>CAMXCT020004316.1:0-37889 GCA_947184155.2 Cladocopium goreaui
TTTCATACGCAATCTTTCACACACCTCTTTCACGCACTATCTTTGACATTTTTTCACATGCAACTCTTTCATTCACAACCTTACGCTCACAACTCCTTCACACACATATTTTCACACACAGCTTTTACCCTTCACTATTTCCTTTTGTCGTTTTTTCTTTCTCCGTGCCGCTTCAATCACTTTTTCTGATTGCAGGAGGCAATTGACTTGTGGGGTTGCCCCGCTCCTTTAATTATTCTTGTTTTTGATTCTATATCCCGAGCCTCCTCCGCCTCCTCCGCCTCATCACACCAACTTTGTCACATACCATCTTTCACATACAATAATTTCACACACCATCTGTCAACCACCATCTTTCACACACAATAACTTCAGACACCATCTGTCAACCACCATCTTGCACACACCATCTTTCACACACAATAACTTCACACATATCTTTATCACACACCATCTCTCAACCACCATCTTGCACTTACAACTTTCACACACAATCTTTCAAACACATTAACTTCTCACACAACTTTGTCACACACCATGTCTCAACCACAATCTTGCACACACCATCTGTCACACACAATAACTTCACAAACAACTTTGTCACACACCATCTGTCCCATCTCACACTCCTCTTGGTTTTGCGTGGCAGGCGGGGCATTCATGGCACTGGGTGGCGCACTGGGCCCGTTTTAGTCGCCGATAACGCAGCAGCTTTGTTTCGTGGCAGGCATGGTACTGGGTGACATCCACCGTCGTTTTACCTGGCAGGCGTGGCACAACCTCCCATTCACCTTGGTTTTGCGTGGCAGGCGTGGCACTCATGGCACTGGGTGGCGCGTTTGGGCTCGTTTTGGTCGCCCGTGACGCCGCGCCACTTTGCGTGGCAGGCCTGACACAATCTCACATCTACTTTTGTTTTTCGTGGCAGGCGTGGTACAATCTCCCATCCACCTTCGTTTTGGGTGGCAGGCGTGGCGCAATCTCACATCCAACTTTGTTTTGCGTGGCAGGCGTGGCACTTATTGCACTGAGTGGCGCGCTTGGGCTGGTTTTGGTCGCCCGTGACGCAGCGGCACTTTGCGTGACAGGCAGGGCACAAGGTGGCATCAACCTTGGTTTTATGTGGCAGGTGTGGCACCATCTCACATCCACCTTCGTTTTGCATGGCAGTGACCCCACTCATGCGATACTTTGCGTGACAGGCACGGCACTATCGCACATCCATCTTCGTTTTTCGTGGCACAATCTTGCATCCACCGTCATTTTGCGTGACGCCTGGCACAATCTCACATCCACCTAGGTTTTGCGCGGCAGGCGTGGCACATTATTAATGTTTCGTTTGCTGGTATCTTTCCGTGGCCACGTGTTTCGCATGTTTTCTTCGAAGCAATGTTGTGAGGGGTCCTTGTTTTGATTCTGTATTCTGCGTCGCTTCCGTCCCGCCGCCTCCTCCTCCCGCCTTGTCTTGTTCGATGTCACATCCAGCTTTGTTTTGCGTGGCAGGCGTGGCACCTGTGGCACTGGGTAATCTCACATCCATCTTGGTTTTGCGTGGCGGGCCTGTCACTTATGGTACTGGGTGACGAGCTTCGGCTGCTTTTGGTCGCCCGTGACACCGCGGCACTTTGCGTGGCAGTTGCTCGTGACGCCCCGGAACTTTGCGTGGAAGGCGTGGCAAAATGTCCCATCCACATTTGTTTTGCATGGCAGGCGTGGCTTGTGGCACTCGGTGGCGCGCTTGGACTGGTTTTAGTCGTCAGTGACGCCGCGACACTTCGCGTGGCAGGCGTGGAACAATCTCAGAATCTCACATCCATTTTCGTTTTTGCGTGGCAGGCGTAACGCCCATGTGACATCCACCTTGGTTTTTCAAATAATCTCACACACATGTTTTTCACACACCACCTGTCACATACCATTTTGTCAGACACCACCTGTCTCAGTGTATAGTCACACACAATCTTTCATACAATCTTTGGCACCGATTTTCCCGCGCACATGTTTGTCACATCTTTTACTGTCTTTCACAGGTCGCTTTGGCTGAAGCAAAAGCGACTGGAGCAGGAAACCCTTTTGACATGAAATTCATGTTTTGTTTGCAAGTATGTTCACATGTATCCGGCCTGTTATGGCATGTTTGCTTTTCTGCCTTGTTTAATTCAAGTAAAATCGACTGGAGCACAAAACTTTTTTGAACATTCACTTCATGCTATGTAGCTGTGCGTCTGGAATGTTTGTTCCCCACATCTTTGTGTGGGGTTCTTGTTTTTGGTTCTGCATCCCGTCCGCCTCCCGGCCGCCTGTCCGCCTCCCGTCCGCCGCCGCCTCCCACACACAACTTGCTCACACACAACTTGCACACACACAACTTACTCACACACAACTTGCTCACACACAACTTACTCACACACAACTTGCACACACACACACAACTTGCACACACACACACACAACTTACTCACATACGGCGTGGCACTTTGTGACATCGACCTTCACTTTGTGTGGCAGGCGTGGCACTTGATGACATGGATCGTCACTTTGCGTGGCAGGCGTGGCACTTGATGACATGGATCGTCACTTTGCGTGGCAGGCGTGGCACTTATGGCACTGGGTTGGCTCTGGTGGCGCGCTTGGGTCCCAGGGGGCGCTGGGACGCCGCGGCGTTTTGCGTGGCAGGCGTGGCACTTTGTGACATCGACCTTCACTTTGTGTGGCAGGCGTGGCACTTGATGACATGGATCGTCCGCCGCCGCCTCCCACACACAACTTGCACACACACACAACTTGCTCACACACAATTTACTTACAAACACAACTTACTCACACACACACACAACTTGCCAACACACAACTTACTCACACACAACTTGCACACACACACACAACTTACTCACACACAACTTACTCACACACGACTTGCTCACACTTGCGTGGCAGGCGTGGCACTTGATGACATGGATCGTCACTTTGCGTGGCAGGCGTGGCACTTATGGCACTGGGTTGGCTCTGGTGGCGCGCTTGGGTCCCAGGGGGCGCTGGGACGCCGCGGCGTTTTGCGTGGCAGGCGTGGCACTTTGTGACATCGACCTTCACTTTGTGTGGCAGACGTGGCGCTTGATGACATGGATCGTCACTTTGCGTGGCAGGCGTGGCACTTATGGCACTGGGTTGGCTCTGGTGGCGCGCTTGGGTCTCAGGTGGCGCTGGGACGCCGCGGCGTTTTGCGTGGCAGGCGTGGCGCTTTGTGACATCGACCTTCACTTTGTGTGGCAGGCGTGGCACTTGATGACATAGATCGTCACTTTGCGTGGCAGGCGTGGCACTTATGGCACTGGGTTGGCTCTGGTGGCGCGCTTGGGTCCCAGGGGGCGCTGGGACGCCGCGGCATTTTGTGTGGCAGGCGTGGCACTTTGTGACATCGACCTTCGCTTTGTGTGGCAGGCGTGGCACTTGATGACATGGATCGTCACTTTGCGTGGCAGGCGTGGCACTTATGGCACTGGGTTGGCTCTGGTGGCGCGCTTGGGTCCCAGGGGGCGCTGGGACGCCGCGGCGTTTTGCGTGGCAGGCGTGGCACTTTGTGACATCGACCTTCACTTTGTGTGGCAGGCGTGGCAGTCGTTACTCGTCGCAAACAACTTGCCATACATACATACATGCATACATACATGCATACATACATGCATACATACAACACACCTTGTCCATACACAACTTGCTCACACTTACTCTTCCACACACAACTTGCTCCACATCAATCCTTCACCATCTCTTTTCTCTTTCCTGCTTTCCCCATGCCATCTTTACCTTTCTTTTGCTGCTTGTTGGAAGAAGTTGACATGTGGGGTTATCCGGTCCTTTAATTTTATACCCCATAACTTTTTGTTGGGTTCTTGTTTTTTATTCTGTGGTCCGGGTCGATTCCGTCCGGCCGCCTCCCCCTCCCGCCTTGTCTTGTTCGATGTCATATCCAGCTTTGTTTTGCATGGAAGGTGTGGCACTTATGGCACTGGGTGGCGCGCCTGGCCTGGTTTGGTCACCCGTGATGCCGCGGAACACTTGCGTGGCAGGCGTGGCACTTGGTGACATCTAGGTTTGTTTCACGTGGCAGGCGTGGCACAATGTCACATCCATCGTCGTTCTCCATGGCAAGCGTGGTGGCGCGCTTGGGCTGGTTTTGGAGGGGTGGCACAATGTTACATCCACTTTTGTTTTGCGTGGTAGGCCTGGGGCAATCTCACATCCACTTTCGCTTTGCTTGGCAAGGGTGGAGCAATCTCACATCTACTTTGGTTTTGCGTGGGGGGCGTGGTACTTAGGGCACTCGGTAACGAGCTTGGGCTGGTTTTTGCCGCACTTTGCGTGGCAGGTCTGGCACAAGGCGACATCCGCCGTCACTTAGTCGCCCGTGACGCCGCGGCACTTTGCGTGGAAGGCGTGGCACTTATGGCACTCGGTGGTGCGCTCGGACTGGTTTCAGTCGTCAATGCCGCCGCGGCACTTTCCGTGGCAGGTGTGGCACTTGGTGACATCTACGTTCGTTTCACGTGGCAGGCGTGGCACAATCTCACATCCACTGTTGTTTTGCGTGGCAGGCGTGGTACTGATGGCACTGGGTGCGCGCTTGGGCTGGTTTCAGTCGCCCGTGACGCCGTGGCACTTTGCGTGGCAGGAATGGCGCTTGGCGACACCTACGTTTGTTTCCTGTGGCAGGCGTGGCGCAATGTCACATCCGCTGTTGTTTTTCGTTGCAGGCGTGGCACTTATGGCACTGGGGGGCGCGCTTGGGCTGGTTTCAGTTGCCCGTGGCAACGCGGCACTTTGGGTGGCAGGCGTCGCACAATGTCACATGCACTTTTGTTTCACGTGGCAGGCGTGGCAAAATGTCATATCTTCGTTCTGCGTGGCAGGCGTGGCACGATGTCTCCATCTTCGTTTTGCGTGGCACATGAGATTGGAGCGCTAGCACTCACGTCACTTTCACACACAGCATCTTCATACACAACTTTGTCACACACACATACATACATACTTACATGCATGCATGCATGCACACACACACACATATATACATATACATACATACAGACAAACAACCAAAACGAACAACCCCACATGTTGGCTCTTCTAGCGACGCCTGTATTCATGCATGTGTGTATGTACGTATGTATGTATGCTTGTTTGTATCTATGTGACTGTGTTTGTATGTGTGCGTGTGCGTGTGCATCTATGTATTATATGTGTATGTATTATCTATCTACCTATCTATCTATCTATCTATCCATCATCTATCTATCTAATCTATCTAATCTATCTAATCTATCTAATCTATCTATCTATCTTATCTATCTATCTACCTATCTACCTATCTACCTATCTACCTATCTACCTATCTACCTATCTACCTATCCATCTATCTATCTATCTATCTATCTATTTTATCTATCTAATCTATCTATCTATCTTATCTATCTTATCTATGTTATCGTGAAGTGCTAAAAATTTCTTAAATTTACAAAAGAAAAATAAAAAAGCAATGAAGATCTTATCTATGTTATCTGAGCTTATCTTATCTAATCTATCTTATCTTATCTTATCTTATCTATCTAATCTATCTATCTAATCTATCTATCTATCTATCAATCTAATTAATCTATCTATCTATCTAATTAACCTATCTATGAATCTATCTATCTATCTAATTAATCTATCTATCTATCTAATTAATCTATCTATCTATCTATCTATCTGTCTCATCTGTCTCATCTGTCTATCTACCTATCTACCTATCTATCTATCTATTTATCTATCTATCTATCTATTTATCTATCTATCTATCTATTTATCTATCTATCTATCTATCTCTCTATCTCTCTATCTCTCTATCTCTCTATCTCTCTATCTCTCTAGCTCTCTAGCTCTCTATCTATCTATCGATCTATCGATCTATCGATCAATCAATCTATCTACCTATCTATCTATCTCTCGGTCTGTCTGTCTGTCTGTCTATCTACCTGTCTACCTGCAAGCTTGAAAACCTGGCTATTCTACGAGACTTCTTCATTTTTCCAAGTTGACAACATCAAAACGCAGCACTTCTGCGAGACTTCCTCATTTTTTGACGTTGACCACATCAAAAACGAAGCAATTCTGCCAGACTTCCCTTTTTGAACTTAACAACGTCAAAAACGAAGCTTTTCATCTGTCCATATCGTCGGAAGTTTGACTTCTAAACTTCCTTCGATAAATTGCCCTGCTCTGTGTCAAGTGTTCCTTTGCGTCCCTTTCTGCGCCGAACCGCTGTGATAGGACCGCGATCGCGGCTGCATGGCGATTGGCCCATGAGTCGTGACGCAATTGTGGTTGCCAAGGGGCATTCGAAAACTTGGAAATTGCAAAATGTGGATTGGATGAAATAGATTAAACACCAGGTGTGAATCTTAAGAAGGGGAATCCCAACGGATTTCCATATAATCAAGCCTGAAGCTGAACAAATGGACCGTCGCATGAAACTAGTCCTGTGGACAGGCTATAGTGCAGATTGTCTAGATTGAAAACTCATTTGCAATTCAGTTGCTGACCACAAACCACTGTAAACCGCTGACATTTCCATGTGCAACTCATGTGTAACTCATGCGCAACATTCTGCAAGCGAAATGCGCTTCATGAGTGCAACTTTTCAAAAGCTCGATGCCAACTGACAAAGCATGTGAAGGACTGGGCAAAGAGTGACGGCTGCTAGCAGAGACGTGCAGAGCTGCAGCGAGTGACGTTCCTTTTTAACACTTTTTACACTTCGGTGACGTTCCGTGTTTCATTCGGTGACAAGATTTCATCGATTTCGTCGTTTCGCGACGAGCGAACTGTCAAAGGAGACGGAGACGACGCACGTCTTGTGCAGTCGTACAAGCTCGGTCCAATGTCGGAAACGGAACGAAAGAGTGAAACAAATCTGTACCTTTTGAAAACTTGAACAAAATGAATCTAAATTAACACTTTACGTTTTAAAGGTTAGTTGGAAGTTTCCTGAAAAGGTTTTGAACACTCAACTTTCATTTTCAACCTCTAGAATTTGAATTCATGGCCTTGGCAAACAGAAACATTTTCATCCCATTTAAAAAAGGAATGCATGTGAATGTAGATGAATGTAAAACGTCCTACTAGAAAATACTGAGAATCAAACGGCTTTTCATCAGATATCACATTTGAGAGACCACCTTGCCACCCTGCTCTCTGACTAGACTATGTTTTCACCACCTTCAAAACCACTTGGCTTTGGCACATTCACCGAAGATACTCGCAATCTCGCCCCACATCTTTTTGCCGTTTCTGGACCTGCATCATTGCGTTTTTTTGCTTTTAATGCCATGCATCCTGCCTCCTCTTCCCGCGAGCCCTCCGCTTTTTCAAAGCTTCTTTCTGTCATAACCCCCCTCTACCACCCTTGTCCCTATCATAATTTATGTGTAATTGACCTCCATAAACTTATCTCTGCTGGTAACTTTGTGGCTATCAGAACTAATCTTTGTAATGATTCACCTCTATCAAGTTTATCACTGCCACAACGCATCCTGTTTTCAAAAATTCATCTTTGTGATATTTATTTTCAAAAGAACCTTACCTTTACGTACCCTACCTCTGTCATAACTTAATTCTATCACAAGTGATCCATATCATGACTTGTCAAAAAAACACATCTCGCACTCATTACCTATCTCTGAAATAACTTTCTCTGTCCCAACTTCTCTCGGCAAAACTTAGGTTGAAAAGCTATTTGGAAAATTTCCAGCCTATCTTCATCAAAACTTATCTTTAGCTTCTCTTTTTCCTACCCTGACACATCTCGATCGCTACCTACATCACCTTGCATCACCTTTCAATCGTGGCGCTTGGTGACTATCTGTTGCCCCGGTTGCGCTGCAGGGCCTCTGGGTGGTTTCTGGTTTCAAGGGGAACTGTGGGTCTGGCTGCAAGCCATGCGGAGCTTTACGCACAGCTGAGGTCGCGGGTTTCTCGTGGCAGGTCGCGGGTTCCTCTGTGGTTGGCGCGGCGCAATTTTTTGGAGCGGCCCCGTCAAAACGCGCAGATGTCAGGGCCACAATTCCTGGCATACTGAGCGACCAAGTTGCGTTCACCTCACACCAACTCGGAATCGAACACCCGCATTCTGGCTGCACCGTGCATCCATGGACTGTGGGGCTGGGTGGGGTGGGATGGCAATGTTCATTGGCACTTGCAAACAAAAGATGATGCATGTCAGCACACCAGACACAATCTCAACGGAAAAGCAGCTGGCCGTGGCGCTTTCTGGCGCATAAGACGCGCCATGTGTACACCCGTAGCTTGTGGCGCATCGGATATTCACCAGTGCCAAGCCACATGTCAGATAAAAATGATCAGGTACTGTCAGAAAATATATCAGAAGTCATGTCGAAACACACGCGCACACACACACACGTATATGTATATATATATATATCAAACTATCTTAAACAATCTATCCTAGCATATGTCAGAATAAATGTCAGAGCCCTAGTCGCCCCAATTGTAGCGTTTCGAAGTGGCCCCCTCATCGGGAGTGGCCTGGAGTGAAGGATTTGCGTATTCACGCTTGTCTCCCGCATGTCTATTTACTTGTTGCGCTGGTGTTGCTTGGCACGCGTGAAAGGGGTTGGATGATGTCTTTATTCATTTATTTGCCGCTCACTTGTCCCCCCTTTTCTTCCTTGCCTCCAGACTTGCCCTCCCACCGTTGCTTGCCTCTGGGTCAAGGTCAATGGCTCTTGGTGATTCAAAATCCTCGTGCTTGGGTTCTTTGGCGCTTGGTCATTTGTCACCCCAGCGCCATGTTTGCGGAAAATGTGTTGAAACGCGATATCACCATGAAGGATGTGGGAATGACAAAGCCCACAGAACACAAACTGAAGGGCAAGCTGAAATCATTTCAAAATTATCTCCACCCATTTCAAGGGAGCGGTGTCCAACATTTGAACCAAGTCGTGAGCCACGAGTGAAACAAATAAGCGCATGAGCCCAACCCTTAACAGCGCTTCAACAACAAATCTGACCCAAACCAATTCTACCACTTCCGCAAGCATTCTACAAATTCAAATCACAAGCTTCAAGCTGCAAGTTGAAAACATCTTCAGCCGTGCAATTGCAGTCACGGGTTCATTGATTTCACGCCGCTGCCCTGGAAACACCCGGGCATTGTGGGCATATCATATGGAGCGGTTTTGCAGCTAAAACTGAACAATTTGCCATTGAAGTTTCGCGCAACGAATGGAATAAACACATACTTATTTTGCCAACAAGAATCTGTGAACAGCTATGTGGCTCTGTGTTCAAGGTCTGTTGAACGCGAACAAGGCTGCACTCCGAACGCCGAAACACTTGTGACAAAGATGCGAAGACATATGTGAAGACACTGCATGAAGTACACTGCCGACATGTTCCAAAATCGTTCGAACCGTTTGGAATCGAAAACAGCAGCATAACATCCAAAATGTGGCAGTTTAGTGCAGGCGCCAAAATGCTTTACCAACAGGAGATGCCCATGTTCTAACAAACCTGCGCATACTTTTTGGATATGTTTGATTTCAAGAGATACGTGAGCTGGCGGGAATGCACCTCATCTCCAAATTCAAACAGGGGCCACTGGAACGTTTCGTACCTCACAGAGACAAAGAGAGACAGAGCTGAATCAGGAAGATGTTGGCAGTGGGACAGTGGCAACATATGGCATCCAAGAAGGCTGAAAGGCTTTGAATGGTTTTGTCTCCGACATCTTGAAATCTGTGGGGCACATTGCGGTAGTAGTCCCTGATTGGATCGCACCCCTCCTCCATCGAAACCATGCGGACGTAGAAAAACTGAGTACAATGGTCGCCAGCACCAGGGCTGCGAAAAGTGCGAAGGCAATGTGAATTGAATGTGGTCACTGTGGCCACTGTGGTCGCTGTGGTCAATGATTTCAACAAAAATCATTGCAACATCTTTGCTCAGGAGGCTGCATGCACACCTTCAACACCCCTTCGTCAAAACCCTACAGCTTTCACCCGCATTCCAGGGGTCATAAGAGCATGAAATGATCAAGGTAGTTTCGATACTCTGTTGATTTTTTGGAAACTTAGACAGGCTGAGCAATTCATTCTACTGGCGTTTGAACACCAATTGAAACACAGGCACGTGGGGGACACTGCTATCAATGTGATAGGTGCCGCACCCCTGATTCTACACCATGTTCTAGCCCTGCCATTTTACCAATGCACCGCCCGTGCCAGTATACCTAAATGAAAAACCTGTCTGGCACACAAAAGATTTCGGTAGCAATTCTGCCATTGCAACTTGGCACAATGATGCCGAATCAGACTGACTGCATGGAAGAAATTTCACCAACACGAACAATACAAGTCAACAAGAAAAGCATTCAGGGTATGCTATGGGCAAGCAACGCATGAATCACATCTTGCACATACATGATCACAGTACATAACATGCACAAAACACTCGACGTTGAACAGCGCCGGAAAACCACAAAAAGGCACAGGAAACCCAACGCTGGACAAGGAACAACCACCCACACTTAGAAGACTTACAAGCAATGCCATGTGTCACTGAACAGTTGTCGGCTAAAATGCCCAGAACACATTTCATCAAAATTCTCACCAGGTAGGACCCCACACACCTGGGAATCAAAAACAAGAGAAACCAACGAACCCGAATGCAGTCACCTAAAACGTACATTTTTCACTCTCCACTCTATACTCCACACTCTATCCTCTACACTTTACGCTTTACACTCCACACTCTACAGTCTACACTTTACACTCCAGACTC
The DNA here is from genome assembly GCA_947184155.2 of Cladocopium goreaui. Lineage (NCBI taxonomy): Eukaryota > Dinophyceae > Suessiales > Symbiodiniaceae > Cladocopium > Cladocopium goreaui. The sequence goes on from CAMXCT020004316.1 coordinate 10,840, forward strand.
CACACTCCGCACTCTATACTCCACACTCTATCCTCTACACTCTACACTTTACGCTTTACACTCCACACTCTACGCTGTACACTCCACACTCTACAGTCTACACTTTACACTCCGCACTCTATACTCCACACTCTATCCTCTACACTCTACACTTTACGCTTTACACTCCACACTCTACAGTCTACACTTTACACTCCAGACTCCACACTTTACACTCCGCACTTTACACTCCACACTCTATCCTCTACACTCTACACTTTACGCTTTACACTCCACACTCTACAGTCCACACTTTACACTCCAGACTCCACACTTTACACTCCGCACTCTATACTCCACACTCTATCCTCTACACTCTACACTTTACGCTCTACACTCCACACTCTACAGTCTACACTTTACACTCCAGACTCCACACTTTACACTCCGCACTCTATACTCCACACTCTATCCTCTACACTCTACACTTTACGCTTTACACTCCGCACTCTACGCTGTACACTCCACACTCTACAGTCTACACTTTACACTCCAGACTCCACACTTTACACTCCGCACTCTATACTCCACACTCTATCCTCTACACTCTACACTTTACGCTTTACACTCCACACTCTACGCTGTACACTCAAAACTACACAGTCTACACTTTACACCCCAGACTCCACACTTTACACTTTGCACTCTATACTCCACACTCTATCCTCTACACTCTACACTTGACGCTTTACACTCCACACTCTACAGTCTACACTTTACACTCCAGACTCCACACTTTACACTCAACACTCTATACTCTACACTCTATCCTCTACACTCTACACTTTACGCTTTACACTCCACAATCTACAGTCTACACTTTACACTCCAGACTCCACACTTTACACTCCGCACTCTATACTCCACACTCTATCCTCTACACTCTACACTTTACGCTTTACACTCCACACTCTACGCTGTACACTCCACACTCTACAGTCTACACTTTACACTCCAGACTCCACAGTTTACACTCCGCACTCTATACTCCACACCCTATCCTCTACACTTTACATTTTACACTCCGCACTCTACAGTCTACACTTTACACTCCAGACTCCACACTTTACACTCTGCACTCTATACTCCACACTCTATCCTCTACACTCTACACTTTACGCTTTACATTCCACACTCTACAGTCTACACTTTACACTCCAGACTCCACACTTTACACTCCGCACTCTATACTCCACACTCTATCCTCTACACTCTACACTTTACGCTTTACACTCCACACTCTACAGTCTACACTTTACACTCCAGACTCCACACTTTACACTCCGCACTTTACACTCCACACTCTATCCTCTACACTCTACACTTTACGCTTTACACTCCACACTCTACAGTCTACACTTTACACTCCAGACTCCACACTTTACACTCCGCACTCTATACTCCACACTCTAACCTCTACACTCTACACTTTACGCTTTACACTCCACACTCTACGCTGTACACTCCACACTCTACAGTCTACACTTTACACTCCAGACTCCACACTTTACACTCCGCATTCTACAGTCTACACATTACACTCCAGACTCCGCACTTTACACTCCGCACTCTATACTCCACACTCTATCCTCTACACTCTACACTTTACGCTTTACATTCCGCACTCTACGCTGTACACTCCACACTCTACAGTCCACACTTTACACTCCAGACTCCACACTTTACACTCCGCACTCTATACTCCACACTCTATCCTCTACACTCTACACTTTACGCTTTACACTCCACACTCTACGCTGTACACTCCACACTCTACAGTCTACACTTTACACTCCAGACTCCACACTTTACACTCCGCACTCTATACTCCACACTCTATCCTCTACACTCTACACTTTACGCTTTACACTCCACACTCTACAACACTTTACCAATCCGCATTTTTACACGTCTACACATTACACTCCAGACTCCGCACTTACACTCTCCGCACTCTATACTCCACCCACGCTATCCTCTACACTCCTACACCTATTTACGTCGATTACCACTCCGCACTTTACGCTTTACACTCCACACTCTACAGTCTACACTTTACACTCCAGACTCCACACTTTACACTCCGCACTCTATACTCCACACTCTATCCTCTACACTCTACACTTTACGCTTTACACTCCGCACTCTACGCTGTACACTCCACACTCTACAGTCTACACTTTACACTCCAGACTCCACACTTTACACTCCGCACTCTATACTCCACACTCTATCCTCTACACTCTACACTTTACGCTTTACACTCCACACTCTACACTGTACACTCCACACTCTACAGTCTACACTTTACACTCCAGACTCCACACTTTACACTCCGCACTCTATACTCCACACTCTATCCTCTACACTCTACACTTTACGCTTTACACTCCACACTCTACGCTGTACACTCCACACTCTACAGTCTACACTTTATGCTCCAGACTCCACACTTTACACTCCGCACTCTATACTCCACACTCTATCCTCTACACTCTACACTTTACGCTTTACACTCCACAATCTACAGTCTACACTCCAGACTCCACACTTTACACTCCGCACTCTATACTCCACACTCTATCCTCTACACTTTACGCTTTACACTCCACACTCCGCACTCTACACTCCACACTCTACGGTCTACACTTTACACTCCAGACTCCACACTTTACACTCCGCACTCTATACTCCACACTCTATCCTCTACACTCTACACTTTACGCTTTACACTCCACACTCTACGCTGTACACTCCACACTCTACAGTCTACACTTTATGCTCCAGACTCCACACTTTACACTCCGCACTCTATACTCCACACTATCCTCTACACTCTACACTTTACGCTTTACACTCCACACTCTACAGTCTACACTTTACACTCCAGACTCCACACTTTACACTCCGCACTCTATACTCCACACTCTATCCTCTACACTCTACACTTTACGCGTTACTCTCCACACTCTACCCTGTACACTCCACACTCTACAGTCTACACTTTACACTCCAGACTCCACACTTTACACTCCAGACTCCACACTTTACACTCCGCACTCTATACTCCACACTCTAACCTCTACACTCTACACGTTACGCTTTACACTCCACACTCTACACATTACACTCCGCACTGGACACCCCACACTCTGCGCTCTACACATTGCGCTTTACACTTCGCACTCTACACTCTACACTTTACACCCCACTTTGCACTTGACGCTCCACACTCTACACTTTGCACTCCACACTCTACACTTTGCACTCCGCACTCTACACTTTACCTTTGACGCTCTACCCTTTAAACTCCACACTCTACAAGTTGCACTCCACACTTTAGACTTTACACTTTACGCTTTGCTTTCCACACTCTGCACTTTACACTCCGCACTCGACACTCTACACTTGACTCTCCACACTCCACATTCTACACCCCACACTCTGCAAGTTGCACTCCACACTCCACACTCTACACTTTACATATTACACTTTGCGCTCCGCACTTTCCGCTTGACACTCCAAACTCTACACTTTACACTTCACGCTTGACACTCTACACTTTATGCTATACACTTTGCAAGTGCCATGTAAAATGTTACTCTCATTACAACCTTTTTTGAAACCTTCGAAACTGAAAAGTTATGCAGCTTCCCCCATAGGCACGGCGAGCCACAAGAAGACCAAAGAATCGTGACCAGACATGTTGGAGCCTCAAAACGAGCATTTCGTGCGAGACGTCCTTGAATTTCAACACTTTGTAGCTCCAAATATCAACTTTCCCCTACGAATTTTTTGATGAACCGCAAAATTTGCTACCTCAAAAATCGATGTTTCATGCGAGGCTTCCATCAATTTTCATCCAACGTCTCAAAAGGCCAGGCCTGCCACGGAATTTGCACGTTGACACCACTTGATGCAGCCCTGACAATGCGATTCGCACAAAAAACCAGCGCGACACGTCGAAAGTGGTGCGCCTGCCACGCAAAATGACGATAGAGGTCTCCAAAGTGCTGTGGCTGCTATGAACCATGTTGGAATGTCGCTAAGTGCCACGCCGGCCACACGAAACGATGTTACGCAACGTTGAAGCTTTTCAAAAAGAACTACTTTTGCAGCACTCCCAAGGGGCGCGGCCATATTAACCTCATCAAACGCGGCGAACACGTCTCCATCCCCAGACTCCCCAAGTAAAACGATAACCCTTCGCTATAACGCATTCGGGAAAAAATGGAAGCAACTGTCACCGAGCGGGGACTTTACTTTTGGTGGGCCAAACCCGGGGCAGAACTATATGAATCATGGCAGCGTCATGGGCCACTCTGCGTTGGAATCTGTAGCGCGGCCAGATGCAGCGCAGGATGCGTACGGACTCGCCGACAAGTGTGCGGGTGGTAGCCAAGAGACGCAGAACTCCCTGAAGTCAAGGAAACCCTTTTGGTGCATGTCCTTGCAGAAGTTCAAGGGAAGTTCATGGAAATTCAAGGGGCAACTAATTAATTCCCTCTTTGAATCTTGCATCTGTGCATACGTTTGCATTTGTGCAGCCTTTTTTGGCCAAGCATCCGCTGTGCGCCACATAGTCATTAAACGGTCGTGGGGAAGTTCATGCCCCACCGGAATCTGAGGAAAGCGAAGCAAATCAACAAAGAACATTGTTTTATTCAAGTAGGCAGCCCTTTTCCTATGCTTGACACAAAAGGTGCACCTGGAAGTCGCAGGTGAGGAAACTTGTTACACTTCTCGATTTGTGCACATGTGGCAACAGCAAATGTCGACTCTGCTCAGCGTGTTGTTGCTGGCTTGGTCTCTGCTGTGCCATTCCTACATCTAAATCCGCTGATAGTGCTGCAGCAGATTGTAAAGCCGGTCGCGCCTTTCTTGTGGGCTCAGTCGGATGTCGCGCTCGGCAATGATGTAGTGGCATCTGTAGCCGTGCAAGCCCTCCAGTGACCTGAAGTTGAGCGGCTGCTCATTTCCCATCCGCAGCACGTAGAAGTACTCGTTGCGGAAGTACCCCACGGTGATATCCTCTTCATTGGGATCAGTCGCCGGCAGCGGAAAGAACGGCGCATGCTCCACATAGAGCTGCTCGATGCGGCCAAAGGGGATCCTTCCCTGTGAATACCGCTGTCCAGCAGTATGGAGCTCAACTCCCAAGTTGTTGGCCTGGATCAGCATGTAGTGGATGCGGAAGTTCATCTCCTGCCTTTGACGTTCCGTCTCATGCCTCTGCTCGAACTCGTCGTCAGAGGTGTTGCCATGTGGGAACGCCGCAAACTCATCGTCCTCTTCCACTGCTTCTTCTTCAGGATCTTCTTCACCATGAGGTTCTTCGTCGCCACCAGCATCAGCGTGAAGTGCTCGATCTCCACTTCCGCCAGCGCCCGCGTGTAGAGCTCGATCGCCACTTCCGCCAGCCTGTAGGTCTCGTCCATGATGTAGGCTGTCGTCCCGCGATCTTGAGCGCCGTGCCAGGGCAACCAACCTGTCAATCTCATTCTCATCTTCTGAGGATATTTCTTCTTCGGCAGGTTGTGGTGAATCTTCATGGCTCCTTTCACAGTCAGGTTCTGCAACTGGAGGTCGATTGTCGATGAGGCGTCGCCGCTGTTGAGAAGGCTCATCGGGGTGAGGCGAAGCATGCCTCACTGCTCTGAACAAAGTGTCCAGGTCTCCCCGTGCTTCTGCGGCTTGTCGTAGAAGTTGATCCAAGTCACTGCGAGTCTGCATCTCGCTGCATTCCAAATCCATCACCCGGTAGACCAACGGTGTGACCTCGTCCACGACGCGGATCTGCATGTAGCATCGCAGTTGATCCAAGGTCCTCCGGGTCCAAAACAAAATGTAGGTCAGGCAGAAAATCGCCACCATCATGACTGACAGGATGAAGGCCTGTGCATGCCGTCCATACGGTGAAACTTCATCAGCACTGCATTGTGCTTCATCATCTCTTCCATCCATTCCTGCAGCTGCGCTTGCAAAGTAGAGGAAGATCAGCAGCCAAAGGTTCGTTCGTGTAGAGCTTGCTGAGGACCATGTTCTCGGAGATGATGTAGTGTGATGTTGGATCTGCTTGATGTTCTCGATGCTCAAATAGTTTTCCATCCACGAGGTGTCACCCTTCTCGAGCTGTTCCTCCGTGAAGTCATTGATCACTGGTAATCTTCGAGCTTGAATTGGGTGACCATCCTTGTTGAAGAAGTGAACTTCTCCTTCTGCCATCAGTCCAAGAAGTGGCCTTGAGTACATACTTTTGGTCAAAGGATCTGCTGTCATGTACTCCGTGGGCACCAGGATGATCCATCGAAGACGGCCCTTGATTCTGGCTTCTCGGTGTGCCAAGATATAGATCCTCTGGCTCTTGTCTTGTGGCAAGGCTGTTACGCCCGTGGTCAAGGAAAAGAAGTCCTTGCAGTCGGTGTAGCTGTCCACCGGCAGGAAATCCACTCCACCTTCTTGTAGTGCAGCAAGTTGTTGAAGCGTGGGTTTGCGCTCCTTCATCAGGATCTCTGCCAATCGCAAACTCACCAAAGTTGATGTTTCGAGGCCTGAGATGGCTGCCAGGGTTTCTGCATGGCTCGTTGAGTAGCAGATTCTCTTGGCCTTGGCACCATGCGCAAGCAAAATGTGTGCGGGACCACCAAAGACCTCTTCATTGACATCGGTTCCACAGAGAGTGTGGATCTTCTGATCAAGCCGTAGATGGTCTGGAGCAAGTAGAATGATGACACGCTCCTGAGCATAGTTTCGCCCTTTTGCTGCGGCAGAGGCATCGTGGATCGTCAGGAGTCTCCAAGGTGTAGAGGTTGAGAATCTCTTGTAGGTCAAGCCCATGCCATAGTACTGCTTCTGCTTGGCCTTGCGAATCACAGAGTTGGCCATCAGCATGTCGCCCACCGTGGCTTTTGTGACTCTGCCTTGTAAGATGCTGACATCAGCAACCAAGTCAAGTCGAGTTGCTGTCAACCAAAGTAGGCCACCAAGAGCACTTCGAAACTTTGTGAGCTCCTCGGCAGTGAGAGGTCGTGAGTTGTCACCAGTGTTGGTGATCTCCTGGCATTTGAGGGAGTCCACAAAGTCCTGCTGGTCAACCTTGAAGCCACCTCCAGGAAGTTCAGAGTATCGGCAACCACAGTGAGTGAAAGGTGTCCTCTGTGCCTTGATGCTGCCGTACTTGGAGTTGAGCTTCTTCTGCTGCTCCATCAAGAACTGCTCGCCGGAGGCAATGGCCAAGTCATCCACATGAGTGGATACCAATCCCTTCAAACGTCCATCAGGGTGCTTGAAGTGCCAAAGACATTCGTCCAGCAGTGATTGGACTCCTCCTCCTTCTTCCAAAGTCTCCTGAAGGCTCATCTGCCAAGCAAGTGGGGCGTCATTCAGCCCATAGGCAGGCTTTTGACAAAGTAGCCCAAACTTGCCGTAGGACTCCTCAGGCACGTAGAAGCTCTCGTCGAAGTGGGCCAACTGTCGCCAAGTGTTTGGTGGAGGCACTACCACAACTTTCCGAGGAGGAGAGACAATTCCTCTTTTGGCCAGCACTTGTCGGACCTTCTCAAAGGTGAAGCCCTTCAGGAATGCACCGCTGACGTCCAGTGAGGCCAAGATGAAGTTGTGTGTGGCTGCAACGCTCACCACCAATCGCTGTGACAGTCGTGTGGCCGTAGTAGATCGTGTTGGAAGTTCTTGTCGTTGAGGGTCAAGAAATCCTCTGGCGCATAGTCTGCTCTTTGCAGCCAGTTCACCATTGGGAAGTCTTTTGAACTTCCTGACCCATGTTGCATCCACCACAGTGGTTCCTTCCTCCAAGTCGCCCAGCCAGACCTTCTTGAAGATGTTCTGGTCGATGAATTGTCGTAGTTCCTCACGATCAGCAGTCTCAAAGAGAGGCCAATGTCGTAGAACATCTCCTTCAGTCAAGGTGTCGGTCTGCTGGTCTACTCGATAGATTTCCCAGTTCTTGATGTCGATCTCGAGGAAGGCTTTTGTCCTGCTGTGGCAATGAAGAAGGTAATTCTCAGTTGGCATGATTGTCATGGTTTTCTTCCTCATCCATCTTTCCTCAAGTTCATACCAGATTGAGTGAGGCTCCAGGACATACTTCTTGGGCCGTTGAAGCATCCACCAAAGAGATCGTTGGTAGAGAAGGTCTCGTGAAGTCCATTGGATGCGTTGTTTCTTCTTTTCTGGTGCCAGAACTACTGTTCTGCTGTCAGGCCCTTTTCGTTTGTTGTCCTCTGGCTCCTCCATCTCAGTGTCTGGTAGATCTTGGGCTTCAGGTAGAGGAAGTTGCTCGGGCATCTTTCTCTTGGTGATTTTGAAGGGCACGTTGTTCTCCTCGTTCTGGTGGAACACATAGCCGTAGAAGTAGAGGTGACAGAGCTTGTCCACGTTTCGGTTGAGGTACTCCTTGATGTGCAGGTGTGCATCGGAGTTGTGCTCTGTGATGGCAATGCCATAGGATCCTTCGGGCCATGTGATCATCACTCCTTTGGAGTAGCGAGGTACCATGATGGTTTTCATGCCCTTGCCAAACTTGATGCCGTGGAGCACGAAGTTCACGTAGTGGTACTGGAGAAAGATCTTGGCGTTGCTCAGCATCGCATTGGTTGTAGGACTTTCTGTCTTGGGAAACTTCACCATCTTGGCTTCGTTGTTGTTCTCGATGTAGACCTCGCCCATAGTGAAGGGTCTGTATGGAGTGCTCGATTCCACCACTTCCTTCATGGCTGTGATGGCCTTTTCGGCATCAGCAACTGTCGAAGTTGATGAGGAGGTGTTGAAGTGGATGTGGAAGGAGTCACGTAGAGGTCGAACATGTCGTAGGCCAAGTAGGTAAGGTTTTCCTTGGAAGTCCACCACTGCATTGCCAGCTTCCTCGTCGATCTTCAGGATCGTTGCAGGACCACGCCATCCTTGGCCGCTACCATCTTCTCTAAAGATTTCAACGGTAGTTGTGCCAGGAACCAAATCTTCTACTCGTAGTCGTTGAGGTCGTGATCGATTGGCTCTGGCTATCCGGCTTTCAAGAATGGCTGCTTGAGAGGCTTGAAGAGCAATCTGGCGTAGTCGAAGGCTGCGTTCAAAAGTTGACTCGGCAGCTCCCTCTTCAATGTCACCATGTAGTGCTGCCTCTGGGTCCATGAAGCCTCGAGGAAGGATGCCGAACAGCATGGTCACGGGGCTGTAGCCACCAACGCTCATGGTTGTGTTCTGAGCCATTGACGCTTCAGCTGCAAGTTCTTCTCCTTGAACTTCAATGCCCCATCTGCTGGCTTCTGCCTGGATCTTCACCATGGTGAGCTTGATCAGGTCGATGTGCTTCTCCACCAGTCCTGTCGTGGTATGTCGTTGACCTTGTCTGCCACTGGTGGTTCCTGCTGGTCTTCTTTCAATGCCAAGACGTTGTAGTTCTTCTCCAGCAGCTACTGTCATCAAAGAGGATTCCTGATCTGTCACCAAGACTCGCATAGGTCCAAAGAACCTGATCCAGGAGGTCATCAGGGCAGAGAGAATGTCCTTGAGAAAGCGCCCAGTGCATTTCGTGGCAATCTTGTAGCGAGTGGCTTCGTCCACAGTGATGAGGTAGATCTCGTCTTGGAAGTGGAAGATGTCTGTCTGGACCAAGTCGTTGAAGTTGCAGGAGAGGTTGACTCCCTTGTGTTGAGGTCGTCTGCCAGCTCTGGAGTACTTTCGGCAGATCATGCAAGAGGCCACTGCGTCAGGAGCAAGTCGGCAAACATGGTGAGGCATTCCACAACGTCGTAGGATGTTCACGGTGTCGGTGAGGCCAGAGTGCCAAAGACGTTCGTGGAGTCCAAGTATGAGCCTCTTCGCAGCGGTCTCATCATCCAGAGCAAGACGGGGGAGCTTCTTGAAGATCCTTCTGAAGTCGTAGGTTGGCTTGAGGCCACCAGGATGAACTGCGATCTTGTCAGGCTCCTCACTGTCATGGTCTGGAGGTTCTAAAGGAACCAAATCACCTGCAAGTTCTTCTTGGTCTTCATTCAGCTGATCCACAGGCACCAATGCTGTAGATGATGAGGATGTTGTCTCCTTCTGGTTGGGGTCGTTGCCAAAGATGGCCACCATCCAATCATCGTCTAACTCCATGGGCTCGTGGATCTGGCTAGCTGAAAGTTCACGCAGATCTTCCATCTTTCCAATGGTCCACCGCATGACTGACCCTTGGATGAGGAGTCGTAGTGGCGCTTGCTCCAAGGTCAGAACTGGTGCTGGTGTTGGCTTGCTCCAAGGGAGTAGGTTTGACATCACTCCCTTGACGTCCATGTAGTCCTTGAAGACCTTCTTGATCCAGCCAAGTGCTGTGGGATCTTGAAGCCAATGGTTCTGCTCGTAGTCGCGCTTCTCCATCTCCGCCAGCTCAAACTCCTTGATGCTTTCGTCGAGCAGCTTGACCATGACCATCTTGAAGATCAGCAACTGCTCGTTGTCAAAGGCAAAGTCGGAGTGGGCAGAAACTTTTCCAGCACCAACCTTCTCGTTCTTGATGGCTTCCTTGCGGAAGGTTTCCCAAAGATCATCTTGTTCACGTCGTTCTTGCTCAGCCTTCTTCTTGTCCTTGGGTCCTTCTCCTTCAGGCCATCGTCCATGTCGACATTCTCCAGGAATGAAGGAGTGCCTCAAATCATCGGTGGCAGCGCGTCCCAGAGCACAGCGTTCACACTTGTAGAAGTCGCTGAAGACGGTGGTCTTGTTGCTCACAAAGCGCTTCACGTCCTTGATGATGGCACGACATAGAGCCTCAGGGTAGATAGCTGCGAGAGTTGTGCGGCAAGCTCCTTGATATTGTCCTTGAAGCCATCCATGTTTCTTGCCCATGTGTCCTTTGCATCTTCTGAGGCTGTGACGTAGAGCGAGACTGCTCTGCAATCCTGTTGGTTTCAAAATTGGGTTTTGTACTTCGTCGCAAGCTCCAAAACGGCATTGGTCTGTGCGTTGGATGTCGCCTGGGTTGTCTTCCAAGTGAGGCCACATTGCAGAAGACCATGGTTGTTCCCAGACATAACCTCGATGGTTGCGACATTGTTTCTTGGCCTTGGACTTGAGGTACTCGATCGTGGGCATCTCTTCATCACGTTCACGTTGGGTTTGTTCCAAGTCCCTTCGTGTAGATGCAATTGACCACGGTCGACAGGCTGGACTCATGTACTCCACATCAGGGGCAAGGTTGCTCTCGATCTCGTCAATCAGCTTGCGATGTGAAGAGCATCCAAGATCCCAGCCGTACCGGTAGTCCAGGGGAACATCACCATCAAGCCAGCGCACACTGCCAGAAAAGACAGTCTTCCAGAGCCGCTGCAAAACTCCCAGAGGTGGAAGTGAGAGTTCTTCCGATTTCGTGCCCATGATCTTGCATTCCTTGGAGTGACTGGTGCACGACGTGTCTTCGTGTAGAACTCCTCTGGGATGGCCTTGTAGAGCTTGGACAGGTACTTCAACTTGCCGTTGGGGAGATGTGCAGGAAATTGATCTCCAGGATACGACTGTTGTGTTTCGTCGTACTCCTCGTCCATGGTGTCCACCTTCAAGACTTGGATGGCAGGCTCGGTGTCGTCAACCTTCATGGAGATCTTGACATCGTTGTAGATGTTGTCATTCATCTTGGGTTCTGGTAGTGATGGAAGTTCAGACTCCAGTGTCTCAGTGTTGAACTGGAGCTTGTTGCTGTCGATGTTGAGAGAGTTGTCGTGGAGATGGCAATTGTCGCTCTGCTCACGTGCTGCTGCTTGGCCGGTCTTCTTCTTGCATCGCCAGAGTCTCAAGATCTCGGTCTTCTCATCCTCCGTCATAGTTTGGTCCACCTGGTTGACTGGTAAGATGTAGTGACCTGACTCTGCAAGAAGCAACTTGGTGACGACCAAATCGGCTTGTGGATGGTCCGGTCGAAGGCCATTGGTGCTGCAAATCATCACACCGTGGCCGTTCTCGTACCATTGGGTCAGCATGACCGTCCTCAGCTGTCTCAAGCTGGTGTTGGGAAGAAGTGCAGGACAGGTACTCCCGGAACCACCAATGAGGTCTGCAGTGTATTCAGCCTCCTTCAAGCCAAGTCCAAAAGGGAGAGAAACTCTGGCCAAAGTGCTGTCTGCCTGGCCAGAAATCCCTGTCACCGTAGTTGAAGATGGGCCCCATGTGATCTCCTTGACCTTGTCCTGGGGCACCATGCCGGAGTCCAAGAGCTCTCGCAACGTGTCAGTACCGACAAGGCCTGAGCTTGCTCCAGGGTCTACGAGCAGCCCACAGATCTTCTTGCCTCGAACTGTGTGGTAGCTCTCAAAGGCGTTCTCGTTGATCTCAGGGAAGTTGAGCTTCTTCGGTCGTGGTTCGCTGTTGCCATCAGTTGGAGACTCTTGTTCAGGTTGATCTGCAAAGCGAACTTTTCGACCAGGAAAGAGCTTGTTGGCATCCTCCACATTGAAGGTGTCTCGAATGGTCACCTCAGGGATATTGGCATTCTCCTGAAGGTTGTTGGTGTCCTGAATGCCGTTCTTGTTCATGAGATAGGCACCGCCGTAGTAGTCCATGTAGCTCTTCGGCATCTCATCCAAGAGGTATCCTTTGCGACCAAAACGTCCACCATTGAAGGATCCTTTCTTGCCGAAGCCCTTGTAACCCTTGGGTCTTCCAAAGCCTTTCCTGTTGAAGCTCTTCCCATAGCCCTTGCCTTTGCTAGACCCCTTGTACTTGCCCTTGTTCTTGCCGTAGTTCTTTCCTTTTCCTTTCTGAGCATCATTCAGGGGGCACGAGTGGGTGTTGTGCCATTTGCTCCCACAAGTGCCACATCCAAGGCCCATTGACGAAGGTCGGCCCTTGCCCTTGAAGTAGTCCTCCTTCTCAGACTGGGTGTTGCCGGAGTCTTCCTTCTGGTCGGCTCCATCATCTTCTGGTTGTTCATCATCCCAGCCATAGTCGTAGTGCTCGGGCCAGTCCTGGTAGTAGCTGTCGTAGTCGACCTCCTCATAGTCCCATGGGTCACCATACCATCCATCGTCATACCATGCGTAGAGCTCGTCCATGTGGTAGGTGCCAGAGGGGCCGCTGTCTGACCAGTTGTCAGTGACAGCACTCCAGGAACCATCATCTTCGCCATAGGATTGCGATCCATCCTCATAGAGTGCTGAGTGGGAGCCAGCATCAAAGCTCCTATGTGACATGCTCAGCATGAGGGTGCGGATCTCGTCGAACCTGGCCATGTCCCCATGAACTTGAAGAAGGAGATCGTCTATCATCTTCTGGCTCAGCTGCGACGACTTCAGGTAGAGGTAGGTTCGAGCCACATTGTTGAGGTCCAGGCCGGAGTGCGTGATGGCCTCGTCCAAGTTCAGCTGCCATTGGACTGACCATTCTGGCAGCGCCATGCGACCTCTTTTGAACTCGAAGAAGACCTCCATCGCCCGAGTCGCACGAAGTTGATCTGCTTCTCCAAAGGCGGCTCGAAGGGCAGCAAGTAGTGCCTGAACTCCGCTTGGGATCGCCTGCTGAATCACCTGGCCATTGACTGGGTCTCGGACTTCATCAACTGATAGCCTGACCAGAGCGCCGTCTCCGATGTCCACTCCACCATGAGGATCAGGAAGGCGTAGTGTCAAAGCTATCTGTTGAGCTCGTCCACGGAGTCGCCCAGCAAGTAGAGGTCCAACTGATTCATCAGGGCCTTCATAAATCCGGTACCACATCTTCACCCGCTCCAGGTAGAGCTTCAGCGGGTAGTCCATGTTTCCCGGACTCCAACCCGGCGGCACGTCCCGTCGGTATTCATCCAGCGGGATTCCTCCTCCGGTAGAGCTGGAAGCCGCTGTAGCCATCCTCTGTCAGGGCAAACGCAATGATGTAGTGCGCCCAAAAGCTCGTCCACCACAGCAGCGCCGCCCAGCGAGAACAGCTCGAAGATCGTAGTGCAATGGCGTGACACCGAAGTGAAAAGAAGGTGAGAAAGTAAAATTGGAGTCTGGGGTCACCAGCTCCGCTACCAAATTCAAGTAGGCAGCCCTTTTCCTATGCTTGACACAAAAGGTGCACCTGGAAGTCGCAGGTGAGGAAACTTGTTACACTTCTCGATTTGTGCACATGTGGCAACAGCAAATGTCGACTGTTTTATTGAATTTTATTGGCACTCACACTTGCGGTGGCCTTCAACAATTCCTGCACCATGTCGGAAAACTCATCGAACTCAATCTCGCCACTTCCATCTGCATCGTACCTGAAAAATTAGCCATTGTATGGACGGTTGGGCCAAGAGCCTTGGCAAACATGGGGCAAAAGGTGGATTTTTCAGAACAACAATGTGCCGCCTGTAAAAATTGGACACGAACGCATAGAACATGTGGACAGGATGTGGGAATATCTCGGGCAAGCAAAATCAATGGCATTTTCAATTCCTGTTTACAAACCGTTGAAATTGATTCACACCTTCAGCTTGGGGCTGAAAATTTCAGTAACCAATATTCAGAATCGGCAACTCATGAAAGCTCAACCAAAACCAATGCCACGTGCACCTTGGCAATCCTTTCCAAAGTCACAACGTGGCTGCATGCACCATGGCGTCCCCAATTACCAAAAAAACGCACTTTATGGGTCCTTTCCCGTCCCGCTGCGGCGAGGACTTATCAAAAGCCACCCTGGCAGCACGCGCAGTACCGATGGTAGGATGGGCACGGGGCACATGTTGATTTGACATCAAAAAAGTCGCAAATGCCAAATGCATTGACGTCCAATGTGGGCGGACCCGGTGTGAATTCCCACGCCGAGGAAAAAGAAATAACATATATCATAGATTTATTTGCTGAAAATTTTGTTTTCAGCACCTGAAGCAGTTGAGTCCACAGGTGAGTGGGCTGGCATAATTTACATGAAACACCTTGTAGACCCAATATCAGCCAGCACGAAAATCCATGTTGTCTAAGCAAACGTCAAGGAAAAACAGCTTTGTATCTTTTTAACTTCGGCAAAATTTACGTATTGTTTTTTGCCCATATTCTCTTTGGGATGTGGCTGTGCCTTTTAGCCGCATCTGCCAAGACAAATGAAAGGACCGGATAACCCCACAAGTCAACTTCTTCCAACAATGAGCAACAAATGTTGTAGCGGGGACGGGGAAGGAAGGAAAGACAACGGAGGTGGTGGAGGATCGAGAATTTTAAAAAAGTTGTGTGTGACACAGCTGTATGTGAAAGATGGCGTGTGACAAAGAAAGATGGTGTGTGTGACAAAGTTGTGTGTGAAAGATGGTGTGTCAAAGTGGTGTGCGGAAGATGGTGTGGCGAAAAATGGTGTGTGACAAAGTTGTGTGTGAAAGATGGTGTGGTGAAAGATGGTGTGTGACAGAGTTGTGTGTGACAAAGTTGCGTGTGAGAAATTGGTGCCACACCTGCCACGCAACACACAGGTGGATGTCGCCAAGTGCCACGCCTGCCACGCAATATGCCACGCCTGCCACGCGGAACGAAGGTGGATGTCACCAAGTGCCACGCCTACCACGCAAAGACTAACTGCGACCAAGCGCGCCACCAGAGCCAGCCTGGTGCCATAAGTGCTACGCCTGCCATGCAAAACAAAGGTGGAAAGGAGCCAAGCGCGCCCAAGCGCGCCACCAGATCCAGCCGAGTGCCGCAAGTGCCATGACTGCCATGCAAAGCGAAGGTAGATGTCACCAAGTGCCACGCCTGCTGTCACCAAGTGCTAGGCCTGCCACGCGAAACGAAGTTGGATGTCACCAAGTGCCATGCCTGCCACGCAAAGCGAAGGTGGATGTCGCCAAGTGCCACGCCTGCCACGCAAAGTACCGCGGCGGCACCGGCGACCAAGCGCGCCCAAGCGCACCACCAGAGCCAGCCCAGTGCCAAAAGTGCGACCCCTGCCACGCAAAACGAAGGTGGATGTCACCAAGTGCCATGCCTGCCACGCAACACGAAGGTGGATGTCAGCAAGCGCCATGCCTGCCACGCAAAGTGGTGTGAAAGATGGTGTGTGACAAAGTTGTGTGTGTGTATGAACCATCTGAAAAGATGTAAAACTTCTAACTTAGCAGGGGATCAACCAGTATCACCAGGTTTACCAACAGACACAGCATTTCACTGGGACTGTGTCCAACGAAGCTACCAGTGAAATGGGATATCCAGCTTGGCCAGCTGGACGTACCTGCACCATTTTCCAATTTCGTCAATGGCGACCGGCTAAGCCAAGTACCGGCATGTCGTTTGAATTTCCAATTTTCATTATGGTTTATGCTGCATCTGAACCTTCCTCAGAGCTTCGTTTCCAATAGGTCTCCAACCACTGTACGGTTTTTGCAATCTGATTTACTGCTGACTTCGTCAGATGGAACAGTTGCTCCTAATCAGGATGATGAAAGAATTTTTCTTTATTGGTTTTCTCGCCTAGTCATCCTTGTTCTCCTGTCAGACTTTACTGGATTGTTTGTGCACGTGCGATGCATTCCACATCAGTAATTCGATAAGATGTTTCTGAGCAAGTGTGTCACTCATACCGTTGTCCGACAAGGTGGTATGAGCCCTTCGGGGAAAGCCTTTGTAGGCTAACAATTGACGGTAACACGATGTCTGAATTTACACTTTTGAATTAGTAATTCGTCTAAGTAAAGTGAACTGCCGGCCTTGTTTCCTGGTCTCACTTGTCGATGTCGATTTGTGTTGAACAGCTGCCCGTTGTACTGGGGACTCAACCTTTTCAAGTGAATTTCAAGATGCCATTAGCCTGAAGCCACGCCAACAATCTTCCTTTTCAGTGGAGCTCAAGAGACTGCTCGCAGCCATTTTGACATGAACAGGTAACAGGACATGCTTTCCAGGTTTGGTCACTTCTCTTTTGGTTGTTTGGTGAGGTTGAAATTGTGCACGTAATTCAAGGGTTGACTGCTCGCAGCCATTTTGACATGAACAGGTAACAGGACATGCTTTTCAGGTGTGGTCACTTCTCTTTTGGTTGTTTGGTAAGGTTGAAATTGTGCACGTAATTCAGGGGTTGAACACGTCATATCAAGAGACAGCCCGCAGCCATTTACACGAACAGGCAACAGGACATGCTTCCCAGGTTTGGCCACTTCTTTTTTGGTTTCTCGGTGAGGTTGAAATTGTGCACCTAATTCAGGGGTTGAACACGTAAGCCGTCCAGAGGGTTGTGACTTGAAAGCCGAGGGCCTTTGAGCCTTATCACGAATTTTGCATGCGTTGTGGATGCATCATGTCATTAACTAGTTCCCAGCAGGCTCAGAACATGGAGGAGTTGTCCGAAATCGATGACTAGCGACAAGCTGAACTTCCAGCCGATGTCGTTCTGAGCAAACCGGCTAATTCAAATGCAAATTTCCTCCCTGTATTTTGATTTTGCGTCAATCGCTGCATCCTGTCTCAGGGCCCAGATAAGAGCTTCACTAACCGCTCCGCAGTTGCAAAAAACAGCCTCGCGGCAGCGAGGCGTGTGTGTGGACCATCTGAAAAGATGGAAAACTTCACCACCCACCACCACCCACCACCCCCACCACCACCCCACCAACACCCACCACCCCCCCACCACCCACCACCACCACCCACCACCAACCCACCACCACCCACCACCACCGACGACCACCCACCACCCAATCCCGCGGACCCTCCTCGAGACCCACCATTTCGCCCATGGACCAACGCGGATGATCAAGAGCTGATCAGCATGAAACAGGACACAAAGTCCCGCCCTTCGTGGAAGACGATCGGGGCCAGACTACATCGTGATCCCCAGGTGTGCAAACTCCGCTGGGGCATCCTAAAACAAACGGACCAACACGGCCGTGTTCATCCACCTCATGAACCTGAGGCTGAGGACTAACTTGCATTGATCTCCCGTCGACAAAAAGTGTGCAGCCGCTGCTTCTGTCTTTCCGGTCTTCCTCTTTCTTTTCCTTGTCCTCGTGGTTCCTCTTTTCTGTCGCGGTTTCTCTCTCCTCTCCTTCCTTCTCCTTCTCTTCTTGTTCTTTCTATTTTGTGGCGCATTGGCTGTTGCCTCATTACTTCAGGCACTATGGCTCACTCGTCCGTTCACAATCGTGCTATACCCGAAAGATCCCGCTCCCGGGATAATTATATGTGGCGGCATCGACCGTCCCAGCACCGTAGTCCATATCGAGATTCATGGCAAGATACACCTCCTCCTCCTCGTCTTCGAAACGTGCTCGTGATCGTTGACTTGGAAGGTGTACGATCTCACATGATCAAAGTCCATGATGACATCATGGAGTCCACAACCTGCGACGTGCTCCCCGCTCTCAGCCGCACTGAAGAAAGGGCCTTGTTCACCTACAATGTCCTGCTGAGCACCCAAAGACTTGACACTTTCACGGTGTACAACCTTTTGTATATCATCAGCCAACACATATGGTATACATGGGACCGCTACCTTCGTCCTTCTTCAATGGACATTCGTTGGCAAGATGAAACTGGAGAATCCTTTGCCCTCCATAATGAAGACCGACTGGTCGAACTTCTACACGAACATCGTCCTCATTGGAA
The DNA here is from genome assembly GCA_947184155.2 of Cladocopium goreaui. NCBI lineage: Eukaryota > Dinophyceae > Suessiales > Symbiodiniaceae > Cladocopium > Cladocopium goreaui. Next base: position 29,409 of record CAMXCT020004316.1, read on the forward strand.
TGAAGGGCAAGAATGCTTCTTTTTTCCTGATACTATCCGATATTTTACGTCTCACTACCAGCCATACATCATGCGTGTGAGCTGCCATGAGGCTCTTCCCAACCGCAACATGCTTCCATGACATGGACAAACATCGCTTGCAGACATGGACAAAAATCGCTTGCAACCTTTGGTTTTTCTTTTAAAGTGAGAGTTGCTCATTACAATCCTTTTCCTTCCACCTCTTGCTTGGTTTCTTGTTTCACCTTTAACATCCACCTTCAGCTCTTGGCTTCAGCTATATCATGACCAAACGTGATTCTGTTCTTGCCGGTTTCACCTCTCATTCAACATCGATGAGCATACCACGACGTCATCCTCGTTCTCATGGATTTCCCAGTAGTGCTGCCACACCTTCTGATTCGAGCCATCATCCTCGCAGTGTCACCGAGTTCACTGAGTTCAGCACCTGGCCTTCCTCTTCAGCAGCCCACCACAATGACCAGTCATCTCTCTACGGGTACTTGACTACGGCTCCATCAGTACCCCTTCCCGCTCCGGCTGATCATCAACATCCAATCCCTCCTGGACAGGCCGAAACTTACCCACTCCAGAGGGAGCTTGAACAAAGACGTCGCCAGCTCCACGCTCATATCTTCACAGAGGTCTGCTCGCCTCAGGTTGATCGATCTCAACTAGAGACCCGTCGCCTCATGGTGACGGAAGTAGACCGGTACGGGGTATACCGGAACCGTCAACCGGAGTTCTTCTTCAATGGGATCATTGATCACATCCGTGCTGATAGAAACGGATGGATAGACTCTTGGGAGCAAGCTACCCAACTCGCCAACTACCGGCGTCGCCACTTCAATATTCCTGAGGTGCTTCCTGACGGAAACTGGCATCAATACCAGCAAGAGTCCGATGGCGCGAACCAATGGGAAGAAAGCCATGAATCCCTGCCGGGATCAGGGATGGACGACACGGATTCCATCATCGCCAATGCCGGAGCCGCTTCAGCACCGAGTCAGATCCACCAACTGGCCACCATTCTTTGGAACATTCTCAACAATGACAGAGAGGCCAACATGGCGATTCTTGAGAAGCTTGAGAAAAAAGGGGGTTACTTGAGCACCAATCCGGCCCAGGTCTTCACGGCGGCAGACTTGGCCCACCTTGCCAGCCATTTGGCTCAGACGACTTATGTTCTTTCCCAGCAGGCTCAGAACATGGAGGAGTTGTCCGAAATCGATGACTAGCGACAAGCTGAACTTCCAGCCGATGTCGTTCTGAGCAAACCGGCTAATTCAAATGCAAATTTCCTCCCTGTATTTTGATTTTGCGTCAATCGCTGCATCCTGTCTCAGGGCCCAGATAAGAGCTTCACTAACCGCTCCGCAGTTGCAAAAAACAGCCTCGCGGCAGCGAGGCGTGTGTGTGGACCATCTGAAAAGATGGAAAACTTCTACCTGCTGATGTCAATTTGCTTCTAAATAGGTATCACGGTTTGCACAGTTTGTAGTATCGTATAGTCCATAGGACAGCAGGGGGACGTGGCATACAATCAGGGACCACGTCCAACGAAGCTACCTGATTGTATGGGATACAGAGCCTGATCAGCTCTGCGTACCTGCTTCAATTTTCCATTGTTTATGGCGACCGGCTAAGCCAAGTACCGGCATGTCGTTTTTCAACCTTTTTCAAACCAAACCACTGTACGGTTTTCGCAATCTGACTGAGCTGCATCAGAACCAGAAAATCCTTCGAGCAAGGACGTTGAAAGTTTTCCTTCGCACAGTTTCTCACTTCTAATCATCCAACCATTCCTGTCAGGTTTAACTGGGGTGTTTTTTTGCACGTGTGATGCATTCCACATCAGTAATTCGATAAGACATTTCTGAGCAAGTGTGTGCGTGCAAAGTTGTGACAAAGTTGCGCCACCAGAGCCAGCCCAGTGCCATAAGTTCCACACCTGCCACGCGAAACGAAGGTGGATGTCACCAAGTGCCACGCCTGCCACACGAAATGAAGGTGGATGTCACCAAGTGCAACGCCTGCCAGGCAAAGTGATGTGAAAGATGGTGTGTGACAAAGTTGTGTGTGTGCAAAGTTGTGACAAAGTTGTGTGTGAAAAATGGTGTGGTGAAAGATGGTGTGTGACAAAATTGTGTGTGCAAAGTTGTGTGTGAAAGATGGTGTGTGACAAAGTTGTGTGTGCAAAGTTGTGTGTGAAAGATGGTGTGGTGGAAGATGGTGTGTGACGAAGTTGTGTGCGAAAGTGGTGCGCAAAGCTGTGTGAAAGATGGTGTGTGACAAAGTTGTGTGTGAAAGATGGTGTGTGACAAAGTGGTGTGTGTGTGTGTGCAAAGTTGTGTGTGAAAGATGGTGTGGTGGAAGATGGTGTGTGACGAAGTTGTGTGCGAAAGTGGTGCGCAAAGCTGTGTGTGAAAGATGGTGTGTGACAAAGTTGTGTGTGAAAGATGGTGTGGTGGAAGATGGTGTGTGACGAAGTTGTGTGCGAAAGTGGTGCGCAAAGCTGTGTGTGAAAGATGGTGTGTGACAAAGTTGTGTGTGAAAGATGGTGTGGTGGAAGATGGTGTGTGACAAAGTGGTGTGTGTGTGAGCCATCTGAAGAGATGTAAAACTTTTAATTTTTCCATTTCCAATTCTCAGAGGCAGGGGCGTCAGGCCCATCATACCTACTTGACGCAACGAAGCTATGGTATGATGGGGGAAGGGTGAACTGATCATTCACCTGTACCTGCAGATCTTGGCATGGATGTCGTGGACATAGCTTGCAAGACCAATCTGATAACTTCACTTTTTTTCGCTGATGGCAACCGGCCAAGCCAAGAACCGGCATGTCGATTATTTCCAATTGAGGCTTCTTCTCTACTGCACTGTTGTCGCAATCTGCATTTTTCATTTGCCTTTGAAGAACTTTTCGAAATTTCTCGGGTCAGTTCCCCGACCCATTCCTGTCAGGTATAACGGTATAACTGGATTGTTTTTGCACGTAGGATGCATTCCACATCAGAATTCGCAAAGATTGTTCTGAGCAAGTGTGTGTGTGTGTGGAACATCTGAATAGATGAAAAACTTCTACCTTATGATTTCGATGTTACTTGTTGCTTGAGTAGGGTTTTCTTGTCCTTTCGGATTGTATTTCTAGTGCTTTTTCCGTTTCTCCTTCCAATCCAATGCAGGGGGACACAGCATTTCACTGGGACTGTGTCCAACGAAGCTACCAGTGAAATGGGATATCCAGCTTGGCCAGCTGGACGTACCTGCTTAGTTGTGATCACCTGTTGTTCAGGGTTTGCTTCCATTCAAGTGTCAATGTCTGCTGATGGGAAGAGGCTCAACCCAAGAACCTCCAAGTCGATTTTCTTCTTTCCAAACGCTTCTAACCAAAACCAAAACCTTTCAGTTTCTTGTCAGCACCTGTACGGTTTTCGCAATCTGACTGAGCTGCATCAGAACCCGAAAATCCTTCGAGCAAGGACGTAGAAAGATTTCCTTCGCACAGTTTCTCACTTCCAGTCATTCAAACATTCCTGTCAGGTTTAACTGAAGTGTTTTTGCACGTACGATGCGCTCCACATCAGTAATTCGATAAGAAATTTCTGAGCAAGTATGCGCAAAGTTGTGTGTGAAAGATGGTGTGGTGGAAGATGGTGTGTGACAAAGTTGTATGTGAAAGATGGTGTGGTGGAAGATGGTGTGTGACGAAGTTGTGTGTGAAAGTGGTGTGCAAAGTTGTGTGTGAAAGATGGTGTGGTGGAAGATGGTGTGTGACAAAGTTGTGTGTGAAAGATGGTGTGGTGGAAGATTGTGTGTGACAAAGTGGTGTGTGTGTGCAAAGTTGTGTGTGAAAGATGGTGTGGTGGAAGATGGCGTGTGACGAAGTTGTGTGCGAAAGTGGTGTGCAAAGCTGTGTGTGAAAGATGGTGTGGTGGAAGATGGCGTGTGACGAAGTTGTGTGCGACACTGGTGTGCAAAGCTGTGTGGTGAAAGATGGTGTGGCAAAGATGGTGTGTGACAAAGAGCGGGCGCGGCGGAGGAAAACGAGGAGGCGGAGGTGGAGGCGGGATACAGAATCAAAAACAAGAACCCCACACAAAGATGTGGGGAAAAACAAACAGAAACAATGCTGCGTGCAGGCATTCACTCTCTCACCGGAACTCACCTCCAGCCCTTGGGGCGGGCTTACACACACACACAAATTGTGACACCAGAAATCGTGAAGGTTGACAGCTGATAGCGAACATTTACAGCAATACCAACTGCCGGCACGGCGTGCCTGAACTTCTCGATAGCCCCTCAGCGACGACAAACTAATCATTGCATGTCCTTCGCTATCAACCATGCCAAACGAAACTGACATTTGCGGTTTACGTGAACTAACCTTTTCACAGAGCTCCGCGCCGTAAAAAGCAAGCGGGTGCCTTCTCTTTCATATTCATGCCAAGCTGCAAATTTCAAGCCCCATCTGTCGAGCCAATTCTCGCGTCTGCCGGACTTGAGGCCGAACGGTCACCTACCACAAGAAGAACATGATAGATCACAGGTCCACATGAAGCTAAACCTTTTCTCCGCGGGCCAACTCCGTTTGCAAAACCCAGGAAACGCAACGCGCCAACATGATGATCGTGTTGGATCCAAGAATACACTTGACAAGCATCAGATCGCATGATGCTGGCGAATGTGAAGATCTGATGGACCAGCTTCATATTGACCCCGCTGGAGTGGTGCCCTTTTATTCCCCAAACAACTCTTGAGCTGAATGGGGTTCTCAATTCTGGCTAGAAACGGCCTTTGTTCCCTCATGATTTGCTGGCTCCTCCTGTTTCCGGCTGGGGTTCCGGTAATTGTCTCTTCTTTCTTTCCTCAGGAAACGGGTTCTGTTCCATCATGATTTGCTGGTTCCTCCTGGTTCCGGCTAGGGTTCCGGTGCTTGTCTCCCGTCTTCTCTCTTCTTTCTTTCCTCAGGAAAGCGGTTCTGTTCCATCATGGTTTGCTGGTTCCTCTTGGTTCCGGCTGGGGTTCGGGTGCTTGTCTCCCTTCTTCTCTCTTCTTTGGTTCCGGTGCTTGTCCCCTTTCTTCTCTCTTCTTTCTTTCCTCAGGAAAGGGGTTCTGTTCCATCATGATTTGCTGGTTCCTCTTGGTTCCGGCTGGGGTTCGGGTGCTTGTCTCCCTTCTTCTCTCTTCTTTGGTTCCGGTGCTTGTCCCCTTTCTTCTCTCTTCTTTCTTTCCTCAGGAAAGGGGTTCTGTTCCATCATGATTTGCTGGTTCCTCTTGGTTCCGGCTGGGGTTCGGGTGCTTGTCTCCCTTCTTCTCTCTTCTTTGGTTCCGGTGCTTGTCCCCTTTCTTCTCTCTTCTTTCTTTCCTCAGGAAAGGGGTTCTGTTCAAGGGGTTCTGTTCCATCATGATTTGCTGGTTCCTCTTGGTGCCGGCTGGGGTTCTGGTGCTTGTCTCCCTTCTTCTCTCTTCTTTCTTTCCTCAGGAAAGGGGTTCTGTTCCATCATGATTTGCTGGTTCCTCTTGGTTCCGGCTGGGGTTCCGGTGCTTGTCTCCCTTTCTTCTCTCTTCTTTCTTTCCACAGGAAAGGGGTTCTGTTCCATCATGATTTGCTGGTTCCTCTTGGTTCCGGCTAGGGGTTCCGGCGTTGTCTAATTTTTATTTTTTAATAGCTGGAAAGGGCTGGCGCACGCCCTTTTTGCCGGGTCTCCCTTGCAAGGCTCTCTGTAGTGTTTTGCGGCTTTCTACACAATAGAATTCCCTTGCATCATGTGAACGCCATATGAACAATTTCAGACCAACATGCAGTGTGGAAGGCGCACCTGCCCGGCTGTTTTTGCGTCAGCACATTATTTGTACTAAAGTGCAACACGTGGGGCGGTTCATGAACCCATGTCACCGTAAACTTGACGCGCTGCTCCCCTCACCCTACACTACCCTCCACACCCTATACTCCACGATCCACACTCCACACTCCGCCCTCCACACAATACACTCCACACCCTACACTCTTCACGCTACACTTTACACTTCGCACTTTCAACTCCCGCATTGCGCTCCCCACTCCACACTCCAGGGAAGATGCACAATACTCTTCCAATTAGCTGTTTTGCGTGGTGTGCATTCTTCGTGGATGGGACCAAATCGTTTTTGTTTTTTAGGTGCTAATCTTGTGATGTTCCTTGTGCTGTTGTGGCTGTTGTGGCTCTTGTGGCTGTTGTGGCTTTGGTGGTTGTTGCTGTGGAGGTGTGGCAGAGGGTAGTGATTGCATGGCGGGGGGGTGGAATCGACTGTAGACCAGAAGGACAAGGAGTAGGCAACGGGAAGTACCGCGCGACAAGCCTGAAGCCTTTGGTTTGACTCGATGTAGACGCCTGGAAGTGTTCATCGCTTTGCGAGCTTCCCCTTTGCAGACTTTAGCCATCTTCTTTTCTTTGTAGCGGAGTATGGGCATGAGGTGATTGGACTGGAGGTGAGCTTGGAGCAGGTGGAAATTCAGCTGGTGGAGGCGTGGGTTGAGAAGTGGACATTGGAGGTTGTTGGACTGTCAGTTGTTGGGTCAATAAGGCGTTCTGCTGCTGCAACAACTGAATCTGAGCCTGAGACTGAGCCTGTTGCTGTTAGACTTGGTGAACTTGTTGGTGTAAGTGAAGATCTCCTCCGTTGACTGGACCTCCTATGCCTTGTTGATCCTTGTTGAAGGCCAGCCCATGGCACCATAGGGCTCATCATTGGATTGTTGAACGGGTCCACTGGGGATCCCAAGAATTCCATCACAGCATCCACGAGACAGGAAGCATGTTGGGCAGCACGGCGAGGAGCGCTTAGGCAGGAAGAGAATGAAAAACAACAACGAAAACACATGTTTCAATGCTCGGTACATCCAACTTCCAGCTCATAAGTCGTGATACGGCTCAAAGGCCCTCCGTCGTCTCTTCAACCCCTTGGACAGCTGACGTGTTCAACCCTTGTGAATTAATGCGCGACTGTACCTCACCAACGACCATAGAAAGAAAGTAATCACCACACCTGCAGGCATGGCCTGAAGCCTGGAAACCTTGTTATGTGTTCACTGTGAACTGCCGAAGTACTCTCGGCACAATTGGAAAGGACGTTTCCCAAACAGATGAGAAGATACAAAAGGCCAACTGTTCCACTTACTTAAACGAATTACCATATTAAAGCGCCTCACTTCAGGTTTCGATTACGGGTCCAACTTACTACCTGGAGAGGTGCCCAGTATTCCCCGAGGGGATCATTCCATCTTGTCAAATCCAGCATGAGTAACACACTTGCTCAAGATTGCCTTTCGAATTTTGAAGTTGGAATGTATCTTATGCGCTGGATCAGCTCAGTAAATCTGATAGGAGAAAAAGAGCGCAGGCAGGAATGGAGAAACCCATCGTCGAAGTTCCATTGTATGCACAAATCACGTGTAGCCACCAGTCGTGCTGAAGTAGAATTGGAAGCTGCACCTTCCCTTTCAAGTATCAGATTGCGACAGCAGTGTAGGAAAAAAAGTTGTAAACCACCGACATGCCGGTTACTGGCCCAGCCGGCTGCCATGCTGGAACCAAAACACAGACAAATTGAAATGGACATGGTTTGCAGGTACGTGAGTTGATCAAACTCCACATCCGCCGTGGCATAGCCCTCTTCGTTCGGCAACCAGCGATGCTCACGAGGTTGCCCCCCTGAATTATGCGCGAGCCGGAGAAATTACAAAAAAAAATCATCGAAATCGACATTGACAAGGTACATGTTTTACATCTGTTGTCTGTTGGGATGTTGCGCGCACACACACAGACACACTTTCTCGCTCTCCCTGTCTGTCCTTCCCCATGCCTCCTCAGCGAAGCAGAACGACGAATACCAAACAGCAAACTCCTCAACGTCAATAAAGCCACCTACGTGGGCTTGCGCATGCAGGCGCCCTCTTCTCCAGAGGAAGGCCGCTAAGCCGCTAAACTTCTGAGACCCCGGAAAATGCTCCAACTCGCAATTTTCAAGGAGTATATCAAACATTGACACCTGCCCATGTCAAAGCGTTCTTGTATGATCATGTGCTTCCCATCGGAGATGCACGTTTGCGTGACATCAAAAAAATAGCAAGAACATGCAGTCCCACATGTGCGAGATGGCTGCTGACACATGTGATGAATGACAGTAAGTCAGGCGACAAAGATTTCCCAGATCTGTGCCTGAATCACGATCCGCTGCCCGGAAGGCACGATCTGCAAACTTTTTGTCCAATTCCGACACGTCGGAGACGTCACCTTAGGAGGCGCACAATTGGCATTGGACTGGGCCACCCACCAAAAAATCTTGACATAAACACATGTCGCAGCGCTGACAAAGCTAAGCTGAAACATGCTCTTAAAGAAGGCGCCAAACCACACTTGCAGCAAGTCTTGTCGCTACAACCGCGCAACCTGAAGCTGAATGATCCAAAGATAGTGCGGGATGGCTGCAGAAGGCGTG
>CAMXCT020004317.1:0-40470 GCA_947184155.2 Cladocopium goreaui
ACGGAATCTGCTGGAGTCATGAAATCGAAACTCTTCCCCCAATGTAAACAAAGGATTCATCCGGTTTTAAATATATACTATTTTTCTTTAACCGGATGACATGGAACTCCGGGCGACATACACAACCCGACCCGCAAAGTTGCCGCGTTAGGAGTCTAGGGGGGCGAAGGGAGGGGAGCCCAAAAACAAACAACGCATCAAGAGACCAAAACAAAACTGAGCAGTGCAAATGCAAACACAGAAAAAAGCATCCCGCCAGCAATGTCGCAGCGGAATCAGCACCTCACCCACGCCATGTTGCGAAAGCCTGCGACAACAACACCCAAACAATTCCAAACAACATGATGCTTTGGCAAAGACTGGCGACATGCAGGCGGGGCTAGAGACCTTCAATCAGCAACCGTGTTCCCCGGAATCCTGCCCTTCCGTTACACTTGCAAAAAGTATTGCTTTTTGGTAAAACTGCGCCATTTTTCGCAAAAAAAAGTCACTGCAGCAATCTCATTTTCGGGGGCCGGAAAACATTGGCTTTTTGCGACTCCAAAAAAAGTGAGTCCTCCCCAGTGCGTGAAGCTGCTGCTTGAACAAAACCCAAACTTTTGATGTACTTGCGTATGTGAAGAGCTTCGTGTTTCGAGCAGGTCGCAAGGGTTCCAACACGGCCAAAAATGGGGATGCCACGCGCTACCGCTTTTCGCTTTGGACAGGGCCGATTCGAGGCTGTTTTCAATTTCTATTTTAATAGCAGGCGAGACCAAAAACGGGCGCCCCAAATCCACGCGTTGGAGCGTGTGGCAATCCTGTTTTTGGGGTTGCGACATGACGCTCGGACCGCACCCAGCTGCTTCAAAAGTTCGCCAGAAAACATGAAACCACAGAAGGCAGGAAGGATGACACAAACATCCACGTACTGAACTGGGGAGGACCACCTTTGGGAGTCCAAATTCTATATACCTTTCCAACCCAAAAAATGGGCATCAAACAAATCGAACAGTTCAGTGACATCATCTTGCGCATGTTGCGGTTTCTTGCGGAGTCGTCTGGAGTCACAAAGTTGGAACTCTTTCAACCTTTTCCCCATTGTAAATGGGGTTTCAGCAGGTGTACCGCCTCCGCCCGACTCCGGCAAGACTCCGCAGCTAAAGACATCAAAACTGGCACAAAACTGTGGTAAAATCGAAGTTTTGCATCTCCAGCCTTCTTACGGAATCTGCTGGAGTCATGAAATCGAACCTCTTCCCCCAATGTAAACAAAGGATTCATCCGGTTTTAAATATATACTATTATTCTTTAACCGGATGATACTGAACTCCGGGCGACATACACAACCCGACCCGCAAAGTTGCCGCGTTAGGAGTCTAAGGGGCAAAGGGGGGGGAGCTCAAAAACAAACAACGCATCAAGAGACCAAAACAAAACTGAGCAGTGCAAACGCAAACACAGAAAAAGCATCCCGCCAGCAATGTCGCAGCGGAATCAGCACCTCACCACGCCATGTTGCGAAAGCCTGCGACAACAACACCCAAACAATTCCAAACAACATGATGCTTTGGCAAAGACTGGCGACATGCAGGCGGGGCTAGAGACCTTCAATCAGCAACCGTGTTCCCCGGAATCCTGCCATTCCGTTACACTTGCAAAAGTATTGCTTTTTGGTAAAGCTGCGCCATTTTTCGCAAAAAAAGGTCACTGCAGCAATCTCATTTTCGAGGCCGTAAACCCATTGGCTTTTTGGACTCCAAAAAGTGGTCCTCCCCAGTTGCGTTGAAGCTTGCTGCTTGAACAAAATCCAACTTTCATTTATTTAATTTATTTGAGTAATGTAAGAGCTTCGTGTTTCGAGCAGGTCGCAAGGTTCCACACTGCCAAAAATGGGATTGCCACGCGCTACCGCTTTTCGCTTTGGACAGGGCCATTTCGAGGCTGTTTTCAATTTCTATTTTAATAGCAGGCGAGACCAAAAACGGGCGCGCAAAATCCACGCGTTGGAGCGTGTGGCAATCCTGTTTTTGGGGTTGCGACATGACGCTCGGAACGCACCCAGCTGCTTCAAAAGGTCGCCAGAAAACATGAAACCACAGAAGGCAGGAAGGATGACACAAACATCCACGTGCTGAACTGGGGAGGACCGCCTTTGGGAGTCCAAATTCTATATACTTTTCCAACCCCAAAAATGGGCATGAAACAAATCGAACAGTTCAGTGACATCATCTTGCACTTCTTGCGGTTTCTTGCGGAGTCGTCTGGAGTCGCAAAGTTGGAACTCTTTCAACCCTTTCCACATTGTAAATGGGGTTTCAGCAGGTTTACCGACTCCGCCCGACTCCGGCAAGACTCCGCAGCTAAAGACATCAAAACTGGCACAAAACTGTGGTAAAATCGAAGTTTTGCATCTCCAGCCTTCTTACGGAATCTGCTGGAGTCATGAAATCGAAACTCTTCCCCCAATGTAAACAAAAGGAATCATCCGGTTTTAAATATATACTATTTATCTTTAACCGGATGAACTGAACTCCCGGGGGCGACATACACACCCGACCCGCAAAGTTTGCCGGCGTTAGGAGTATCTCGGGTGCGAAGGTGGGGGAGCCTCAAAAACAAACACGGCCTCAAAATAGACCAAACAAAACTGAGGCAGTGCAAACGGCAAACGCGAAAAAGCATCCCGCCCAGCAAGTATCGCAGCGGAAAATCAGCAACCTCACCCATGCCATGTTGCGAAAGCCTGCGACAACAACACCCAAACAATTCCAAACAACATGGTGCTTTGGCAAAGACTGGCGACATGCAGGCGGGGCTAGAGACCTTCAATCAGCAACCGTGTTCCCCGGAATCCTGCCACTCCGTTACACTTGCAAAAGTATTGCTTTTTGGTAAAGCTGCACCATTTTTCGCGAAAAAGGTCACTGCAGCAATCTCATTTTCGAGGCCGTAAACCCATTGGCTTTTTGGACTCCAAAAAGTGGTCCTCCCCAGTTGCGTTGAAGCTTGCTGCTTGAACAAAACCCAACTTTCATTTTTTTAATTTTTTTGCGTAATGTAAGAGCTTCGTGTTTCGAGCAGGTCGCAAGGTTCCACACTGCCAAAAATGGGATTGCCACGCGCTACCGCTTTTCGCTTTGGACAGGGCCATTTCGAGGCTGTTTTCAATTTCTATTTTAATAGCAGGCGAGACCAAAAACGGGCGCGCAAAATCCACGCGTTGGAGCGTGTGGCAATCCTGTTTTTGGGGTTGCGACATGACGCTCGGAACGCACCCAGCTGCTTCAAAAGTTCGCCAGAAAACATGAAACCACAAAAGGCAGGAAAAGGATGAACATAATATCCCACGTTGCTGAACTGGGTGAGGACCCTTCTTGGAGTCCAAAAAGCCAATGTGTTTTACGGCCCCGAAAATGAGATTGCTGCAGTGCCTTTTTTGCGAAAAAGGGCGCAGCTTTAACAAAAAGCAATACTTTTGCAAGTGTAACGGAATGGCAGGATTCCGGGGAACACGTTTGCTGATTGAAGGTCTCTAGCCCCGCCTGCATGTTGCCAATCTTTGCCAAAGCGCCATGTTGTTTGGAATTGTTTGGGTGTTGTTGTCGCAGGCTTTCGCAACATGGCGTGGGTGAGGTGCTGATTCCGCTGCGACATTGCTGGCGGGATCCTTTTTTCTGTGTTTGCGTTGGCAGTGGATCGTTTTGTCACGATTGGGCGTCGCACTGCTCAGTTTTGTTTTGGTCTCTTGATGCGTTGTTTGTTTTTGGGCTCCCCCCCTTCGACCCCCTAGACTCCTAACGCGGCAACTTTGCGGGTCGGGTTATGTATGTCGCCCGGAGTTCAGTATCATCCGGTTAAAGAATAATAGTATATATTTAAAACCCGATGAATCCTTTGTTTACATTGGGGGAAGAGTTTCGATTTCATGACTCCAGCAGATTCCATAAGAAGGCTGGAGATGCAAAACTTCCGTTTTACCACAGTGTTGTGCCAGTTTTGATGTCTTTAGCTGCGGAGTCTTGCCGGAGTCGGACGGAGTCGGTACACCTGCTGGAACCCTATTTACAATGGGAAAGGGCTGAAAGAGTTCCAACTTTGTGACTCCAGACGACTCCGCAAGAAACCGCAAGATGCGCGAGATGATGTCACTGAACTGTTCGATTTGTTTGATGCCCATTTTTGGGTTAGAAAGGTATATAGAATTTGGACTCCCAAAGGCGGTCCTCCCCAGTTGCGTTGAAAGCTTGCTGCTTAAACAAAACTCAACTTTGATTTATTTGCGCAATGTAAAGAGCTTCGTGTTTCGAGCAGGTCGCAAGGTTCCACACTGCCAAAAATGGGATTGCCACGCGCTACCGCTTTTTGCTTTGGACAGAGCCATTTCGAGGTTGTTTTTAATTTCTATTTTAATAGCAGGCGAGACCAAAAAACGGGCGCGCCAAATCCACGCGTTGGAGCGTGCGGCAATCCTGTTTTTGGGGTTGCGACATGACGCTCCGAACGCACCCAGCTGCTTCAAAAGTTCGCCAGAAACCATGAAACCACAAAAGGCAGGAAGGATGACACAAACATCCACGTACTGAACTGGGGAGGACCACTTCTTGGAGTCCAAAAAGCCAATGTGTTTACGGCCCCGAAAATGAGATTGCTGCAGTGACCTTTTTTTCGAAAAATGGCGCAGCTTTAACAAAAAGCAATCCTCTTGCAAGTGTAACGGAATGGCAGGATTCCGGGGAACACGGTTGCTGATTGAAGGTCTCTAGCCCCGCCTGCATGTTGCCAATCTTTGCCAAAGCACCATGTTGTTTGGAATTGTTTGGGTGTTGTTGTCGCAGGTTTTCGCAACATCCGTGGGTGAGGTGCTGATTCCGCTGCGACATTGCTGGCGGGATGCTTTTTTCTGTGTTTGCGTTGGCAGTGGCTCGTTTTGTCACGATTGGGCGTCGCACTGCTCAGTTTTGTTTTGGTCTCTTGATGCGTTGTTTGTTTTTGGGGTCCCCCCCTTCGCCCCCCTGGACTCCTAACGCGGCAACTTTGCGGGTCGGGTTGTGTACGTCGCCGGGAGTTCAGTATCATCCCGTTAAAGAATAATAGTATGCATTCAAAACCGGATGAATCCTTTGTTTACATTGGGGGAAGAGTTTCGATTTCATGACTCCAGCAGATTCCATAAGAAGGCTGGAGATGCAAAACTTCCGTTTTACCACAGTGTTGTGCCAGTTTTGATGTCTTTAGCTGCGAAGTCTTGCCGGAGTCGGGCGGAGTCGGTACACCTGCTGGAACCCTATTTACAATGGGGAAAGGGCTGAAAGAGTTCCAACTTTGTGACTCCAGACGACTCCGCAAGAAACCGCAAGATGCGCGAGATGATGTTATTGAACTGTTCGATTTGTTTGATGCCCATTTTTGGGGTTGGAAAGGTATATAGAATTTGGACTCCCAAAGGCGGTCCTCCCCAGTTGCGTTGAAAGCTTGCTGCTTAAACAAAACTCAACTTTGATTTATTTGCGCAATGTAAAGAGCTTCGTGTTTCGAGCAGGTCGCAAGGTTCCACACTGCCAAAATGGGATTGCCACGCGCTACCGCTTTTTGCTTTGGACAGAGCCATTTCGAGGCTGTTTTTAATTTCTATTTTAATAGCAGGCGAGACCAAAAACGGGCGCGCCAAATCCACGCGTTGGAGCGTGTGGCAATCCTGTTTTTTTGGGGTTGCGACATGACGCGTCCGAACGCAAAACCCAGCTGCTTCAAGTTTTCGCCAGAACCCCCATGAACCACAAAGGCATGGAATGATGACACAAACATCCCCGTACTGACTGGGGGAGGACCACTTCTTGGAGTCCAAAAAGCCAATGTGTTTCGGCCCCCCGAACATGAGATTGCTGAAGTGAACCTTTTTTTCGAAAATTGCGTCAGCTTACCAAAAAGCATACTCTTGCAAGTTTAATCGGAAATGGCAGGATCGGGGACCGTTGCCTGATTGAAGTTCTCTAGCCCCGCCTGCCTGTTTGCCAATCTTGCCAAAGCAACCATGTTGTTTGATTGTTTGGGTGTTGTTGTCGCAGGTTTTTCGCAACTGCCGTGGGTGAGGTGTCTGAATTCCGCTGCACATTGCTGGCGGGATGCTTTTTTCTGTGTTTGCGTTGGCAAGTGGCTCGTTTTGTCACGATGGGCGTCCGCACTGCTCAGTTTTGTTTTGGTCTCTTGATGCGTTGTTTGTTTTTGGGCTCCCCCCCCTTCGCCCCTTATAGACTCCTAACGCGGCAACTTTGCGGGTCGGGTTGTGTATGTCGCCCGGAGTTCAGTATCATCCGGTTAAAGAATAATAGTATATATTTAAAAACCGGATGAATCCTTTGTTTGCATTGGGGGAAGAGTTTCGATTTCATGACTCCAGCAGATTCCGTAAGAAGGCTGGAGATGCAAAACTTCGATTTTACCACAGTTTTGTGCCAGTTTTGATGTCTTTAGCTGCGGAGTCTTGCCGGAGGCGGGCGGAGTCGGTACACCTGCTGAAACCCCATTTACAATGTGGAAAGGGTTGAAAGAGTTCCAACTTTGCGACTCCAGACGACTCCGCAAGAAACCGCAAGAAGTGCAAGATGATGTCACTGAACTGTTCGATTTGTTTCATGCCCATTTTTGGGGTTGGAAAGTTAAAGGTATATAGAATTTGGACTCCCAAGCCGGTTCCTCCACCCAGTTGCGTTGAAAGCTTGCTGCTTAAACAAAGCTCAACTTTGATTTATTTGCGCAATGTAAAGAGCTTCGTGTTTCGAGCAGGTCGCAAGGTTCCACACTGCCAAAAATGGGATTGCCACGCGCTACCGCTTTTTGCTTTGGACAGAGCCATTTCGAGGCTATTTTTAATTTCTATTTAATAGCAGGCGAGACCAAAAACGGGCGCGCCAAATCCACGCGTTGGAGCGTGTGGCAATCCTGTTTTTGGGGTTGCGACATGACGCTCCGAACGCACGCAGCTGCTTCAAAAGTTCGCCAGAAGAAACCATGAACCACAAAAGGCAGGAAGGATGACACAAACATCCACGTGCTGAACTGGGGAGGACCACTTTTTGGAGTCCAAAAAGCCAATGGGTTTACGGCCCCGAAAATGAGATTGCTGCAGTGACCTTTTTTGCGAAAAATGGCGCAGCTTTAACAAAAAGCAATACTTTTGCAAGTGTAACGGAATGGCAGGATTCCGGGGAACACGGTTGCTGATTGAAGGTCTCTAGCCCCGCCTGCATGTTGCCAATCTTTGCCAAAGCACCATGTTGTTTGGAATTGTTTGGGTGTTGTTGTCGCAGGTTTTCGCAACATGCCGTGGGTGAGGTGCTGATTCCGCTGCGACATTGCTGGCGGGATGTTTTTTTCTGTGTTTGCGTTGGCAGTGGCTCGTTATGTCACGATTGGGCGTCGCACTGCTCAGTTTTGTTTTGGTCTCTTGATGCGTTGTTTGTTTTTGGGGTCCCCCCTTCGCCCCCCTAGACTCCTAACGCGGCAACTTTGTGGGTCGGGTTGTGTACGTCGTCCGGATTTCAGTATCATCCGGTTAAAGAATAATAGTATATATTTAAACCGGATGAATCCTTTGTTTACATTGGGGGAAGAGTTTCGATTTCATGACTCCAGCAGATTCCATAAGAAGGCTGGAGATGCAAAACTTCCGTTTTACCACAGTGTTGTGCCAGTTTTGATGTCTTTAGCTGCGGAGTCTTGCCGGAGTCGGGCGGAGTCGGTACACCTGCTGGAACCCTATTTACAATGGGGAAAGGGCTGAAAGAGTTCCAACTTTGTGACTCCAGACGACTCCGCAAGAAACCGCAAGATGCGCGAGATGATGTCACTGAACTGTTCGATTTGTTTGATGCCCATTTTTGGGGTTGGAAAGGTATATAGAATTTGGACTCCCAAAGGCGGTCCTCCCCAGTTGCGTTGAAAGCTTGCTGCTTAAACAAAACTCAACTTTGATTTATTTGCGCAATGTAAAGAGCTTCGTGTTTGGAGCAGGTCGCAAGGTTCCACACTGCCAAAAATGGGATTGCCACGCGCTACCGCTTTTTGCTTTGGACAGAGCCATTTCGAGGCTGTTTTTAATTTCTATTTTAATAGCAGGCGAGACCAAAAACGGGCGCGCCAAATCACGCGTTGGAGCGTGTGGCAATCCTGTTTTTGGGGTTGCGACATGACGCTCCGAACGCACCCAGCTGCTTCAAAAGTTCGCCAGAAACCATGAAACCACAAAAGGCAGGAAGGATGACACAAACATCCACGTACTGAACTGTTGCGTTGAAAGCTTGCTGCTTAAACAAAACTCAACTTTGATTTATTTGCGCAATGTAAAGAGCTTCGTGTTTCGAGCAGGTCGCAAGGTTCCACACTGCCAAAAATGGGATTGCCACGCGCTACCGCTTTTTGCTTTGGACAGAGCCATTTCGAGGCTGTTTTTAATTTCTATTTTAATAGTCAGGCGAGACCAAAAACCGGCGCGCCAAATCCACGCGTTGGAGCGTGTGGCAATCCTGTTTTTGGGGTTGCGACATGACGCTCCGAACGCACCCAGCTGCTTCAAAAGTTCGCCAGAAACCATGAAACCACAAAAGGCAGGAAGGATGACACAAACATCCACGTACTGAACTGGGGAGGACCACTTCTTGGAGTCCAAAAAGCCAATGTGTTTACGGCCCCGAAAATGAGATTGCTGCAGTGACCTTTTTTTCGAAAAATGGCGCAGCTTTAACAAAAAGCAATACTCTTGCAAGTGTAACGGAATGGCAGGATTCCGGGGAACACGGTTGCTGATTGAAGGTCTCTAGCCCCGCCTGCATGTTGCCAATCTTTGCCAAAGCACCATGTTGTTTGGAATTGTTTGGGTGTTGTTGTCGCAGGTTTTCGCAACATGCCGTGGGTGAGGTGCTGATTCCGCTGCGACATTGCTGGCGGGATGCTTTTTTCTGTGTTTGCGTTGGCAGTGGCTCGTTTTGTCACGATTGGGCGTCGCACTGCTCAGTTTTGTTTTGGTCTCTTGATGCGTTGTTTGTTTTTGGGGTCCCCCCCTTCGCCCCCCTAGACTCCTAACGCGGCAACTTTGCGGGTCGGGTTGTGTACGTCGCCCGGAGTTCAGTATCATCCGGTTAAAGAATAATAGTATATATTTAAAACCGGATGAATCCTTTGTTTACATTGGGGGAAGAGTTTCGATTTCATGACTCCAGCAGATTCCATAAGAAGGCTGGAGATGCAAAACTTCCGTTTTACCACAGTGTTGTGCCAGTTTTGATGTCTTTAGCTGCGGAGTCTTGCCGGAGTCGGGCGGAGTCGGTACACCTGCTGGAACCCTATTTCCAATGGGGAAAGGGCTGAAAGAGTTCCAACTTTGTGACTCCAGACGACTCCGCAAGAAACCGCAAGATGCGCGAGATGATGTCACTGAACTGTTCGATTTGTTTGATGCCCATTTTTGGGGTTGGAAAGGTATATAGAATTTGGACTCCCAAAGGCGGTCCTCCCCAGTTGCGTTGAAAGCTTGCTGCTTAAACAAAACTCAACTTTGATTTATTTGCGCAATGTAAAGAGCTTCGTGTTTCGAGCAGGTCGCAAGGTTCCACACTGCCAAAAATGGGATTGCCACGCGCTACCGCTTTTTGCTTTGGACAGAGCCATTTCGAGGCTGTTTTTAATTTCTATTTTAATAGCAGGCGAGACCAAAAACGGGCGCGCCAAATCCACGCGTTGGAGCGTGTGGCAATCCTGTTTTTGGGGTTGCGACATGACGCTCCGAACGCACCCAGCTGCTTCAAAAGTTCGCCAGAAACCATGAAACCACAAAAGGCAGGAAGGATGACACAAACATCCACGTACTGAACTGGGGAGGACCACTTCTTGGAGTCCAAAAAGCCAATGTGTTTACGGTCCCCGAAAATGAGATTGCTGCAGTGACCTTTTTCGAAAAATGGCGCAGCTTTAACAAAAAGCAATACTCTTGCAAGTGTAACGGAATGGCAGGATTCCGGGGAACACGGTTGCTGATTGAAGGTCTCTAGCCCCGCCTGCATGTTGCCAATCTTTGCCAAAGCACCATGTTGTTTGGAATTGTTTGGGTGTTGTTGTCGCAGGTTTTCGCAACATGCCGTGGGTGAGGTGCTGATTCCGCTGCGACATTGCTGGCGGGATGCTTTTTTCTGTGTTTGCGTTGGCAGTGGCTCGTTTTGTCACGATTGGGCGTCGCACTGCTCAGTTTTGTTTTGGTCTCTTGATGCGTTGTTTGTTTTTGGGGTCCCCCCCTTCGCCCCCCTAGACTCCTAACGCGGCAACTTTGCGGGTCGGGTTGTGTACGTCGCCCGGAGTTCAGTATCATCCGGTTAAAGAATAATAGTATATATTTAAAACCGGATGAATCCTTTGTTTACATTGGGGGAAGAGTTTCGATTTCATGACTCCAGCAGATTCCATAAGAAGGCTGGAGATGCAAAACTTCCGTTTTACCACAGTGTTGTGCCAGTTTTGATGTCTTTAGCTGCGGAGTCTTGCCGGAGTCGGGCGGAGTCGGTACACCTGCTGGAACCCTATTTACAATGGGGAAAGGGCTGAAAGAGTTCCAACTTTGTGACTCCAGACGACTCCGCAAGAAACCGCAAGATGCGCGAGATGATGTCACTGAACTGTTCGATTTGTTTGATGCCCATTTTTGGGGTTGGAAAGGTATATAGAATTTGGACTCCCAAAGGCGGTCCTCCCCAGTTGCGTTGAAAGCTTGCTGCTTAAACAAAACCCAACTTTGATTTATTTGCGTAATGTAAAGAGCTTCGTGTTTCGAGCAGGTCGCAAGGTTCCACACTGCCAAAAATGGGATTGCCACGCGCAACCGCTTTTCGCTTTGGACAGGGCCATTTCGAGGCTGTTTTCAATTTCTATTTTAATAGCAGGCGAGACCAAAAACGGGCGCGCCAAATCCACGCGTTGGAGCGTGTGGCAATCCTGTTTTTGGGGTTGCGACATGACGCTCGGAACGCACCCAGCTGCTTCAAAAGTTCGCCAGAAACCATGAAACCACAAAAGGCAGGAAGGATGACACAAACATCCACGTGCTGAACTGGGGAGGACCACTTCTTGGAGTCCAAAAAGCCAATTGTTTACGGCCCCGAAAATGAGATTGCTGCAGTGACCTTTTTTTGCGAAAAATGGCGCAGCTTTAACAAAAAGCAATACTCTTGCAAGTGTAACGGAATGGCAGGATTCCGGGGAACACGGTTGCTGATTGAAGGTCTCTAGCCCCGCCTGCATGTTGCCAATCTTTGCCAAAGCACCATGTTGTTTGGAATTGTTTGGGTGTTGTTGTCGCAGGCTTTCGCAACATGGCGTGGGTGAGGTGCTGATTCCGCTGCGACATTGCTGGCGGGATGCTTTTTCTGGGTTTGCGTTGGCGTGCGTTTTGTCACGATTGGGCGTCGCACTGCTCAGTTTTGTTTTGGTCTCTTGATGCGTTGTTTGTTTTTGGGCTCCCCCCCCTTCGCCCCCCTAGACTCCTAACGCGGCAACTTTGCGGGTCGGGTTGTGTATGTCGCCCGGAGTTCCATGTCATCCGGTTAAAGAATAATAGTATATATTTAAAACCGGATGATTCCTTTGTTTACATTGGGGGAAGAGTTTCGATTTCATGACTCCAGCAGATTCCGTAAGAAGGCTAGAGATGCAAAACTTCGGTTTTACCACAGTTTTGTGCCAGTTTTGATGTCTTTAGCTGCGGAGTCTTGCCGGAGTCGGGCGGAGTCGGTACACCTGCTGAAACCCTATTTACAATGGGGAAAGCGTTGAAAGAGTTCCAACTTTGCGACTCCAGACGACTCCGCAAGAAACCGCAAGATTGCGCAAGATGATGTCACTGAACTGTTCGATTTGTTTGATGCCCATTTTTGGGGTTGGAAAGGTATATAGAATTTGGACTCCCAAAGGCGGTCCTCCCCAGTAGGTCGCATCGAAGAAGGTAAAGGCGAGGCGTATGCAACAAAAATTGATGTTCGATGCTGTGATCGCAACAGGGTTGTTGCTGAGAAACGCATATTGATTGCGACTGGAGGCTCCGCTATTGGTGGTCTGCGGATTGCCACCACATCGTCAGCAGCGGGGGCCACGGCAAGAATTGCAGCAGTGGTACAGACAGGATGTGGTTTTCTCAGTGGAGGACGGCGAGAGGCAACGGCAGAAGACAAAGAGGATTGCTTTGGACAAGCCACAGTTGCGCTCACTAGCCATCCAGCATACGTACATTGTCTCTCCCCGGCTGGGCTGATTGGGATGGCACAAACACTTGCGGTTTACCATTATGGGTATTATACCCTTAAAGATCGCACTGTCCAGTTCCATGAGCCCAAGCACGTGCCATCTGATGCAGAGGCGGTCCTTGAGTGGGGCCTATACACCGTTTAGCTCCCAAGACAAACCGCCTCTGGCCATAGCTATGGTGGTGACCGTGAATGGGGCACGATCCCTGAAAAGGTTTCGTTTGGTCATGAAATCAAGGCTGCGGCTCACACAGGAAGTCACTGCAGCGCTAGCCTCCCAAAGTCGTGACCACCGCCACGGCGAGCAGCTTCTTTCCGTGCTCCATAGATAGAGAATACCTTTACGGCTATGCCGGCGATGGATATCGTTCTCCGCTTTGGTTGTGTGCTTCCCATAATGGCTCTCCCGTTTTGGTGCATAGGCTCAGAGGAAGTAAGATGTATTTTCATCAAGCCACCAAAGATCGGCGAATTGCTCATCCCAGGTGTCCACATTTTGACGCACACCGTCTGCAACCACTTCTATTACAAGCTCCTGCACTGCAAATATACATGAGAGAGAGCTCTCTGGTAGGTCCGGAAGGAGCTGGTGAGCAGGTGGACGATCTCTCTTCAGATGAAGAACAAGCCACCACTGCAAGTGAAACTGAGGCAGAAAGTGAAAATGATGACGAGGCGACACCTCCAGAGGAGCCATGGTGCCCGCCAATCCCACCGGCCATGGATGATCCTACGGAACAGGAAATTAAAGGTGCTGCGGACAAGTTGGCCACGATGATCAGCAGCTCACAGCCCAGCGCTGTGTTTTCTATCATCCTGACAACCTTGGAGCCCTTCCACATCTGTGGCTGCAAGCCAAGCTTAGCATCTCCCTGACTTCAATACAAGAAAAGTTTACTCGCCTTTTCATGTCCATTGCGTCAGAATTGTGGCTGCGGGGCGTAATTGAGACGGTTGAGGAGGTCTTTGCACATGCTGCCCGGAGCTTCACCCTCCGACTGGCTGAAACGCTCTCGCAGTACATCTGTTCTCTTACCCGAAGGGCGGAGTCCCTGGCCACCCCATAACGGAGTGCCTGCTGTGTGCTACTTTCTGGTTTCGCCCAATCCTTTCTGAGCTCATTGTGGCAGCCAGAGAGAGTGCAGAGGTAAATCGGAAACGTGCCCCCAGTGGCCCAGTCAAAGTTGTCGTCACGAACCAGCCCCACTCGCGGCGTCACACTGGGGTCGACGTGGTCAGTGGTACCACGGCCTTATTGGCGTGGTTTCCGGCAAGCTGGGCCAGCAAGATCGCGCCATGTTTCTTGGGGGAAGCTGGCGGCAACACTCAAGCCCCACAGGAGGTTTCCTTTTCCTGTCCCCACCGAGTATTTGAGGGCTTGCAGAGAGATGTAGCTGATCAAGTCTTGCAGGCGGTTAAATTTACTGATAAGAACGCTCCAGGATTGAGCTTGGCCTTGGATGAGGAATTTCAAGCAGCTGACTGCTTTTCAGAGCTCGCCCGAGGATACACACAAGGGGTGGTTGACCCTTATATAATGATGGGCCTGCAACCCACTGGACACAACCGAGTCAATCTGGAAATAATTGTACCGTCCGGTAAAGGACTTACGCCTGAAATGTGGAAACAGACAGCCACCTTGTGCCCGCTTGATTGGCCGTCCAATTATAGCCTTCTGAGATTATGGCACACGCCCAAAAGCTTCCACCAATATGCTGCTCAACTCAAGCAACAAGTTCAACATCAACATATGTTCACCCATTGGGAAGTCAATCGCGCTAAGCTAGCCAGCAGAGTGGTGTTCCAACGACCAGCGTATTATGTACCGGAACAGACTTTGCAACAGCAGGTACGAGAGCGCGTCTTCCCTGATCGAAAACTACGCAAAAGAGTACCGGATATTGACATAGCTGCGTTCGAAGCCACATGCAACGAAGTACGTCGCTTGGCTGCAATAAAAGAAGCAGAGCACCCGGTCTCCTTTGCCATTGGGAATAGCTGGAATGACACTCTCCGAACAGACAAACGCCATCATCTTGAATACAGTCAACGGAGTCAGACATAACCCTCTTTCTTTCCCCTCCCCTACCCTCCTGGGTCGCACCTCTCGTTTCACCTTTTTGTCTTTCTGGACTTTCTCAGTCCCTGCTTTGGCCCCCTAGTTCGCTCTGTTGGGCCCTTTTTGCTCCGGTCGGACCTAATAGTGGCTTCCTCTTCCGGCCTTTCGCGTCTTTGCCTGTGCTGTCTACCTGGGTCTGTTAGGCCACTGGTGCATCTGTCCATAGACGCGGCAGGTGCATTGGGGTCTTACTTTCCCTGTATTACGGCCGAGCTTAGCATTTGTACTTGTGTGTCTGTCCGTAGATGTGACTGGTGCACTTGTGCTCCCTAATTCGTTTTGTTTTGCTCGTTTCTTTCTACTGCTCGCCCCTCCTTTTTTCTGTCCTCCTGTCGTTTCGCCCTACTCTGGTCCTGTGCAGTGTGCCTCTCTTCTGCTGTGTCTGTGCTGTTCTCTTTTTCCTTGTCTGTCCTGTGGCTGTTTGCTTGTGTTGCCCGGTGGTGCTTGTGTCTTCGTGCTATCTTTGGCGCCGCGGGCTCGTTGTCTCTGTTGGTTTGTGCTCCTCGCTGTGCTTGTGTGGGCCTCGGTGTTTCCCGTGTTGCCTGCCCTCCCTTGCTGTGCTTCCGGCCTTTGCTTTTCTTCCTCCCCTGCCCCGCGTGTAGTCTCTTTTGTGCTCTGGTCCAGCTCACACTCCTGTGTGCTGTTGCCTCCCTCGGAGTATCTGGTTGCAGCTGTGACGGCTCTGTTGCCCTGCGTTCTTGCTGGGAGTGTGGTTTAGCTTTGCTTTCCCTCCGTCATTCGGTTCATGGCAACAAAGGCTTCTTGCCCTGTGTGGGGTGTTCACCCTCTACACCATGTTACTGGTGGCGTCGGGGAGCTTAGTTCGGCCATACTAAGGCATTCACCGTGATGATGATCCAGGCACATCTTAGACTCCGCTAAGCTGCACTGTTGCTATTCTAATGTGATGTGTGTAGCCTTCTCCGCCCTGTCTTCCTCTGCCTACCCGGCGCCCCCTCCTTTGGTTGCCGCTCGGTCCTTGTGTCCTGTTGTTTCTTTGGTGGTCTTCCCGCTTCCACCTCTTCTCTGTCTGTGTCGTTGTTGGGCCGTGTGTGCTTCCTCTGCTCCTTTTACTTTGCCCTCTGCTTTGCCCTCTGCTTTGCTGCTCTCCCTCGCTCTCTATCTTGGCCACTGGTGCATCTGTCCATAGACGTGACAGGTGCATTGGGGTCCTATTCAGGCACAAATGAATGGAGAATCGGTTGATTGTAGGTACGTTTGTTTTCTGGTGTGTGTTTTTTGTTGGTTCTTACACTGAATGAGAGACACTGACACTGCACTCTTGCGACCCACTAAGGTGACTTAGGACAGGCGTTTTGCCTCTGCTTGTAAAGGCCGTCCTTCTTCGGCCTTGCGTGCTGGCTTAAATTTTGCTCTCTAAAGGGGCTGATTGCGTTTTTGCCTTAATTTGTTTGGTTGTGTTGGTTCCCCTGGGTTGTCCTCTGGCTGGGTACTCTCTGTCGGGTGCTGAATTCGACTGAAAGGGGGCGGTAGTTAGCCGGCCGATGCCATGGACCAGCCTGTGCTGCAGCGAGCTTCACCGGTGCTTTCCGGTGTTTCTCCCTGTAGGACTGCCTGGGGCGCCCGCGAGCAGCACAAGACTGCCAACATGGTTCGTCATTGGACAACAAGATGTGGTAACTCTGCAGCTTGTCTACTCTCTGGGTGAGTGGCAATTTAGCCGTGGTTTTGCTACAATGCTACAATGTTTTCTGGTACGTACTGCAACGCACTGCGGGTCCTTCAGGAACGATGACATCCTGACATGTCCTGAACAGTTCTGCAGTTTGTATTTCCTGCGAACCTGCTTTCTTGGACGCTACACTGCGACAGCACTGGTATTGTGGCAAATGCAATGACAGTTTTTGCACTCAAGCTTTTTCTGCATGTTGCTCAGCTTTGCGGATACTGGCAAGTAAGCCGCTGACTGTGACCACACAACGGATGGCTGCATTTCCCCTATGAAACTAGGGGCATGCTCCCCCGTTTGATTTCTTGTCGATAATGGCATGTTTGGAAGCCGCTCCCTGGCCTTTTGCTTCCTCATTGTCATTGCTGGCCCCCCCTTCCAGGGGGGTTCTGATTTCTTTGACCATTGGATTTGTGATCGCAGTTGACAGTCAAGAGGATGACTATTACGTTCATGAAGGCCCACTACGAGCTGACCTGAGAGGACTCTGAGAGAGATTTCGTGGTAGTCTGGCTTCGTGTACAGCTAGGCTCATGCTAGGGTTAACCTCCGAGCTGAGTCTTCATGTCTGCCTGAGCAGCTGCGACACATAATTCGTTTGTTTGCATGTTTTTGATAGGGATGCAGTGGACTTTCCACTGCTTCCTGGTGCAAATCGATTCTGTGGGTGTTTTCGTTTGGGCTCTGGCCCCGTTTTGTTTTGGTGTTTTCCTGCTTTTTGTTTCGCTTTTTCCGCTGGCGAAACGCAAGTCTGGCTGGGGGATTTGCGGGTCGTCGCTTTTGGTGTGGTTGTTGTTTCTTTGTTTTGCTTCAATCGATTTGCTGATTTCAAGGACCGTGCGTCCTTGTACAGATGTTTTTGCTGCTTACTCACATGTAAGGACCGAGCCATTAGCGCGACATCGGCCAAACTCGAGGGAAAAAAAAAAATTGGCATTTCAGAACGTTTCTCAGTGAGCAGATGGGTTTCAACTTTTGTCCTGAACAACCGTGCCTAGCTAGGGTACCGCAGGGAGCAGTGTTGATGCATGTGGATGACTCGCTATTCTGTGGAGACTATGAGTATTTCCATGGAACCTTCTTGAGAAAATGCCAGGAAAAGTTCCAAGTGAGCCATTCAGAGTTGGGCGACACGGGAACCAGTATCAGCTTCCTCAAGAAGAAGGTGATTCAGTTGGATGATGGAATTCTGATCACCCCAGGGGTTCCAATTGAAAAGATAGTAGAAACTTATGAAAGTGTTTTAGGTGCTGTGAGAGCGCAGATGGTTCCTTGTGACAGCTCCATACAACTGGAAGATGTATCCCAAGCGTTGAAGCCTACGGATGCGAGCAACTACCGCTCCATTGTGGGCATGGCTCTGTATCTGGGACGTGACAGACCAGATGCAATTTTCGCAATCAAAGAGTTTGCAGGAAGAATGAGCAGACCCACTTTGATTTCACTACAACACCTGAAGAAACTTGTGGGGTACTTGAAGCACACTGGAAATGTTGGGGTCAAACTTTCATACCCCATGCCTGGCCAGGGAAAATACAAGACTTCAACTGAGAAGATGTGGATCTTAGAGACCTACTCAGACGCAGATTGGGCTGGAAATAGGGCACGCAGGAAAAGCACATCCTGCGGAATCCATTACCTCAATGGAAAGTTTCTCTGTGGCAGCTCAAGAACACAGAAAGTAGTGTCCTTGTCGTCTTGTGAAAGTGAACTCCATAGCATGGTTTCAGCCATTTCAGATGCTATCTTTGTGAGAAGGTGCTTGGAGTTCCTCTTGGAGACTTTGGTTTTGCAGGTGCACTGCACAGATGGCAGTTCCTCAAGGCATTTGGTGTCGAGGCAGGGATGCGGAAAGATAAGGCATCTCTCCGGAAAGTTACTTTGGGTTCAAGGGAAGATCCATGAAGGAGAAGTGCAAATATGCCAGATCCCCACGATCCTCAACTCAGGGGATATAAGGACAAAACCTTTAGCAAGAGACGACTCCTTGCATTGATGTGCGAGGTTGGGATGATCTATGTGGAAACCATGCAACCTGTGGGAGAGATCGGGAGTGCAGAGTTGGTTGAAAGCGCAGCAACTTCCAGGAGCATGAACAAGCTGGCCAAGACGGTGATGAAGTTGATGTTGATGATGGGCCTTGGGCCATTGGGCGCAGAAGGCCAGGAGGAGTTTTGCAATACGGCAGAACAACATGGAGCCAATGAAAACTTCTGGATTGCAATCTTTCTCTTCGCACTTGTTCTCTCATGGATGGTTCTTGGTGTTGCTGCAGTTTGGTTCTGGGGACGGCTTGACAGAAGGTTGTACTTCAACGAATTGCAACAGGCAGAAACAGATAGTTTCATGGGGGCACAGCGAGACGCCATTGATGACCTCCGACGTCACGTGCAAAGGGTAGACAACGACCTACGTGCCCATGTGGACCAGTACGAAATTGTAACTGGTGTGATGGAAGACTTGGTGACAACAGTTCACTATGGGCTGGTGGAAATAGGTGGTTTGGTCAGACATACCGAGCTAACAAAGCAACAGAGAGAGTCAATGCTGGTGCAAGAAAGGGCAAACCTGGTGCTTTTCAACATGAGACAAAGGGCACCAGATACTACAGATGTTTCTATGGCATCAGCAAGACCGAGTGGAGCCTTGTCAAGTTCTGCAAGACCAACCGCAGCAGATGGAAATCTCAACCAAGAAGGGGGTGAAGAAGAGCTACCGATAGAAGATGAGCATATGGATGGACCAGATGGATGGAGGCCCAGAACAAGAACATGAAGGGGAGCTGACACGACTCCTTAGAAATTTGAGAAATGTGATCAGTGACAATTTGGCTTCGAATCAGTACGAGGGTGGAGTAGAAGTTCAAGCGGCCGTTTTGGCCGTACTGGATGCGATAGAACAGAGAGCTGGATTGACGGTGGAACTAGCTACAGTGGTTCAAAACTGCTTCCAGCGCTTGTACAGAAAAGCGAGAAACAGAGGTGACGAAACTATGGCCAGAAAATACCGCAGCTACGTGGACGATTTTCAGTTGCTACTGCGGTGAAAAGTTTCAACATCAACTTTGCCGATGGTCATTCAGCAAACAGCTGGCGGACGGTTTTTCAGAGTTGATGGGATACCGGGAAATCCCACAAACCCGGCGTATGAGTTTGCATGAAAAAAATCCAAGTGGAAAGATTCAGATATCCACTGGTTTGAGCTGAAACTAGCAAAACAGTGAGGAGGAGTAGTCGGAGTGCTTACTTTTGCAGCTAGTGCCCATGCCATGGTTTGCATGCATTGACAGTTGGATGACACACGCAAATCGTGAAGTGCATTCATTTGGAGACCATTGCATGATGAATATCATCATGGATTTCAGGCCCAAACTTGCGAGGTAAAAGGTAGCGCTTGCCGTGCTGTCAGATTCTTTGCACATTTCAATAACATATAAATGTAAATATAAATATAAATGTAACATAGACCCGGGCAAGCCGGCGGCGGAAGTTTCCCAAACATAAATGACCTATAGTTCAAAGACAACCTGTCCCGACCGTGTCCTTCCCTCGACAACCGTTTGATTTTTTCAGCGAGAGACGAAGCAAAGTCTTCACACTCCACACTCCACACTGCACTCTTCGCACTCCAAACTTGAAACTTCACACTCCACACTTCACACTTCACACTTCGCACTTCACAGTCCACACTTCTCACTTCCCACTGCTTCCTTCACACTCCAAACCTCACACTTCACACTGCGCGCTTCGCACTCCAAACTTAAACTTCACACTCCACACTTCACACTTCTCACTTCCCACTGCTTCCTTCACACTGCACACTTCACACTGCACTCTTCACGCCCCGCACTTCAGATGTCACTCTTTTGAAAAAGATGAAAGCCTTATTTCTCCAGACAAAAATTTGTGAAGTCTCACAAATAAGGATCAACATGAATCATATCTGTTTGGTGGTAAACAAACGTTTGATAAGGGTTGAAACATCCAACCGAATGTGGTGACGCAAACAATTTGGCGTTCAACTTCCCATTTGAATTTTAAATATTTTTTCGATGTGGCATTCAACAACTCCAATGGAAACAACCACATCATTCACACGTCACATCATAGTTTATGATGTTGTGGCTTTTCCCAATCAAGTGGTGGGAGGGCGGGAGTCCCTTTTAAATAAGGGCAATTTTTTTCAGCCTCACACGCTGAAGGTCGCCAGTTCGATCCTGGCCAGGTGTACTAAAAGTCTGGAATCCTTTTCACAGTTGGAACACGCTGTCAACTTCGCTTTGCAGCTACTTTCCTTTTTGGACATACTACATTTCACAGGGGATGGTTCGGGTATGTCCATTTACAAATCTTCGTATTGGTCCCTGGGCCCTGGGTGAAGTTTGAACCAAGTGCAATCGAACAATTTTGGCCAAATGCTGAACCTTTTGCTGATGTATGGGCGTTGACCTATTTTTGCATGGCAACTTGCTCTTTATTGGCCATTCATCGTTCAATGGAGGCAAATTTTCAGCAGTATTTCTGTTGGGTCGTAGACTTCATTTTTCAGCAGGTGGTTTTGCAAATCCGTCGAGAGCTTCAGCGTTCAACTGTGTTTCGCGCCCTTCATGATTGTTTCTGCATTTTAGGGAACTGTCACATTGTCCGAAATTTGCAAACGAGGAGTGTTTTTTCTCAGTGGAACCGAACATCGAAGCAGCTTGTTATCAACGGCGACTCAACAGACTCCGGGAATATCGCAATTGTGGGTCTCTACAGGGCTATCTACGAGTGGGGAGCAATCCACTGCGTCGGCCTTTTGAGATCCTGGTTAGATTTTTACTCGACGTGCAGCCAGTTTGTGAGTCCTGACTCAGGGGAATTTTTGGCCCAGTTGCGATTCCGATGTGGAAGTTTTCTACAAATGTTGGGTCACTTCGCAGGTACTGTTTTCCCTTTTTCATTTACTCTTGACAGTATTGTGAACAAAGTTATCTACATCGACTGTGGTTGTCGCCACTGTTGCGCTTCCATACAACGAATGGTTGGACGGCGCTCCAGTTTACGACTCTGGGCCTTTTTATGCTTGATGAGCTTCCATCTAGCAGATGGAGCAAACCCGGGACCGGACCATCTCGGCAGTACAGATGAGTGCCTTGGTCCTGGAGGAGATTCATCCACAGACACCAGCACTTCGATGTCATGGCTGGTACCTGTTCTTTGTTCAACGATCAGTTTGTTTGTCACTTGGGTACTTCGGAAGTGGTGGAATTTTTTGCCACCAGCAACTGCCTTGGAGGAAGTTGGTTATGGTACACTTGGGTCAGCATTCGATCGTATCAACAGTGAGAACAATTGTTTGAGACGAGAAGTGAGCTCCTTAAATGCTGCGCTTTCGGAATTATTCTCCGTCGCTGGAAGGCTCAGGGAGGACCTCGATGGGACCACTGCAGACCACGACCGTCTAGCCGAGCAAGTTGGATGGCAGCACGTTGGAATGGTGCGCCTTGGAGGTTTCACTCCCTATCAGAACTTGTCGATCCAACAAAGACAGCAAGTCTTTGCCCGGGAGAGACGGAACATGATGGCATACCGCGCTATGGGCCCTGACAGGTTTATGTCAACAGTTCTTCACCAAGACAGGTTGTTGGGCCTGCAAAGCGACTTCAATGTAGTTGGAGGAGTTGGTGCAAGGTTGGATTACCCCAGGGAGGAGGCAACTGCAGACACCCAAATTCTCATTGAATTCAATGATGTGGGGGACGGATCATCATTGCCTCGAGACGTTCTTTGGGCAATCGCACGCAACAAACTACAAATAGAGTTATACAACTGCCTGGTGAGGGAAGATTTTACCAGAGCTCGCCTATTTCAGCAGGCGCTCCTATTCTTCATAGACGTTTCCCATCAAGATAGACTCCTGAATCGACAAGACCAGGTTCGTCTATTTACATATCTGGGGGACCACCTCGAGAGTTTGTCGGATGGGCTCCGTGGAGAAGATGAAGCGCGAGCCAACGACTATCTAACCTTGGCTAACAGGTTTCGTAGAGTGGCCTTATCGCGCTGAACCTAGAGGTCGTGGAGGACGCGGTCAAAGCACACTGTGATCCTGTTGGAGGACAATACATTGACCAGTGAACGGTGGAACAGGCCGGTTTTGTCGGGAAACCGAGTTGTTTTGAAATTAGTGTCAGAGTCTGGTGACACTAATCTCGATTGTATAGGTCGAGAGTTGGAAGCCAGGTAACAGAGGCCTGTTGTCTGTTTGACATATCATACATCTCATGGCACACAATGATTCCAAGCATGCTGGATGAAACTAAGTTGTCATGAGGTATTCAGTAAGCCCTTGATTTTTCCGCGAATGTCCAGTCGCGAAATGCTACTTCAGTTCCATGCTAGAACCAAGTTCCGGACAAGCATGCAGTCGGGAATTTAGTGTTCGTCTTTCATTCAGGTTCAAGTTTCCGGCAATCATGCAGTCAGGAAATGGACATTCGTTTTTCTTAAAATCAATCTCCTGACAATCACGCAGTCGGAAATTGGATGTTCTGAAGTGGCAACAACCGCATAGTTCTCAGTTAGGCTGACGTCTCCGACAATCATGCTGTCAGGAACTCGAAGCCCACTTCTTTCCAAGTCACAATTTCTGACCATCATACAGTCAGGAGTTTATACGTTGGTCTTGCAGCAACCACATAAGTTGGGGTTTTTGGGACCCGTGACATTTGTTGCCATGAGTCGTAGGTTTGCCGGAAGGCCTCCACCTTTATCGACTCATCCAAGCGGCAGGTATTGGGGTAAGCCTCCAGCCTTGACGCCACCTGGGCACAAAGGCAAGGGAAAGGCCAGCGGCAATGTCTTTTCCGCACCAGAGGAGTCCATATGCGACACGATCGACCACAGCAATTTGCGGGGAATTTTACGGGACCTTTGCTACTGGCAGAGCCACGTCACAACAGTGGAAGAGCTTGCTGGCAAGGTGACGTCCGCCGAATGGTACCCTTTGCTACTGGGCAAACTTGCCGAGTCGGTCGTTGTAAAATCTGGTGCTCCCAATGTTGGCAAATCCAGGCTAGCAGTTCACTTGGCCAAGACCCTGGGATTGACGCGTACAAAAACTACGAGCAAAAATTTCTGGCTGTTTGCGCGAAGCCAGAGGCCTTATTTTTCCCTTTGGGTATACTGCACGGATTCATTTTGGAGTGAAGATGAACCGACGTGGCCTCGGATGCGACAATCCATATCATCTGTTACCTCGAACGAAGAATTTGCTACAGGAGCAGTCATTCTCGAGGGACATCGAATTTTTGCTTTTCCAGGGTATGCAGATTTGGCCACCACTGTTGTTTACCTGGCGGCTACGGACAAACTTTTGTTTGAGCGAGGAACAGAGGCTAGGTCGATCCGGAAGCACAAGCTTTTCCTATCGAATGTACTGGAACAACTTCAGAAGCTCAACAAGATGATCATTCTGGAAGGCGAAAAATCTCAGGTCTACCTGGTGTGCCAAGCCTTACAAATCACCCTCCTAGAGGACGCAGCTCTGGACGCATCACATCTGTCGGCGGACATCGAACTCGATGGGAGATGGACATTTTGAAGGTCGACGCAGGAAGTTTGTTTCTGCTTAGCCGTGCAACAACAATTCATGGTACAATTTCTAGGTTTCACAATTCACTGGCCAACTCTTGGCCTTCCCTCACATATGCTATTCTTTCGGGCCGTGGCAATCGCTGTGTACCACTCAGGCAGGTACAAACCTCAAAGCAGGACAATCATGTGGTCCAGAGAAAGTTTGCCTTCAACCGTCAATTGTTCGGGGGTCAGTCGGGACGCCTGAAGGCATTTCAAGCATTTCAGGTAACCGATGGATTCAGTGTCAGGCGCTTTACTTTGGATCTTGGATCCTGAAAGCATCCCAAACATTTCAAGAAACCATGGGATTCATTGTCTAGCGCCTTTTATTTTGGATCTCCGACCCTCGAGGGCTTCAGATTGCGAACTTTTGTGCTATTCGAATCATCCGTTTGGATATTTTGGATGTTAGACATCGAATTGGATGTTAGACATCGCACCTGATCGTTTTTCATGCGGTTAAATCCTTAGGGGGAAATATACCTTTCACTAAAGGAACTGATGGCCTTGTTTGCAAAGGTAGGTTTGCAACTTACAAGGACACTAGGTTCAGTCGAACCCCATGGAATGAGGAAATTAATCGCCCCCGGTAGAAGTTCCATGTTTTGTCACCTGGCTGTGTATCAACAGTTTCCTCATTGACACTGCGTACCACACGAGCTGTCACACCAAAACTCAGGTACACCCTGAAATTCGGATTGACCCTGTTGTGGTGTATTGCTATATTAGCACCCAGTTTCTTTCTATTAAAATGTTGGCTGCAGCTCTAGGCACTGTGAATATTGACCGATCTCGAGGAAGTCGTCTCACCATGCTGACGCCCAGAGAGAACCTAGATGTCGACAGCGAAGATTCGGAACCAGCACCCCGCAGGAACTCGGGTTTCAGAGTCGTTGCCGAGGGCGGCCTTCAGTTATCGCAGTTCCTCACCAGGATCTCTAACAAGAGGGCAAGCGAGATCCGAGTCTATTCCTTCCAATCGAGAAAGCCACTCCCTGTGACCGCAAAGATGGGTGACCTTCCTTTGAAGATGTCAATACAGATCTGGTCGGAAGATTTGGCCGAAGTCATCGAAGACAGCTTGAAATCCTGCCATGTGAAGAGCGCCGACAAGGACGATGCCAAGGATCACAAAGTCTTCTTCATCAGGCGTATTTCCTCATGGGAATTTTTTGACAGTTGTGAGACAGACCGAGCTCAACAAGATCGTCGCAGTCAGCAACTCTCCGACGAGGTGAACAGTCTCCGCGGCAGGTTGGAGAACTTGGAGCGGGTCCAAGGCGCTAGATGAGGGGGGAGACTACCTCATGATAGGAGGGAAATTGGTTCCATTCGGCTATGCCTCGAAAGGCGCTCGCCCCGCACAGTTGTGACTTTGGGTGGCTGATCCCTGGCGATCAAGATTCACAGCTGTGACACGTTTGGAAAAAGAGGGCTTTCAGAATTCTCGTTCAGGATTCATTGCTCATTACAATTACAGTGGACTACGTTTTGGACTGCGGCTTCCTGCGGTTTCGTCTTCAATTACATGTGGAAACCTTACAGTTAGACAATTTAGTTTACAATAATTGCATGTGGCATTATTACGGTGGGACTCGTTTTGAACGACTGCCTCCAATTTTTTCCGCTTACAAGTGCGTGTGGCCGCGCGGTTCTTCCCAAAGGGATGTCCAGGTTCTCGAGGAGACCGTCCAGAGAGTAGCTCTGGAAAACTGACTCAAAGGGGCCACTAATAGGCTTGGAAAATCATCTGATGGACGGCGTCAAGGGCGTTCTGCTGAACCCGTCAGGGAAATGTGGTTCGTATTTTGAAGCTTACATTTATTGCGGAGTCTGGCATTCGGGCGCTGGCTTTGGTGACGGAGTATGTCCCCGAAATCATGCGCTACCCTGCAAATTTTCCAGTGTTATTCAGAGCGCGCCATACGGACTACTTTGTTTAGGATACTCCATCTTGAAGCCATGGGCATGGCATTTGGGGGTTTCATTTGCATTTGGGGGCTTCATAGTTGGCTACCCTCTGTTGAATGCTATGGGTTTCTTCTTGCCACCTTCTGTGGCACAGACTGCTCCTATTTGCTGCAATGCAAAGGGGCTTCATAGTTGGGTTACCCTCTGTTGAATACTATGGGTTTCGTCTTGCCACCTTCTGTGGCACAGACTGCTCCTATTTGCTGCAATGCAAAGGGGCTTCATAGTTGGCTACCTCTGTTGAATACTATGGATTTCTTCTTGCCACCTGCTGTGGTACTGACTGCTCCCACCTGCTGCAATGCAAAGGGGTTTCATAGTTGGCTACCCCCTGTTGAATTCTGTGGATTTCATCATGCTATCAGCTGCAGTAGTGCTCTGATGTCAGAACCTTTCTTCTTCAAATAAAGCAAATCCAAATCGATGTTTCAAATTTATCAGCACTGTCTTTCAAATACCATTTTTTTTTCAGTGTTCAAAAACATTTTGCGCCTGCTCAAATGTTTTTAAACGAGCAGGAAAAATATTGCAAAAACATTCAATTTTCACAAACTGGCAGAATCTGCTCTGCATTCAGCAACTTTGCATTACAACAACTTTGCGTTAAAACGTCATCATAGTCGAGATATTTTCGTTTGCTGAAACATTCGGTATCTCCACATAGAAGCTGTAGGATTTTTTTGAATGAGATGATTCCATTCCAGCTGGTTGATGGTTGATAGTTGTATAAGAAAACAATGCATTTTGATGTGACAGCGAATGATTTCATTGTGAACCCACATGATGCTAATCTGACACCAGAATTATTGATGTTTGCTTCGCAATTCGATTTCATGCACAGAACAGCATGAAGTTGATAGTGTGTTTGTTGTCAGATGATCATGTTGTCAGATCGTGCGTCGCAAAACAAGGGGATGAATGGTGAAACGTGTCCTTGGCTGACAGCCAAGTGAACAAACACTTGATGTACCAAGTGATGCATTTAGTTTATGGACCAATTATATGATGACGTCTAACTAACACCTGGCCACACGGGCCCCACCACTCGGGAATCGCCAGGATGCAGTTCCTTAGATGACCAGATTTGGGGTGGAACCTGAATGGGACAGTGTAGACACTGCGTTTTTTTGTTTTCATTGGTAGAACTTTAGGGCATCGACTGAAAAGGAGGTGTTTGATCATTTTCACATGACGTAGGCAAAGCATGAATACAGTAGCTTTGAGAAAGGTCTCAGGGAACTGCAAAAAACAAACTTTCAACTGCCAGTTGGAATGTGTCAGATGGGAATGTGTCAGATGGAATGTGTCAGAGGGGAATGTGCCAGTGGTTGAGGATATCAAGAAAAGGCAATCTATGAGCCTGAGTCGAAGACACAGCGACCTCAAGCTCAGGCTTCACAGGGGGCAACGGGGCAACGGGGCAACCTCAGGCAAGCAAACATGTCTGGCATGCCTCGAAAAAACACAATGACTGCACGAAAGAAGACTTTAACTAAGGTCAGTGCATCATCACAGGGTTTATTATGCCTGAGGCCAGCCAATCCAATAGCCTTTCCATGTGGAATAATCTTCAACTAATATCCTATAGTAGTCTAATCACAACAACATGCAGTGGCACTTTTTTCCTTGAATCAAAATTCAGCCCAGGCTGCTCAAAAATGTCATCTTGCATCTATCAACTGACATTCAGACAACTAATCGTTCATAGTGTCCAATTGTCCAAGAACGAAAAGGTATTCTTGGGCATCCGCAAGGAACAACTGCACTTGCTGAAACTCATGTGAATTGCATCCTTGATCCCTCAGGCTCTGTGCGAAACGGATTCCAGCCAGCATGTCGTCACAAAGAGCTGCTCGGTAAGGGCAAAGGCGAAGTTCATGAAGACCCCCAAGCGCAGCCATTCGAGCAGCTCCAGTAGTTGGATATTCGTCCAAGACAAATGTGATTTGGTCCTCAGCTGGTAGGGTTGTTGCCAGGCTAACCTGATCCTGGGGGCATTTGCAGGCTGTGAGCAAACTCCAGAGTTCAGATAGTGACACCAGCCGTTCTCCACAATAAGTCAAGATGGAAGCGACCACGTCTCTCAAATTATCCAAATCATCTAAGAAGTACCTTCGCTGCACATTGCCCATGTTCAGGGTCTTTGACAGAATGAATGTCACCATCATGACCTGCCATTCTTTAGCCATGTTGAAGTTGAACACCAGCTCAGGAGCAAGAAACTTGAGCCAAATTATTGGCATCCGAATCACCACCGCCTGCATGTGGCCAAACAGAGCCCACATGTGAAAAGAGAGCAACCAAACAACTGGCACCAGTGCCATCTGACAGCTGCCAGCCTACAGAAGAACAACTTGCCCTTCACTGGTTGAAGTGCAGATTCCACCCAGCATCCTGAATCAACACAAAGCTGGAAACGTTTGGACTTGTGGTCAGTTGAGAATGCGAACGAGATATGCGAGTTGTGTTGATGTCATTTGACCAAAAAAATATCAGCAAAAACTGTCAGTTCGGAATGCAAGTTGTTCAAGCCGTCAGTTGCAAGTTGTTCAAGATGCCAGTTGACATGCTTAGTGCGCAAATCAGCCGTCGAAACAAACAATGCATTGATCCAAGTTGAAGACGCAATGACCTTTAGTCTGGAAAGAGTGTACAATGTGTTGCCTGCAGTTCACAGCTTTTCGCACGAAACAGATCAACAGTGAAATGAAAACTTTCAGAGGGAACAACCTTAAGTGAACAAAACTGTTGACGCATCTCTTGCATGATGTTAGGTTGCGACATGTCACATGCTGAGATCTTAAATTTTGCTTGATGGCAGTTGCAAACAATCATGATAACTTAAAAGAGGGCATGGAAAAGTCAGTCTTGCAAATGACGTTCCACAACTAGACAACAAAATGCAGCACCATTTCTTTTTCCCATGATAAAAGTAAGCGACATCTGGCACTAAACCAACTGACATTCAGGCAACTAATCTAATCATTCATGGCGTCTCACTGTCTGAGCATCCATCACCTGATTTCTTTTCCAGCTGCAACAAAATGCGAAGGAAAGCGTGGGTGTCCTGGAGGAAAAGTAGTGCTTGCTGAAACTCATCTGATTGGACCTCTAGCTTGCACAGGCTTTTTGCACACTGGATGGCGGCCATCATGTCAGCATGAAGAACTGTTCGGTAAGGGCAAAGACGAAGTTCATCAAACGTCCCAAGCGAAGCAGCTGGGGCAGCTCCAGTACTTGGATTTCCGTCCAAGACCACTTTGATTTGGCCCTCAGATGGTATGATTTTTGCCAGGTTAACCTGATCCTGGAGGCATCTGCAGGCTGTGAGCAAGGTCCAGAGGTCACTTAGAGACACCAGGCGTTCTCCACAAACAGTCAAAACAGAACGAATCACTTCTCTCAAATTCTCCAACTCTTCTGAGAAGTCCTCTCGCTGCACATCGTTCATCTTCAGCATTTTTGACATAATGAAAGTCACCATCATGACCTGCCATTCTTTAGCCATGTTTAAAGTTGAGCGTCAAAAAACACCAGCTCAGGGGCAAGAAACTTGAGCCAAATTATTGGCATCCGAATCACCACCGCCTGCATGTGGCCAAACAGAGCCCACATGTGAAAAGAGAGCAACCAAACATAACCAAACAACTGGCACCAGTGTCATCTGACAGCTGCCCGCTTGCAGATTCCACCCAGCATCCTGAATCAACACAAAGCTGGAAACGTTTGCACTTGTTGTCAGTTGAGAATGCGAACGAGATATTCGATTTGTGGAAATGTCATTTGACAAAGAAAATATCAGCAAAAACTGTCAGTTCGGAATGCAAGTTGTTCAAGCCGTCAGTTGCAAGTTGTTCAAGATGCCAGTTGACATGCTTAGTGCGCAAATCAGCCGTCGAAACAAACAATGCATTGATCCTGAAGACAAACCCTGAAGAAAAGTCAGCAAACAGTGAGTTCAACATGCAAAAGACACATGAGAAAGAAGGTATCCGAAGCAGTTGACTGCTTAGAAGGTTGCGCGACGTCCGTTTTCCACGCAGCAAACTGGCAGCTGACATCAAACATCTACTACTCGCATCCAATACCAACTGGCATCAAACATCTGGCTGAATTTCAAGGACATCGTCATCGTTCTCATCATCATTTGGACGCTCAGCCTGGGAGACCAGGACACACCATCAAGCCAAATCTGAACACAGCAAATCTTGGTTGAAAAACGTGCCTTTTAAGAAACAAGTTTTTAACCAAGAAAAACATTTTGAAGCTTAAAAGCCAAGGCACGGATTGCGACAAGTCATGCTGCAGGACGACAATATGTCTCAGCCTGTGATGCTGGCCTTGCAGATATCGTCTTGGCGCAGCATTTTCTGGCGTGGAATTGTACCGATGGTCCAAAAAACTGTAATGCTGCAACCTTGGGTCACGGCGCTTTGTTCCTTTGGCCCATCCAATCAAAAAATCCAAAGCATCTTTGTGTATGCCCCCTTTCAGATGGCATTGCTCTGCTTTCTTCACAATATCCTCTCGCTCTTTCACTGGCATGTGCTTCCTCAACTGGTTGCCAGATGGCTGCAACGATAATGATCTTCTCACATCATCAATTTCAGCTGCAGGCACCAGCAAACAAACCTGATACGGTTGGGCATCTGACATGTACTTGTGCACGCCCATGACCAAGTCATTTGGATGAGGAGGTGGGGCCCCTGGCCAAGCAGTGATCTCTGCGTCCCCAATGTCTTCCATTTGATGTCGCTGAACGATCCGGAACCCATGTGGGGCGAGTGGGCCAGTAACACATGAGAATTTCAAAGGAATTTCCTCAGCCCAACTTCGCCAGTCTGCTGACTGGTCATGCTTCCAACAACTTGTCTTGAAGGTTCCGTTTTCAAACGAACAGCCATTGAGGAACTTCTCATACAAATTGACCAGCTCTCTGTCTGTATTGAAAGCCTCTGCAGAGGTTTTCACCACCGCTTGCCCCCCGAGGGCATCGAGACACGTGTGCGTGTGCCCCTTGATGGGGAAGCAGATGTAGATTGATTCAAAAACCTGGAGGAGCCTCAGTTTGATGAAAAATCTCAAGACAACTGAATTTTTGTTGTCTCTGCTTGTGTTGTCGAGAGCCAAGCAAAGATGCCGAGCCAGTGCCTTGTGCTTGTCGTAAATTCCAGTGAGCAGCCGGCTGAGGCATTCAAGGTGGGAACATGAGTCTTTGGGAAGGTCGGGATCCGCTATTGCAAATTCCACTGAATGGAAATGGCACCAGCACATCTGGACATGCATGGCTGGCCTGATCAAGTCACAGAATGCCTTGGTGAAGTTTTGGCATCGAGGAACTTTGTGCTTGGCTTGATCAAGCCCATCACTGCGAACAAACATCACACTGTGCTGCAGCAAATTCAAATCTGTCCCTGATAGCATCGCGGCCCTTGTTTGTCCGGCCTGTGCGTGGAAGTTGCTGTCAAGTTGTCTATCGCGCCAATTGCGCAATAGGTGCCCTGCGTAGTCCTCCATTGTGGAATTTCGCTCAGCTACTCCCATGTGTCGCTGGAGCTGTTTTTTGTACCACATACATTCATCGCAAACTCCATGCTGCCCTGTGCTTTTGCGGAAGGCAATGTGTTTCCTCGAAGCACGAAGTGCACGCAAGAATGTTGTCCAAGATGGTTTTTCTGTGTAATTGTTTTGCTCACACCAGGCTCTGCACATCTGATACAGCACAATAGGTTTTACAACCCCTAGGTATCTTCTCGGAGCATCACCCAATTGCGGCCCTTTCATGGCGTTCTGGAAGGGATTGGATGTGACGATGGCCTTTGTAGCCATTGCTGCAAGCTTTCTTGAATCTGCCTCATTCCAATCATCCTTTGACATCTGGCACTCTTCATCTTCAGAATCTGAATCTGGCAACTCACATCTGACATCACATTTTCCATCAGCTGACTCTGACCTGTGTTTGGGAGCGAAAACCAATGTTGGGCGGCCCAGCCCTTCAAAATCAAATCTGTCAGGCAACCACTCACCCTCGTTGTGGTACCGCAGCTGCAAGAACCGATGACAGAGATCCAGCTGGGGCCTTGCAACTGCATTCTGTACTCGGAAGGCTCTCTTGCGACGATCTGGAAGTCCATGTTGAACCTGGCGTGGGAGGTCATGTCATGCCAGGCCAAGACTTGCATTGAAAAATGAACGATTGAAAAACCAACTGAAACAAATAAACGGGCACATAAAAACTAACCAAAGCATTAATGCTGACGTGTTGCCCTGTGGAGCCGTGCTTTTGAAATGCCCAGAGCCCACACAGCCGCTTTCTGGCAAATGCGCATCCCTTTGTCTGCCCCATGAAGAAATAGGCCAATTCTGACAGATGGTCTTTTTGACCCTTGCCTGACGCTGTAGTGTCGGGACGTCTGCTTGGCTACTTTTTCCTCATGACCAGAGTCTGAATCTGAATCAGCTGGATTGGAGGTGCTTGTGGATTGGCCAGCATCATCCACTTCTGAGGTTGACGTTGTTGAACCTTGACCATCGCCTGTACCTCTGGAAGGTCTTGCCAGCGCCTGTCTCGGAGTGATGGTGGCTGAGTCCAGATCAGGTTTGAATATCCAGCGCAGTTCTTGGTCTTGAACTTCAGAAACTACATGTGACATTTCCTCTCTCCATTTCTTGACTTCGTCTAACAATGGCTGCAAAAGCCCAAAGCAATTGTGCAGGCAGAATGCGCAACCAGTCTTGCAGCTACCCAAGCTGCGGTTGAATTTCTCCAAAAACAATGCCCATTTGGCAAACCAGTCAGTCTTAGACGACTGGGAGGTTTCCTTGGTCTGTGGATTACTCTTCCTTTTGTTGCCTCTTCGAGACCCACATGGCAACGGGTGTACGGGCACAACGAAGTACGGGTCTGGCTCTGTATCTGTGGAGCTCATGGCTTTTCAGGTGGCAAGAGAAGCATCACTGCCACAACTTGAAGCCCAATGCAGAAACTTTCAAATTTCAAGACATTCTTTGAGGCTAGAACATCATATCCTGCCAACACTGCTTCAATGCTGCCTGTGCCAATGTTGCCTCAGTTTGCATCAATAGACACTTGACAAGACATCAGTGTGAAACAGTGCCAAAATATCAGTGTGAAACAGTGCAAAAACATCACCGCGAAACAGTGCCAAAACATCAACCACAACAGCATTGCCCACAGACTTTTCTAATTTTTTCCACGCCATCAAAATGACCAAAATTCCAGAAAGCGCAGCAGAACAAAATGAGCCCACCTCACTCAGTCCGTCAAACGTTGCCATTCACAGGTGGCATCTTCAAACTCAAATTCATCTGGCAACATCAGGTGCAATCTGGCATCTAGCAGCGTAATCAACTTCCATCTTTCAGCTGCTGTCACGGGTCAACTTGATTGGCTTGTTGGCTTTCATGCTAACATCTTGGTTGCAAATCAAAAAAGCCTTCTTTGCCGTGAGTTTCGAATGTACCTTGTCGAATCCAAACCTCCACATCCATGAGAATGCTGGGTGCAAGCTGATCT
This sequence comes from Cladocopium goreaui, assembly GCA_947184155.2. Taxonomy (NCBI): domain Eukaryota; class Dinophyceae; order Suessiales; family Symbiodiniaceae; genus Cladocopium; species Cladocopium goreaui. The sequence continues at coordinate 33,200 of CAMXCT020004317.1, forward strand.
TGTCATTCATGAGGATCAAGTTCCTGGCTGCATTGCCTGGGGTGTAGCTTGTAGGTTCCTTGTCCTTGGGCAGGAAGAACCACGGCTTGCCTTGCTGAGCATCTGTTGAAACCTTGATGTCGAACCCATGGGTGCCATTTCCTGAGGATGGCTGGCGAACCGATACCATGTGTCCTGTCACTGCGATGTCTGCCAAGTTGTGAGTCTTCATCAGCTCCTTGACCACAATGTAGAAAGATCCCTTTTGCACCCTTTGATCAGCTTCATCCGCACCGGCATTCCCAACGATCACCTGGCAAGGCCAAAAATCAGTTGAATCTGCTATGCGTCAATTGAATATACCAGTGTACAATGTCAGTTGAATGCCCAATGAAACTGTACAATGTCAGTTGAATACCAAACGAAGCTTGAAAGGTGCAGGGTGGAAGGTGCCAGTTGAAGATGTCAATGAGAGCTGTGGAGATGTCAGTTGAATGTGTCACATGAAACCTCAAGAATTTAGTGTCGCAACCTACCTTGAAGATACCAATGGAAACTGTTGAGATGTCAGTTAAACGTGTCATGTGAAACCTACAAGAAGGGGAAATATCAGCACAGCCTACCTTGAAGGTGTCACTCGAAACTGTGGAGACATTAATTGAATGGGTCATGTGAGAAGAGAGTGGGAAACTATCAGCACAATCTGCACATTGAAGATGCCAATGGAAACAACGGAGATGACAGTTGAGTTTGTCAGTTGAAGACGTCACTTGAAATTGTGGATGCGAGATGCAAGATGTCACATCAAGCAGCCCGTGAGATGAACACACACCCCAAACGGTCACCCACCAGGCCTCAGTGAGTGTCCTGTCACCATCAGGAAATCCCAGTTGCAAGGCATGACCACCAGCTTCCTGGGTCATCCGTCCAGACCCAAGACCAGCGATTTTGGTACCCTTCCGCAAGATCAAGTCTTCGGACTTCACAATGATAAACGCATGGCCATTGTCAGCAACAAGAAATCCAACACCACGATTATCAAAGGCCTTCACGTCGACATTGATCTTGTACTGTTGGCGAAGCTGTGCATCCGACTCTGGACCAGTCAAAGAAACGGGCTCTGGATTCAATTCGCCACTGCCTTCTTGTGCATTTCCACTTGTCAAATTCGAAGGCCTTGGGTCTGCAGTGGGAGTGCCTCCACGTGCATCACCGCGCACAGTTTGGAGCTTCCCAACCAACAAGGAGCCATACTTGTCATTGTGCAGTTTCTCCATGGCATCAAACTGCGCTTTCACTGACGGCAGTGCATGTGCGAACTCTGCTTTCAATGATGGCTGCAAAGAAACCTGGGCACCATTGAGACAAGTCACGCGGAGCTTGCCTTCCCACGTTCTCGTTCCTTCGTATGCTTCCATGGCTCCAGGCACTGAGCGGAGGTAGGCCTTGTCATTGTCATCGAGAATGGTGATATCGGCTTCAATGGGAGCCACACTTTTTCCAGTCTCTGTGAAAAGCTTAAGTTCGTGCTTAAGCCATTTCGTGCCCAGGTGCGCGCCAACTCGCTTTTGTGAGAACTCACAGGCACTCAAGCTCTTTTTGTCCCGCAGAAACTTCAGCATCACATGCCTCTGCACAGGCCCTCCCTCTGCTGCCATCAAGCAAGACCCCAATGCATGGTCTGCATTGTGGACGTGAAAGTCCAGGATGACGATCTCATCCTTTGGTCTCACCAGTGGAGGGGCTGCAGCTGGATTTGCTTTGCTGGTCATCATGAGTTGCTGGTACACGATCTTCCAGACTTCTCCACCTTTCTGGGCCGACCGGGTGGCGGCGCATACACGCATTCCATCTGCTCGTTCCGTTTCTGCTGCACTCGAAGTGATTGGTAGCATCTCTGAACACAGCTCTCCCTCGGGCAACTTTCCAGTTCTCACCAGCTCTGAGCACTGCAAAAAAACATTGGGCCCAGAGTCGTCGCCTCCCCAAAACATGAGACGTCCCCGCATCCCAAAGTCCCATTGCGTCTGGTTTGTGGTCCTCAGATCAAGTCACATGTCAACCGAAAAGGTTAGCAAACAAACGAATGAATACTTCAACTGAAAATGTTCACAACAATTGCCGTAAGTACGTGACACACTCATGACTGCTTTCAAGAAACTCCTCCATGGGCACACGCAAAGGCATGAAGAAAGGGACTTGCCGTTTGAATCCAGCCTCACGCATCTTTCGGACAATGTCCACCTCGTCTTCCATGGGATCACATTCACTATCCTCTCGACTGCGGTTTGGAAAGATGCACAAGACCACAGTAGTGCCCACACCTGCAACAAGAAGAAGCATTGACTGACTGGAAAAATGCCATCATAAACTTTTCAATGTCATTCACAGATCATTCACAATGCGCACAATGTGACTGCCAAGACACCCTGCGTTCGGCAGCAATTGGCCAATGATGGGATAAGCCCTTTGAGACTCAGAGCATTCCTGGCCTGGGGAATTCACGGCTCAATGACAGCGACCTCTTATGAAAAGATCCTTGCAAACATATTCACTCATTTGTGTCAAGGAGCATTTGGGATGTTGAAATCCAAATGGAAAACCATGAGACGCTTGCCATCAGGATCAGCCAGCGGCGGCAGGGAAGCCATCAAGCCCTCCAGGTCCCCAGGCAAACTCTCATTGTTCTCCACAGCCAACACGGGGCAGAAGAATTTCATGTGCCTGTCAACTGTGTCCCGAGCGTGCTGTGCAACTTTCAATTTCTTTTGGGTCGACAGCCAATCCAGGCAATCTCTAAGAACCTCATAGCCATCTGACACTGAGTTGAGCAGCTTCCAATCCAACTTCAATTTCGCCTCCACGGCGATGAACTTGGAAATCCTGACATGCGTCAGTGGCTGCTCAACATGTTACATTCACCAAGTGAGTATTGACAGTATTGAGTCTAAATCACCAGTCATGTCAACATGCAGAAACAAAAGCAAGAAAAACAAGATGCCAGTTGGGTAAGCATTGAGCCAAGTTGCCACTCATCCTTCTCGGCTTTCTCAATGACATCATCAACTTCTGCATCTTGCATCTCACCAGCATCTGTCAAACACTTCACATCTGGCAACATTGTGAGGCCAAATTCAAGTGGAAAGCTTTTCAAGCAATGGCAGAGCTGCTGGTCCAATGCGTCGCCGGTTTCAATGGCACTCTGGACCTCTTTGAAGCTTCGCTCATCAAGGTCTGCTTTGGCACAATGAATCACTGTTTGACGCCATGCCTGCACTACCATGCGGTAGCTCCACAGCTGGTCCACGTTGATCTTGGCCAAGTCACCTTTTGTTTCCATCTCACTTTCATACACGCTGACAATTTTCAGGATCAAGGCTTCATGATCTTCTGGTGTCAAATCCATTCCGAACTGCAAGGGCTTCGACCTAACAAGCGAAGCTTTGCTGGATAAAAAAAAATTGCACAAGACCCACAAAACCAAAAACCAAAACTAAAAACTGCATAAAATTAAACACCAACGCAAAGCCAAGCGACGTGACCCGATCAGGCAACAGCTTCTTTTGCATTGCTGCAGCACCTCGCCTGGCAAATTCCTCAGCCTCATTCGGCATCATACCCTCTGCTGGGGGGCTCCCTGGCCATAAATGACGCCACGCCAACACTGCTTCAGTGAAGGCCGAACGGCGCTCCCCTCCACAAACAGAGGAATGGTGCATCATCATCTTGTAAGCCTGCGGAGTGACCCACATAAGCAGGTTCTTGATGGCAGTCACCTTGACTGTGCCAATGCGGATCTCAGAACGGTTGCCATCTGGAGCAGGTTGCGAAGTCTGGCTGTCATCCTTCTTGGATGGAGCGCGTCTTCCCCTGCGTTTTTTGGCCAAAGGCGGTTCAACTGCGACCCCCTCTTCATCAACCTTGGTCTCGTAGCCTTTCAAGAGTCTGTCCAGCACATTGCAAAGCAACTTGCCGTTGCTCCTCCGTTCCACAGGGTTATCCCAAGCGAAGATCTGCGAGTAGTCCGTCCCAACTTTGTCCTGATGAAAGCTGAGACATTGTGGCAAACAACATCTGGACATATCTGGACAGCAACATTTGTCAGTCTAATCAAATTCCACCATTTTCAATAAGAACATTTTGATATGATGGGGCTACAAACGGCTGAAGGGGCAAAACAACATGAGAAAACCCTCAGCATCAGCCCAAGTGGCAGCTACTCCAAAGTGCGTCACCAGCACCATGTGCGTCCATTGAAGGCTGCTCACTGGAGAGATATATGCAGATTTCACATTTTGGCGAAATGCCTGGCTGATGAGATCATCCTGTTCGACAAACAGGGTAGGCAAAGCGCAAAGGCCCTGGAAAATGGAGAGGCCATGGACATCTGCCTGAAGCTTCCCATCTCGGATAGCCTTGCGCATCAAACACCACCTCAGCCAGTTGACAAAAAAACACTGTCAGGAATTGATGAAAAAGCACTGTACTTGGCAATGACACGCGTTGAGAAGAATTCGGCCCAGGCGCACAAGCTTGACACTGAGGCCACGCTTCATACCTTGCCCAAACTTCAACTGGCACATTCCAGGCAAAGTGTCCCGGGAAATCAAAGATTCCTCCACACGAAATCCAGTGCTCAGGATGGAGTGCGCAATCCCAATCAGATTTCTAGCTTCGGCAGAGTGCCCCGACCTGAAACAGAATAAGGACAACTGACACTGCAACAACTGACAACTGACAAACAATCAATGCGTCCAAGCTACCAGAGGGAAGCTGAGTCCCAACGCCATTGATGAATGACAGTGACTCCCACTGCCCCTTCTACCATCTGCTGGCCAGCATTGACCTTGAGCTTGGCCCACTGCAGCGCTACATCTTCATCCTTAGCAAGTCTCCAGTAACATGACTCCGTCACAGGATTGAACACAAAGGGTTAGTGGGTAAAAACTTCAAGCCCAAATGCAGCTAGGCTCTTTCCCAGACAAAACAGCATACATCTGGGCAATCTCTTCAACAACATCTGACATCTCCGTTGGCAACGGCAGGCTTGCTATCTTGGGCGTCAAGCACTCACGGTCATTGTTGGCTTCCTGCCAAGTAAAGGGGCAACAAATCCAGAATGCAAAGTAGCAGCACGGACCAAAAAGCACCAACTAACACCCATCAAAAACCAAATCTGTCCTCATGCAACTTCAAGATCTGATCTTTGACATACTCACACCAAGGCGGCAACTCACTGCTGCTGCCGGCTGCCATGTTCAGAGACGATATGATATGACTGGTTCAGCACAAAAGCCACTGGTCATGAACACATCACACGGGCCCAAGGGGACACCACAAGTCAAAGAACACAGGGTGTTCCAAGATTCCAAGAAAAGAAAATCAAACCAAAACATTCTGGGTCAGTGTTTTCACAAATTGAATCAGGGGCTGCAGACCATAGGATTCTGGACTCTGAAGCTACTTACCCAGAATCCTATGGCAACTCCCAGTTGCCATAGGATTTGGCAGGGATAGTCAGTGAGGGGAATCCCAATATATTGAAATACAGAAAATCATATACCCTGGGAAATCCTATGGCAACTCCCAGTTGCCATAGGATTGGGGCACATGCTGCCTACACCTCAGAATCCTACGGTTGGCAGCCAGGTGCCTTTTGAATTTCAAATCCCAGGTCTATGGCAACTCCCAGTTGCCATAGGATTGTCGGAAGTTGGCAGCAAACCCAAGTCCCAAATCTATGGCAACCCCAAATCCCAGGTCTACGGCAACCCCAAATCCAAGGTCTACGGCAACCCCAAATCCCAGGTCTATGGAAACTCCCAGTTGCCATAGGATTGTCGGAAGTTGGCAGCAAACCCAATTCCCAAGTCTACGGCAACCCCAAATCCCAGGTCTACGGCAACCCCAAATCCCAGGTCTACGGCAACTCCCAGTTGCCATAGGATTGTCGGAAGTTGGCAGCAAACCCAAGTCCCAAATCTATGGCAACCCCAAATCCCAGGTCTACGGCAACCCCAAATCCCAGGTCTACGGCAACCCCAAATCCCAGGTCTATGGCGACTCCCAGTTGCCATAGGATTGTCGGAAGTTGGCAGCAAACCCAAATCCCAAGTCTACGGCAACCCCAAATCCCAGGTCTACGGCGACCCCAAATCCCAGGTCTACGGCAACTCCCAGTTGCCATAGGATTGTTGGCAGTTGGCAGCAAAGTCTACGGCAACCCCAAATCCCAAGTCTACGGCAACCCCAAATCCCAGGTCTACGGCAACCCCAAATCCCAGGTCTACGGCAACGCCAAATCCCAGGTCTACGGCAACCCCAAATCCCAGGTCTACGGCAACCCCAAATCCCAGGTCTACGGCAACCCTAAATCCCAGGTCTACGGCAACCCCAAATCCCAGGTCTACGGCAACCCCAAATCCCAGGTCTACGGCAACCCCAAATCCCAGGTCTACGGCAACCCCAAATCCCAGGTCTACGGCAACCCGAAACCCCAGGTCTACGGCAACCCCAAATCCTAGGTTTATGTCAAAATAGAAATCAAATAGGTTCAAATGGGCTTGAGGGTCCAGCTGCCAAGTGCACAGCTGCCTGGATTAAATGGCCTGAAATCAAGCTGTTGAACAGTAATCCACGGTCCCTGATCTACAGAAAAGTCAAAGTAAGATGCAAATGTGGAGTGCCTGAGGGCCAAGCTGCCAGATGCCAGATTCAAATCGAAATGCCTGAGGGTCAGTTGCCAGAAGAACTGGGTGGAATCTGAAGATGCACAGTTATCAGATTCAAATGCAAATGCCTCAATGGGCCAGTTGCCAGATGCATAGCCAGTTGCCAAAGAATGCTTGAAAGTGAAGCTGCTAGATAATTAAACCAAAACGCCAGATCTACAGCAAAGCAAAAAAATCAGACGCATGTGCCAGTTGCTTAGATGCATAGTGCCAGTTGCTTAGGGCCAAGCTTCAGGGCCAATCTGCGAGTCTATGGAGGCCTTACAGTACAGCAGGAACCTGGAACAAGAACTCTGTTATAAAGGCAGTCTTAAGGACAATAAAAGCCTATTCTGCTGAGCTCCTTTTTGGCGCTGCGGGACACTGCTCTGAATTTGGTGCTACTTCCAATTCACCAAGATTGCCAGAACAATGGCCGCAACTATGTTTGAAGTAAAAGCGTTGCCGGCCAATTCCTGACTTTGCCTTTGGTCAAGTCCACCAAGACCTGCTTTCTCTACTTCTTCTGGGCCAAGTCCTTGCAACCGCAAGTAGAGGTTGCCAGTCACATTGGAGTTGGTG
>CAMXCT020004318.1:0-40438 GCA_947184155.2 Cladocopium goreaui
GCGGATATCATGGGGACATTAACCAACAAGATATCATTTGGATGTGTAAGCAACAATAGATTGTGATTTAACAAACAATTCTTGGTATATATTGGGAAAATCAAACAACACGATTATTTATTTGGGTCTGTCTGAAAATGGGTTATGTTATACATAAAATTGCGGTCTCATGATGATTAACCAATGGATTTATCCAATTTTCCGAGAAACTGTTTTGGGCCATTTAGCCTCACTACTAATATATGGATTGAACCAGCTGAAATGATGATTCGCCAAGAAATGTGGAGCTTTCACCAAGAACAGGGGATTTAGCGACCCTGCAAATTACAAATATTTTGAGTGGACAGAAAAATCTTCCTCCCACTGCAGGATCTCTTCATGGTCGAAAATGGGGATTTCACCCATGAGCAATGGATATGGGTGTGTAGATTCATAGCAATTTTGATGGGGAAACTGATGACTAGCTACTGTAATGGATTTTGTGGTATCGGGGTACCATATTTTCAAACAGCCCCATATAGACTTTTTCATAATGGCACTGAACATGTTGGATCTAACATGGAAGAAGTAAGACAGATAATTGGTGTGCAGAACCGTCATGAGAAAACTGTTGAATGAATTGGATTCCGTTTGTTTAAATGGCTGGGCGGGCCAAGGAAAACCTTCCCGGAGGTAGTCTAAAATACCTGTTCGTATATTTAAAAATCCGTATATTTAAATGTAGTTACCGTAATATATATATATATAGTAGAAATATGTAGGAATTATAGATACAGCTGCTGATCAGGGTGAGAGATGGGCCCGATTCACAAATACTTTCAGTTGCTGGGTTGACATCACCAAACAGTGTTTGTTTGCCAACTGATGTATGAAATTGATTGAAATTGTAGCTTAGGCCATGCTTATCGCTTCATGTTCCTGTTATGGTGGCCATTCCAAGGCGGTTCAGCGTCAGTTGCTGAGCGTTTTCTTCGCGGACTTCCCCATGCTCTTGCAGGCCCGGACGGTTAAGAAAATCAGCCGCATTCAACTCGATAAAGCTTTGTTTGTTTGCTTGGTGGTTAAGTTATGTTAACTTTAATTGTTTCTTTTGTTTGTTCCATACCTTGAGGAATGTCATATCCATTTGAAAATTCACTGGGCTGCTGACTTGCACACTTTGGACAGTTTTTGGTCCTTGTTTTTTTGGTGAGTTACAGACCTCTAACCTTTGTTAAATAGGTCTGAAAATCTGAATATTGCATTCAGTCATGACTAGAAGCAAACTTTTGGGAATGTGACATGATTTTCAAAATATTTTTAATCAGTCTTACCTGGAACAACACACGCTTCAGTGGAATGGCTGGCCCCCTCTTACAGAATATGCAAGATGCTCCTATTTTTTCTCTTGAAGATGGGGGAAGAAAGAATTCACGATACCGACATGATTGTTCCAAATAAAATATCCTTATGAAAAGGTGGTCATATTTGCTGTCTTTTTTGGAAACAAATCCCATGTGTAGTGGGTCAAACGTCCAGTTTTGGTGGACTCAACGTTCCAAGTGTGTTTTTTGGCTGGTTGAACTCAGGATTCTCGTGGACTTTGCCCCCCTTCTCAGCCTGAGGCACCTTCAGTGAGATCTCCCAACGGCCTTGAAATTCCCATCTTTGGGCCAGGAAACTCAGCTGGCTTCCAGTGCTCTCCAGATTGAGCCACCATCCAGCTATATCCAGCTATACACCACCCAAATAGCGATTTTGATGGTGAACATGATGGAAAATGATGGAAAATGCTGATTAACCCTCGAATTTTGGCCTATGTTCAAAGCTAATTCTAACGCTAGGAGCCAGATCAGAAGCAGCAACACGGTGAAATGATGTGTATCCTGTAGCAATGCAATGCATGTTGTATCAGCATATGAAAGTCTATGAAATCAAAAAATCATTCTTGGAACCAACATTTTTCATCATTTGCCAGATTTCCAGTTTAGCCATTGGAGAATCAAAGCCCAACTTGCTCTCTGATCCCAACTAGAACCACACCATGTCCCATATCTGGGACAATGATCCACTTGGAACACATCCCATAAGCCACTTGGAAAGTGCTGAAGACATCCACATCTGAAGTATTGCACCTCTTGGCAGCCACAGGTTGGAGGTCAGTGCCAACAACACCCAGGTGCAGCCGTGTTTTGAATTTGGTGGAATGTAATCAAAGAAGGAGCTGTACCAATGAAGGACATAACAGATAGACTAGCATTTAGTATCCCAGAGTAATATGTAATAATATATATTATGCATAGTAATAAAATGTAATAAATAATAATAATAATACATAATGATAATAAATATTGTGTATATACATAAATATTATGTGATTATATGTGATCCATCTTTGTTTCATTATTCCCGACAGCAGTTCTGGTTGCGGATGCAAGGCACTCAGCGAGACGAAACCGTGGAACCCTGGAAAACGCTGATGGATTACATTTAATATGATACGTACAGTATCATACAGTACACACACGTATAATATATGTATATATATAAACATATTATGTACGTAATTCTTTTGTATATATATATATATATTTATATATATATATGTTATTTTTTGTCATTATTATTCATTATTATCATCAGCATCATCATTAATTCCTATTATTATTATTATTAGTAGTAGTAAGTAGTAGTAAGTAGTAGTAAGTAGTAGTAAGTAGTAGTAAGTAGTAGTAGTAGTAGTAGTAGTAGTAGTAGTAGTAGTAGTAGTAGTAGTAAGTAGTAGTAAGTAGTAGTAAGTAGTAGTAAGTAGTAGTAAGTAGTGTAGTAGTAGTAGTAGTCGTAGTAGTAGTAGTAGTAGTCGTAGTAGTAGTAGTAGGTAGTAGTAGTAGTAGTATTAGTAGTAGTAGTATTAGTAGTATTATTACGTCTTCAGTACTCTTTTCTTCATTAGTAGTAGTATGTAGTAGTAGTAGTCATTATCTTATTATTGCTATTATTGCTTATTAGTCTTATTGCTTCTTCTTCATTCTTGATTCTTCTTCCATTCTTCTTATTGGCGTCATTCGTCTTCGTCTTATTCATTTTTATTAGTTTCTTTATTATATTCTTTCTTCCGTATTCTTCGTATTCTTCTTCTTATTCCTTTATTCTTCGTCTTCCTTCTTCTTCGTTCCTTCTTATTCGTGTCTTATCTTAGTATTATATCATATTAGACATGTTCCCGCCAAACCCCACGTTCGCCCACATCCAAATAACACACCCAAAACAAGATCATATACTTGCCGCCAGAGGATGAATGAAAACACTGGCTATACGCAGCGATTTTGACTTTAGGGTTTAGGTTTTGAGGTTTTTAGGGATTGAGGCTTTTAGGGTTTTAGGTTTTGGAAAGACAAAACGCTCACCCTATGCAGGGATTTGAGCAGTCAAAGGATATGCGGGATCTGCGGGCAAACGTGGGGTTTGCAGCGGACATGTACCCTCTGGTAATTTAACATAGATATTGAAAGTTGCACATTTAGTTCGTTGATTTATCTATTAAAGATGGTGATTTTCCATAGCTAATTATGTTAGTTTACCAGAGGGTAATTCATGTTCTTTAATGCTCAAGCTGGGGTTCTTTTCCAGCGATTGGCAATGATTTTCCAGAAATGTCACCAGAAATGTCACCAGCCATTGACCCAGAAATGGATATTAGCTTCAACAACTGCCGTCAGGTCTCTGGAGCCTTGAAGCCGGGCGCACTCAGCACCGGGGGAAGTTGTCCGAAAGACGGGTGGTCAAAAAGCATCAAGACATGGTGATTCAATGGTGGTTCATAGTCGTTGAGCAGTGGTTTGAACTGTCAAGAATGGGGACATGAATGGCAATTTAATAGCTGAATAGTGGCTTGAACATGTTTTAACCATCATGTTTCCTGTTTCCTGTATGACATGCCGGGTCGGCTCTGGCGGAAACGGCCTGAGAACCAGGGCACTTATCTGACCTTCACAAGCTGCACGGGTGACAGCTGCGGTGTCAATATTGGCTGAAAGGGAATCAACACAAATCTGCATCTCAACCGCTTGGCGGTTCCAAGCGAATTATCTCCATTGACAAGTCGAAGCGGCATGTGGCAAAGAAGAAGCCATTGCCACAGGGCATAGCGCAAGTGATCAAGGGGCCACCGCCTAGAGAAGGGATGCTCAAACGAATGGAATGGCAAGGCCATTGCGAAGAACGAGGCCACCATATTTAACGACGCCCAGCTGAGCGAACCTCGTTTGGGCAGCAGATCCCACCACTCACCTCATGCCAAAGGAGAAACACACACAGTGCCAGGCCACGAAGCTAAGGCAAGCCAGGAACGAAGCCAAATGGGACCCCAATCACCACTGACCTCCATGCCATCCAAAAACCACTGATGGAAGGAGAGCCGAGCATTGTTTGCGAGAAGCCCGACATGATGTTCTCCGACATCCCAACGTAGCATTTGTTTAACCTGTTCCAAGCCAAGTCGCAAGGCCTGAGCACTTGATTGCATAAGCATTGTCCAACGATGATGCTCTCAAATCCAGGCATGAATGCTTGTCGCCCAAGCAAAACCCTGTCAGCGCGCAACTGTTCACTCTGCCTCTGCCCGTGCGTGCTAGGAATGCCACGCCGGGACAAGGTAAGCAGAAATGAATCTGGCCATGATGCGTGCAAACACACCATGCGGGTCAACCAAGGCTCGGCCACCAAAACAGCAAGCGCAACATACCAGGGACATAGGGCGAAGGCCAAAGCTGTGCTGATTCTCAAAAGAACTGTTTGCATAAGCGATGACAAGTGCAAAGCATCCGACTGCTCAACAATCTGCCCGCGCAACGTCCAAAACTGATCTGATCTATTGAGATACACCACACGGGCAGCACGGTCAACCTGCCCAACATGAACCAAGCACCAAGTATCCAAGGCCAAACGGGCTTGACAGCCTTTCTGATGAGAAGCAGCATCATCGGTTCGAAACTTTGCGGTTTCGTGTCCAGAAACGAGGCAAGCAGTGCCCATGCATGAGACACTGAGACAAGCCGTACGTTGGTGAAATACAAAAAATACAGTCAGCATACCCTGGCCGTTGCACCAGCTACAAACACCTATGTCAGATCGGAAACACAGTGGAGACAGGAGAGCGATCAGGAGCATAGAGACCATTGCACAACGAAACCCCAAACGTGCAGCCGGGTCAGCCTGCCCCGCTGGAAGGGAATTTGGGCCCAGGTTTGTTTTAACCATCAAACATGGGGACATTACAGGTACTCCTATGGTTTAATAGTTTAGGCGTAAGCAATGGCGAGCGAATGGGATATGAAAATGGGGATGCAATGGTTTATAGCTCACCAGCCTTCATGAATCCCACCCCCCTAATGTTAAACCCCCCGCAGAAACCATGGCCCTGGCATATCCCAAAAAACATCTTGGAGATTCATCAGCCAATGTCAGTTTTATAGTCCCCAAAAGGGATCCGTTTTTATCCAGACTATGATTTAATAGAGTTATACTATATAGTTTTGCTGAAGATTTTGTCCAGATGCAGTTTTTGTTGGTGTAACCAAAGAGGATCCAAAATATCTCAGACTTCCTATCAGATGCAGTTCCAGGGCCGGCGTGCGCCATGTCCACATTTTGCTTCCATCGGGGCCCACCACACGGGTGCCTCAGCTGAGGGTCGTTCTGGTTCACCGGGGTTGAAACAAGTTGAACACGTGGGCGTTTCCATAGATGGGGGGATCCCCTAGGATGTTCCAATATTGTAAACCATCCATTTTGGGCCCCAACATGGATGGTTTACAATGGAACATCCTACTAAAATTGGTGATTTAGGGGTAATTCCATTCCAGGGAAAATTCCATATGGAGACTTTACATGACTTAACCAATGTTTGTTTAAGCACTGAAAATGGAGGTTGAACCACGAATAAATAGGGGTTTAACACACAACAATGAAGATACTATGAAACAATATGAGTTTTGGATGTGTCTGAAAATGGAGTATACCCTCACTATAGCAATTTTCATAGAGAAACTGATGATTAACTTGTGGATTTAGGGATATCTCATTGATTTTCACACCTAAATTTTGAGGTTGAAGGGTCTTTCTCAAAAATTTGGTTTGCCATCCTGTAACATGGCAGCTGGAAATCCACATGTTCAGGAGTTGGATCAACTGGAAATTTTGCAGCTTTCCGACATGTTGGATTACGAGATTATGCATAGTCAAATCAGTACACAGGTGAAGTGGACAACTGATGCCGGATGAGGAGTCACTTCTTGGATAATATAAGAATGAATTTGGAGTGTTGAATATGATGCACATCTTAGGACATCTTCATACGATATCTTATACCAGTCTTTGGCGATGACATGTGATGACCGGGTCACCGGTGAGTTCCTCCAAGGCCAGCGATGGTAGCACCTTTGTGCGCAAGATCCTTCCACTGAAGTTGGCCCCGTGGCGGTAAGTCCTGGTGTGGCCTTTAATGGGATACGTCCTTGGCTGAGCATTTAGAGCATTTGATTTCGGGATGAGTTATCCATAGATACCAGTTGTTTTGGTACATTCTATGGTTATAACATGTTATGAAGTTATTTAAAAACAAATCTGTGGAGAGAGTCCAAGGATATTGCGGCAGTTTTGTTCACGGTCTCTCGCCCATTGTGGGACATCGCAATGTCTAGCCATGAACAGAGTGATCGAATATATAGACCCAAAGATGTTCGGAGTTCCAATGCCAATATCATTAAAAAAATTGTGTGAACATTGCAAACATGTGTTAAAAGAGTGTTTTCTTTCGTTGTTTTTTTATCGACAGTCCCCATTTCCGCTCGTGATCTATCCCATTCTCAACGGACGTTTTACCCCACTTCCACTGGCAAATCTATTCGCCGCTGTCTTTTTCCCCCAAATTTTTCCACTTCTTTTCTCACCCCATTTGGTTATTTGGCTAGTGGTTTCAAACAGTCTTTATTTTCATCCATAAATGGTGGATTCTCCATATAATCTTAGTCTATATACCATTTAGATTATGGAGTATCTATACCCTATCATGGATATATATATATATAATTTATTAATATACGTAGAATGAATAGAATACCAGTAACAGTAACTTGTTATCTATACCACGTCCTTCGCTGTTATTTGTTGGTTGCTTCGAGGCTGAAGTGCTGAACAATCTGCAGCAGCAACACCTGCATTACCTGCGCGAAGCAATGGTGGGGCTGAGGGGATGGGATGCTGCGACAGATGGATGGAAAACCTATCAGTGGATAGCTATGGAAGGTGATCATCAGTGGAAAACCATAGGAAAATATATCTGGTTGCTAGTTTCAAACATGGCTGGATTATTTTCCATTTCATATATGGGAGAACCCTTCCCATTGACGAACTCATATTTTTCAAGATGGTTAAAACCACCAACCAGTGATGAGTGGTGGCTTATAGTCAGTTCTGGTGGCTTCATGCATTGCCACTTTCACGGACTGTATGATATCACACGTGCCACACTGATGTTCAAGGTCCCTTTCTATAAATGTCCCATTAATATCCTGTATAATTATAATGTCTCCCATAACATGTTCCTGTCAATTCTCCTACAAGCATCGCCTGTATATCATTTGTTCTTATATCAATTTTACATTACAACGGAAAATCACCTATTTAAAATTTACAGATTATTTTCCCACTAAAACCTCCAATTAAAGTCGGGAATGGTCCAGCCATGTTTGATTTAGAGGCCATGGGTCATCAATACATGACCCGGCAGGTCATCACCGTTCGGACGCCCCCACACCTGGTCTTCGTACTGGCAGAGGCGCTGGTGACGTGGTCGACCCGGGGGAGTTCTGGAGTTGAACAAACGAGACTTGACCGACAAGAATATGGGGTTGGAACTCACACAATGGTGTGTAACCAGGAAGAAATTTATCTTGGGGCATCGACAGTGGGAACGAATTCAAAGGATTAACAGGTTTGTTGAAAACATTGACCAAATTGCCAAATGGGTGTGGAAAATGGTGGAAAGACATCAAACATGTGAGAAACAACGCATGGTTTTTCCTGAGTAAATGGGCTCATGGAATATCTCAGCCCCATGGTTACCTGGTTTAGGTGAGAATTTACACACTGCTTGGAACATACTTGGAACCATTTAGGGGGTGTTTAGTAGGAGTGTGGGATTATCCCGTTTAGTAGGTGGTCTTTTTCCCGTTTTCCGCACCTGCCGGGGTGCCGATGTTGCAGATCCCACAGCAAATGTTTCAGAAATCTGAAGGACACCTCTTGAAGCCTAAACACACGTCGAATTTTGTGTGAAAATATGATACAGATGATATTGATATACATAGTCCTATGATGATACTATTTATGTGCGAATAAACAGTTTCAGATAATTACTATACCCTCTGGCAAACTAATATAGCTGTGGAAAATCACATTTTGAAGAGGTAACCCATCTATAAACTATACTTTCTTTTCTCCATACTGGTAGCTATGTCAGCTATGCGTGTTTACATATGTAAATCAGCTACCGGAAGGTCATTGATGTCAAAATAGCTCTGGCTGGATACATTGTCAGTCAGAGTATATGTCAGAATACCTCTGAGAATCCCAAAAACAAAGTCAGGACCATGACGTATGTCAGATGAAATATCACAACATATGTCAGAATACATCTCAGACAAATTAAGACAAATAAACAAGATACCGCTTATGTCATGATTCATGATACTGTATATATATATACATATGTGTCAGACAAATGAGTTGACATATATACAAAAGCTTCTATATACTTGGTGGGAATCACCCAAAGTGGGTAATTCTATGGTTAGCCATGAATGGCCATGAGAGGTTTCGCTGGTTTATCCCTCAACTTTGGGTTCGACATGTTTTTTCAGCAACATTTCTTGGATGTATCCTCCTATAAACTAACATAGATGTGAAAAATCCTCTATTTGTAGATCATGTTCCTAGGGAATCATGGGTTTTCCATGGGTTTTCCATGTGTTTTCCACATCAAAGTTTACCCCAATGGCCAGTTGGGTCTCTGTGAAAACTCAGCAGGTTCGGAAGACTCTGGCCACTGCGGGCTATTCTGTGCCGGGAGGCCAAGTCGAAGAGGCAGGCCCTGGAATATGGTGGAAACTCCTTTTTATTAAGGCAACAACCAGACATCTATAATATGTTATATCATTTTATATCATTTTACATGAACCATCTTGAAGCTTTGGAATTGGTGGAATGTCATTCAGAAAGACAATCCGATAAAACATCGCTACCTTGTTGGTTCGTTCCCGCCAAAATATGCCATGGGATCTCAGGACTCAAACCCATACGACTCCTGCTTGACTTAAAAAACCCATTGTTCGGTGTCCTTTTGGCAAATAACAATTATCGAGCAATGTAAACATCTAAGATTATTTGATTGGTCAATCATCATGGTCAATAATCCGAGAATGGTCAATGATGGTTTTTGGTTTGTGGTTACAGTGGTCGCACATTAGACACGAGTTGATGATGCAACTTGACAGGCATATATGGCATCTGGATTTGTACTAAAACGGGGCATAATCCACTTGCTAATCCTCGTACTGCATCTTGTTGGCATGCAAACAATTTTGATATTCAATTTTGATATATATAATTATATATATACATTTATACATCATTATGCATTCATTATGCATTCATTATACATTCAATTTTGGCGTTTCTGATGCATTATTCAAACCTGGAAAAAATGTTTTTGTTGAGCGCCTTGTCGAGTCTCTGCTTGATCTTCTCCCATGGCATCATCCGACTCAAGTGATTCATGGATAGAAATGGTATATATATAAATATATATATATATATTATGTACATACATATATATATAATCATAAATTATATATTAATATCATACATCATGCACATATATATATATATATACATATATATATATATTACACATTATATCATATTATGTTGGTTAAACGGCTAGCTGGGATACATTGGGATCCAACCCAGCCATCCTCACCATCCAGCTGCTTCACTAAGGGATCATCTCTGGTTGAAATCTACGTGAGATGGTGCAGTTGAGGTGAAACACATGGCTATAACCATGGTGATCACCCCCATAAGTTGGGATATGACTACTATAAGTTTATAAAGTTATAGTATATACACAAAAATAACTTATAACTGGAACTGCACTTCCAAGTAAGCGGACATAATTTGAAGCACAAATTTAAGGGACATGTTGATTCCTACTGCGAAGTTGGAGCCGAGGGCCTGCTGGTTTCTGGATGTGCGTGGTTGCACTCCCGCAGATGTGGGCGATCACTGGCAGGTGAGGGGGATCGCTCGGCGATCACTATTTTGATGTTCACACATGAAACCCAAGCTACGTGTCCTTCTTGGGTATTTATTGAAACATCAGCTTTTTGGCAGAGGTAAGGTGGTTCTTTCATGACAGTGTGATGAACGGGGATCTTGATGCAGCTTATCTATGGACATATAAGGAATGCTGTTGAACTAATGCAAGTACAGAGTCCAAGACGTGGATTTAACATGATTTAACCCACTGCCTTGACGACGCCCTTATGAACAAAGTTGGGCTTGCCCACAGGCCAGTTACAGGACTTGTTGGCGGTGTCAATCCCACAAAAATAGATCTTGTATTGGTCTGAAATGCGTGTTGTTTCAATCATGTTCACTTCAAATTTGGACCTTGGAGAGATGATGCTCCCAAAACAAATTGAATTTTGATGAGTTTGAAATTCCCAATTCCACTTTGCGACACATCAAACCTATCCATTTTGCTCGGGATGATCCTGCCTTTGGGAACGGCCTCAATCGCGACGTTTCAGGCGATTTCGCAGGCAAAGGCGCCATCCGAGGCGGTGGCTGCGATAGCTGCAGCTGGTGACACCGTGGCCATGGAGGGATTTCACCATGAACAACGGGGGTGTCATGGAGATTTTCAGGGGAGTTGAATGATGGTTACACTAACGGTTATATCAGGGGAGACTTTACCACTGTCAATTTGGGATTTGGCTTTACCACATTCACGTTATCCAGTTTGGGTATAGGTCAAATTAGTGGTCTAATTCCAAGATAGATCATTCTTTTGGTGGGTTACTGTATCTCGTTCCCCATTGTTGACTCATATTACAACATATTAGTACCGGTACATGTTGGCAATTTTGAATGAATTTGATGGGCTGAATCTAACTTTTTCTGTAATCTACGGAAAGATTAGTCATGCCAATGCTGAAAGTGGCCTTTCTAATACATTGTTTACATTTCTTGCGCCCAACATGCCAGTGTCGACGCCGCAGTATCCACCCGCAGCAACTGTCATAGCCATTTGGGCTGAGCATGGCTGGTAAAACATCGTGTTTTGCAAATATCTCAACTTGTTTCTTGGCATCATTGGCCTTCCTAAATGTGAGAAGGGGAAAATCTTGGCATGGATGCCCGGAATATGAGTGGATGAAAATCTTTGCGTGCCCCTTTGAAGTTTGGAGCTGTTGCATCATGTTTGCGTCCTTCCCTTTCCTTCACCTTACCCAGAGAGCTGACATCACCCCACGGTCTTCAGTGTCGGTCTCTCCACACCGTTGGCCGGGTGTGGTGGCGCACGGACAAGCCCTCTTCGAGATACGGTTCCCCGATCTTGAAGTGCTTTTTGAGGCCAACCCGCCCAGTTGGGGTGAGCGGCGGATGACAGCGGGGCACCTGGGCCAATGCGCCCGCTGGGAAGCACTGGGTCAATGGATGCTGCAGGCATCGCTGGCACGGTATTTCGTGCTCCTTGACCCGCGTGAAAGGGCCCTGCAAGCAGGGGAGGCCAGCATCAAACCAGTTGAGTTTAAGGCATTGATGTCCCTGGCGGCTGGTGGAGAATAGGCTTGACCATAGATTTGAGATGGCAGCCGCGGAGTCCGTTCTTTGATCAACATGGCATGGCAACTCCCAATTTTTCCGCGGAATATTCTCATCTATAGACAGGGTTGCTCCAACCCACTATAGCTAAACTGAATGATAGCCACTTTGTGGAATGAACATTTATAACTTTTACCTCACAGTAACCCGTTTCCCCCTCACTGTATCTATGTGCAGCCACAACTTGGCTGCAACTCCCTCATGACTTCTTGCTGCATGATCAGCACCCCCCCAATTTATTGCAGATTTATTGATGCAAATGATCTTGGGTATACATGGCCCGTTTTCAGACCCATTCACGAGTTTTAATCAGGCAAATGGGAGTACTAGTAAAGCCCATTTTCAGACCCATGAATGCTTCAAAATGTGACACCCAAGCCCATGACTAGCAAAATTCTTAGGCTTGTTTTAAGGATGTTGAAGGGAAAGAATGTAGGCAACCCCTCAAAAAGGATTCAGTGATGTTGGGTAAAATCTTGACTTTCCTATGGTTTCCTGTAGGTTTTCCCAAAAAACTAATGAATCGAAAAGCATCCGACCAGCGCGAAAAAGCGTGATCGTATGAGCTGGAACCAGGATGAACCGGCAGTGAGCTTTTGTCAAAGTGGCCCAGGGACTACAGGACCACAACATGTAGCCATGTTTCATGATATTTAGTCTCTCTCTCTCTCTATATATATATATTAAGTATTATGTATATTATATATATATATATTAAGTAGTGTGTGTATACATATATATATATATTATACATAACTTAACTTATAACATAACTTAACTTATCAAATAATTGCCAAAATCATTTTTTGGAGATGCATAAATTTTGATGGACACCAACTCGACACATTCCAATCCAGCAGACACATACGATATTTTGCATGCTTGATTGTATATAGACTCTTTAGGATATGTGGCTATGTGTGAGTTTTCGAGGGGCAGTGTTCAAAACTTCACTGTGTGATTGTCCGTATGTACTATTTCTTTGGATGGGTAGCTCAACCACCCACCAGTCAGAGTCCAAAGGGGTAACTCTCGGCCGTGATCCAAGGTTCATGATCTTCACTTCCACCGATCACTGCTGAATCAGGCCCACAGAATACCCACCATAAAATTGATGATATGTTTGATAGTCAGCTATCTCCATGCAGGAACCTATCATACACAAAGCAAAACCAGTTTTCGGATGTTTTCGGAACTATTACGCCATCATATCCATAGACGGCCATCGTGTACCGTTGCTGTGAGCTGGTCATGTCATGTCATGTCCATCCATGTGGTTCTGAAGACACTTAGCATTTTCAACGCGTCCCAGTATTCCGGTCATCCAAGTTTTTCACCCGTAAATCATCCCCATTCCATCACCACTTTTATGGTTTGGATTCCAACCATCCCTAGATTGATGTTGTAGTTGTTTGTGGCATTGGGCCATTGGGCTTACCACATTGTTTATTATAGTGCTGATTGTATATCCGATGAAATCCCATATGTATATATATATATACACATACATATACGTATATATATATATATATACACATACCCGTATATCTTGTATATCCCGCTAAATCCTATTATAATATATATATACATACTTTTAAATTCCATGCAAAATCCATCGAATTTACCATATGACCAAACATCACCAGGCTGCGAATGCTGTGCTTATGGCTAGCCAGCTTGGTACTGGTCGGGGCGGTTCGACCCATGCAGGAGAGCCGTTCGGTCCAGGGATTTGGGGGTCAATTTTGTGATTTTTCTATTTCTTTGTACAATTTTGTACATACCCATGAACATATCCTCTATAATATGAGAGGGGTCAAGGCATGCCATATTCATGTCGGGATCTTTGATGATCTTTGTACCATCTCAGACTGTGCGTTTGGTTTTTCTGAACGCCACGAACGTGGCGTTCAGACGGAGAGCTTCGTTCAGAGGTCTCGTGCACCTTGATGGGTCAAAGGATGTCAAAGGTCCCCCAGTTTTTGCCGCAATGGGTTAGTTTTCAGCATGTTTCAGCGACGGAAATTGAGGATTTTTCAGGATTTATAGAGGGATTTCCATGTATCATTATGTATCCGATGGGAGATGATGGGAGTATACAGTCAAAATGGGAGGGCTTCACATCAAGAACTTCTGCAATTTACAGTATACATTTTCCGAAATGGGAATCTCGTCCTGAAGGCCTGAAGGTACTTAACCCTGAAAATCATCCCCCCAATACTGCCTCAGAAGGCAACTTGGATTCAAAAAATGGATCTGGTGCTGTGGTTTTGAAAGAACTCCTGTTCCATATCCCTAAATCATCCAAGTCATCAAAACGTTTGAGCATTGAAACAACCATGGTGACTACTGGTATCCCCCATTTTAGGACACTCCCAGTCATATAATTATAAGATATCTTCGGAGAATTTTGAACATGTTCCCATTATATACCCTTTTTATCCTCTTTTTTTCCCGGCGGTCTATCCCATGATCCGGGCCAGGACCTCGGGGCGGAGGCGGAACGCAAGGAGGCCTTCCAGGAGCTCTTCAGGCGATGGCGGTTGCCTTGGTGGGAAAGGCTCCAGAAATGGGCTGGAACTAAGCAGTTTTTTTTTGATAATAATGACATATTTATATATATAGAGATAGACAACGATAATACTATTTATATATGTATATATTATTTGATTATCTATTGGGGACATTAATCAAATGATTTTGGATGTGTCTGAAAATTCGATATACGAGAGCTCCTATACCTTGCTGGCTGTATGGCAATATTGAATCATTCCAATGGCTTTCCTGATGATGCACCGACATGTCCAAGACTTTGATGGGGATGGGTCAAAATTGCTGGTTGGTGGCCCGTTTATAGATTATATTTGCCTGGTGGTTTTACATAGCTATGTTAAATTACCAAAGGGATCCATAGGGTATCTTTGATGTGCTTTGTCATCCCTAAACATGGGATCATGATGCCCAAATTTACTACATATTGCTGGGGCAGCCACCATCTGGACTGGGTAACTTGTGGGCTCTTTCTCGATTTCTTCCATAAATGTATCGGAAAATCCTAAGAGTGACAACTATTGGAATGCTTGTGACAGATGATTGCTATCTCATGCTACCTCAATATCTTGGAATCTATGTCAATATATTCCAATATCTTACACTGTTTGATGATTATATAATAGTATACATATATGTATGATATCAATATCATATGATATGATACTACATTATATCATACGCTATTATATCTGATTCTCTGATATTATATTATATCATATTTATGATATCATATTATATTTCATATTATATATTATATTACAATATATTATGTGACATGCGATATTACATTGTGTGATATTATATTATATATTTTTTTATGTTTTATATCAGTATATTATAATTTATACTTTATATATTATACTATACATGCATCATTTTATTATATATATACGTATGCTATGTTTATATATATATATATATATTATATATATATATATATTATATTTTATTATATAATATATATTATATTTTATTTATTATATATTATATATTATATTTTATTTATCATATATTATATATTATATATTATATATTACTGTATATATTATACATTATATAGTATATATTATATTCCATATCATTTTAATATCATGGTACGTGTATATGTTTTTTTGATACACCATGATATTGTGTGAGTCACAACAAAAACACCCTTATTCATTTGTAGTAAGAGGATGGCAATAAGGACCTCGTGTGAGCAATACCCTGGTGTGCGTAAGCCTCGAAAGCATTCCCTTGGCGCCCTCAGAAGAACAAGACCTGTTGGAAACAGCTCATATGATATTATATTATATAGTATTACATGACATTATATGATAATATATGATATTACTATTGCATGGTTAGGTTTGATTCACTTCTTCAACAGCCACCTATTCCAAATCCATGGTGTATGGACGTGGAAAGCCAGGCGCTACTTTGCCCACTATCAGAAGGGACAGGTGCGGTCCATGCCTGGGTCCGGGACCCAGGCATAGATCACCAGTCGGTGATGAGTTGGGTTGGTCAGTTGGTCCTTCTGGATTTTGTACCTCTGTGTTACAGTGGGTTTGCATGGGTTTACAAGATTGACTGTTGATCAAACCCCTAAAAAGTGCCCTGGTAGAATCAGAATAGCTTTATCATGGATGAAACGAGTTGGACATCCCCAAGTGTGATGTGATATAGTATAGGTATGGTCCATTCTTGTCCCATATGATGAGTCTTCCCTGCTGTTGGGTCCTTGTCTGCTCGGTTTCAAGGCTTCTACCTCACGAGATACCAATTCAGTACGAGTTTGAGGTGCCCAAGAACATGTACGGTACGGAGTCCTGAGGGGGCAGGATGCTACAGTTGATGAAGTCTCAAAAGAAAGGGGTCCAGCCCGTAGTTCGGCAATCTCGGAAGGCCTTGAAACATCTTGGAACATGGGCCGGAATATTTTGTTTTAAGCTTCGATCATGCTGCTATGGCCCAACCCCAAATGATTGACCAAAATTCCCGATCCAATGCCTGGTTGGTGGTTTGGATCATTTTTTTTCCATATATTGGGAAGAATCATCCCAAGTGACTAATATTTTTCAGAGGGGTAGGTCAACCACCATCCAGCAATGCTGTGTTTCTGTGAAGAATGACCCATTTTTCCATCGCGATGCTGAGATATGAAGATGACGCCCGAGCTGCTCTTGATGCGGGGTGGAATCAGCAGCACTGACTTCGCGAAGGCGGGCTCAGGCTGCAAGCTGACAGGTCATTGATCGATGAAATCTGTGTGTTCTAAAGGGGGGTACATCCCACTTACCCCAACCAGTGCTTGACCCTTACAAGTTAGATAGTATTCTTGGTTTTTCCTGGCATTATTTTCGAGTCTATGAGGGTCCACAAGAGATCAATCAGTTTCGATCGTTTTTTCTGATGTTTTCTCACTTTTAAAATCGTTTGAATCTATTGCGGGGTCCTATTTCACGATTCCGGGTTGGTAGACAAACCATATTAATTGATATTGATTGGAAGTCAGCAAAGGACTCAGGACTGTGATCATGCAGTGGATATGATTTGGTCCTGTGAATCATCATTTACCCGGTAAAAGTGGCATCTGCAATTTGGTTGTTTTATCAACCCATGGCCTTCCCAGATCGAGGCTCTGGGTCCAGCCTTTGACAGTGGATCACCCTGGTGGCGTGTAGAAGTGGATGGCCGGGCGGGGGGTGAACTCGCGGGGCCTCGATGTTTGGATATCTTCAGGGGGTGCAAAGCTGGGTTTCCTGGCAAAAAAACAGTGACATAATTCATCTTGATTCATGCCATTAGATGGTATGGAGGAACTGCATCCAGGAATCGGAGAGTAAGCTATATGGAAGTGGGGTTTATCTTATGTTTGGTAGTGAATCATCCCATTTTTGGGGGGAATCCTCGGGCATGTAATCCTAAGTCCTAAGCTCTCGATTGGAAATCCTTAACCAAGCGAATTGGGGAGATTCTTTGGTTCCGGAAAGGTTATTTGTTTTTTTTTGTGAAGAGGAAGGAATGAAGGGCTTTATCAAGATGAACAGATCAGCAACTATTGCTGATGAAATTATATTATATATACAAAAGAAATATACATAATAATATATATATATATGAATGAGCAGCTGCAGGTTCTCAACATTGTGAGCCCAGGTATTTATATGGAAGTTTCCTTACTTAAATGGTGGTACCCAAAGTCATCAAAGAATAAACACATTTAGTATTGAAACCAATGGTTTTGGGGATCCCCATTTGTAGAAACCCCCATATAGTTTCATCAAACATCATCCAACTGATCCAAAATCGTGTATTTGAAGACCCCAAAACCAATCTTTAGATATCTTTAGATGATCCTCAATTTCGAGAAGCCCAATGCTTGGTTTTGTCATTTTGTGTCCATGTTTTCCAAGAGAATCCAATTGCAATCCGAGCAGTGTTCAAAACCCAATTTTGTTGATGATTGCATGCGCTTATGCTAGGCAAATAAACTGGGGAACCCAATCCACGCGCTGGGAATCCTTGTCAACCAACCAGCGTGTCATGGAACGACATTTCTTGTTTTGAACACTGCTCACCTGGGAATTTTAGTGTTAGCAACAATATGATCAATATGCAACAATGATATTTTTCTGTTGCCATTTTAGAAAGATGATCCCAAATCTTTTACCCTCCAGCAAGCGAATATATTATGGAAAATCCATGAACATGCATCAGTTGTAGATCATTGTGTAGGGAAACCCATGGATTTCCATAGCTATGTTAGTTGCATATACTTCGCTGGTGGTCTCAAGTCTCGAATATAGTATTACCGTAAATGTATATGATATACACATCCCCAGGGCGATGTTTGAAGGTCTGCTTCAAACACGCGCTTGCTTGTAACATGTGCAGTACTTGAATATGATCTTAACTTTAACATATGTTAAACTTAAACCAATTCACCTTTATTTCCTTCCCGGCAGATGGGGTGATGATCCTTTGCTTTGCTGTCACCAGGCATTGGTGGAAAACATCACCAGGTCCTTCAAGGTTTGCCAGAAGCCAACAGTGTGACTTGGCAGGGCCAGCGTGACATGTTCACCAGCCTGGTATCCAATGGTGAAGGGTTGGTGGTTGGCAATGTTGGCAATGCCGTCCAGTTGCTGGACAGGTGGTGGTGCGTCCACGCACCGTGCTCAACAGCTCCCTCCCGACCGATTTGGCGAAATATCTGGAGAAATTGAAGGCGGCTCATTTGGGTCAGATCAGTCTCATACCTGGGATTTGGATAGAGATATCTCTCGATGTTTGGGCAAATCGTAGCGACCTCACACAAGTTGCACCATAAATGCTGGTTGGTAAAGGAAACCACTGCAAACTGGGTTTGTTGCTGATTTGCGAGTTAATTTCTGTAGGATACAATTTGCTCATGCAGATATGCAATATACATACGCGATTCCATGGTGTTTTAAGATTTGGGCATGACTTAGGCATGAGTTTCTTGAAACAGCGATTCCATGGTGATTTACTAGCAAGTTTTGACCCAGGCATGAGTTAGGCATGAGTTTGTCGTTTGACTGTAGCAATTTGTTGCTGTGGGTTTGTCCATGGCGATACTCCCATGAAAATGGTTCCATATTAAAAGCCCGTAAATCTACACTTGATTTGGAGTTGGCCCTATCTTAGACCGCTCATATGAACGCAGTTTCCTGGCCGATGGAGGCCGATGGGCTTTATCAATGCTTCAAGATTTTTCCTTCGTGTACTAGAGCTTCCAGGGGCTGTTATGTCATCAGTGCAGCAAAGATTGCGTCGCCAGACCCAATCCATGAAGATAGCCTAGCCTAGCATTGCGTCTTTCAATCGATTGCATCGCCTCATAGTACTACCCTTGCTCAGGGGTTTGATGTATATACCGCCGAAATAATATTTAAGGATATTGTATTCCACTCTTTTATATGATACATCGATAGATAGATCCATGAATAAATCGATAGTTAGATAGATTGATAGATCGATATAGATATGATATAGACATATATAGTTACTGTAGATATAGATAGACATATATAATCGTGAATATATATATATATATGTATTATAGAGAGCGATACAGATTGAGACGGATATAGATTGTTATATAGATAGATAAAAAGGTAGGTAGCTACATACGTTGATAGGTAGATACATAGATACATAGATACTTAGATACATAGATACATAATGATACATAGATAATAGATGCATAGATTAGATACATGGATGCATGGACAGATACATAGATTCGACTATACATTTGACACTTCCAACACTTGCTCCCCAAATATGTGCCCATGGTCAGGTGCCTGCTTCAGTACACAAGCAGTCCTTCCAGTTTGGGCCCAAGGGGAGCGGGGGCACCGGCGGGCACCGGGACCTGTATGGCGATAGCTGTGGGACTACCAACTACCATGGGGATGTGGTTGAAAATGGTGTTTTAACTATCATTGAATGGGGACTTCACCATCAAACATATGGTTGTTTATCCATCAAAGTAGGGATTCGAGCAACACTAACTATCATGAAATATCGCTGAAAAATTGGACTTTACCATTTTTTACCATCAATACCGTAGGCGTTTAAGTTTCAAGCATCAAGATAGAGATTTTGCACCAACACATGGGATTTCCACCAACAAGTTGATAGGGATAGTTCCTATACCTCCAAAATTATGTGATGTTCAACTTGATGACTAACCGTCATTTTTTGGGGGGGCATAGCGGCATACCATTTTTTTCCGAGAAATCCACCAATGATGAGGCATTTACTGGGCCTTGGTGACCACCAAGAACTGCCATCATTTGCTTCTGAATTCGTTGCCTCCCTCATCAGGCCCAATGTTTGACTGTCAGGGATCAATCCAAATCAACCTATTCCGTCATACGTCAGGGATATGGCTCTCAGTTTGATGTGGTTAATAAATGTCAATGACCATTACTATATAATATTATACCCAGCTGTATATGGGATAACCTTCCACTTCTATAGATTATAGGGTTTTTACAGTGACGATTTAGGCAGCCCCTTTTTGGGGGGGAATAAAAACCCATAGTTTCCGGGTCGGATTTTCTATCTGAATCCTGGGCCTTTACCTGCAAGGTGGAGCAAGAACACAGAATTACAATGTGCCCTCTGCAGTCATAAGTTGGTCATAACATCAGTTCATTATATATAGTTATTTATATAATATACATATATATATAATATATATATATATACAGTAATATATATATATACATCCCTCTAATGAGCCGCTATGTAGTCATTTTAGGTATTTAGTACCAATCAATGACACCAAACCATATCTTGATTGATTCCATTGTGAAATCCAACGATTTTTCTCCATGGTTTTGATGCTTCGATTCCCATACCGTGGGGCACTGTGAAGGTTCACCTTGGGCGTTCCCTTGGAACGCATTGGTGCGCTGCTGAAGCGCATGCCTCACATGCACAAGCGACACGCTGAGACCTCGAGCTTCTGCAGGCGCAGCACAGTCCGTTGATCTGGGAAAAATACGGGGGGATAACTCAGTAGATTGACCAATTGACCAGTGAAAAAATGGAAAGCCAGCTGGCCATGATGGGAATATGTTTTTTTTTGGTGGGGAAATGAAGACTTCATGTGACGAAACATAGGGGGACTTGGCCATCAAACATATTAGAAAAAACCATCAGAAATAGGGATTTCCCCGATGAATAATGGAATGGATGTTGGGGATTCTTACAGCCAGCGGCTACAGTTCATATAATTGTTTTTGTCTTCGGTCCGCGCGCGCCCTCAATTGCACCAAAATAAGCTTCTTTTGGCCTACACTCACGGAAACCTACGGAAAAAAGTTCAAACTCTTGGAGGGCAACTCACTGAGTAAGGGATATTAACCATTAAAGATTTGGTATTTAAAATCCACCAGAATGGGATGTAAGCAACAACAATGATGGTATAAAAGTTATATTTGAGGGGATATATTATAAAACATATTACAGTATAATATAATATAACAAACAATGTGAAATGTGAGTGTGGGGCTGAAAATGGTTGGTATCCGGTATACCCCCAAATGATACCCTCCGATAATCAAATGAGGCAATGGGAAATCTCCTATAAAAGGATGTCAGTCGCTGGGAAAGTATTCAATGGTTGGTGGGTTTTGTATACATTGCCACGTTTGATTTCCGAAGGGCCCCCGACAAGCCCACGTTTCCGAAGTTCCAGCTGGTCAATTTCGACAGGGCAGCCCGCCTCATTTTTGGCCCCAGAAATACCGGAGGTTGACCGGTTGACGGAGTCAAATTTTCATGAACCAATCAAAAAGCAGATCTTTGGGAGATCTTTGGGGGTATAACCAATGTTTGGTCCGTCCCTTTGAAGTGTAAGGTTTGAACTAGCAAACACAGGGGGGTAGGTTAAACAACATAAACAGCGGCTTGAGGAGCAAAAATTGGAAAGTTGGGGTTGGGGAGGAAGTTGGGTTGGTGGTTTCAAATATGGCTTAAGAATGCCATAGAATGCCTATGAACCAATGAATGGGGAGAACAGCAAGAATTGAGATATACACATATCACTTAGAACCAAACTGGCTGGTGGTTTCAATCATATCCTGTGCATTTGCGGAAAAAAGGAATAGCCATAGCCAGCATTAGCCAGCGAGTTTTTTGTTCACACAGATTACGTGATTCTTGGTGCAGTGTGGAGTTGGTGTTCCAGCAGTCAGTTCTGCATCCTGGGCTGTGTTGGATTCATCGGAGCGACCTGTGGCTATATATGGCCCGAGGACTCAACAAGCGGTTTTTTGTTTCAACCAACAAGCCCTGGGAACATATCATGCATCATCAAAGCACTGGTTGGTGGGCTGAAATATCTTTATTTTCTATCCAAATGGGATGAGGATCTCCATTGACGTTCGCATCCTTTTTTTCAGGAGGGTTGACATACCACCAGTGAATCGGTGTTTTTCTGAATGAGGCATTTTGTTTTAAGTTTCTATGCATATGTTGCCCCCAAAACATCGAACTATAGTACTTGATTGATATCTTTTGATTGAAATTACCAGGGATTATTGAAGACTATCAGCAAAAAAGCGCCTTCCACCAGATCCCCCAGTGGATTTCTTGATCAGGCAACGTGAGCCAAGTCCTTGCAGTCGGCAATACGACCCTCGGAGACGGCAAACGGTTGTGGCTGTCAGGCTGACCCCCCCTGAAAACCTCATTGAAGTGCAATTTTGGGTGAATAATATTATCATTAGTAAATATTAATGATGTGGTAATCCCAAAAATGAACCATCCCCAATATAAATAATCTATATATATATATATAGAAAGAGAGATGAGAGAGAGAGGGATGCAAAATAAATATGGTAAATGACCACCCCATGGTTCGTTAATATGGTTCAGTGTATGTTCAGTGTATATTGTTGGGGTTACCACATTAATTATGCCATATTATGATCCATTTTATATTTGGTAGCTGGGAGGACCTGGGAGGAGGTCCAACTCCAAATTCGACTCCAGGATAGAACAA
This sequence comes from Cladocopium goreaui, assembly GCA_947184155.2. Classification (NCBI taxonomy): domain Eukaryota; class Dinophyceae; order Suessiales; family Symbiodiniaceae; genus Cladocopium; species Cladocopium goreaui. The sequence goes on from CAMXCT020004318.1 coordinate 23,009, forward strand.
GGGTAGGATCATGGGTGTAGTTCTTCCACATCAAATGGGTGAGTTTGAACATGGGGGATAGCTGTAAGCGGCCATTTAATGGTGAAAATGAATCAACATGATGATCAACCATGGAATTTGAGGACACCCGATTTTCAGGCAAACCCAAATCTCACATCTAGAAGTTTTTGAGCACTGTATGTATATGTATAAGAAGATTCGAAAATCAGCAGCTATCAAATGCCTTCACTGTATATCATGTGTCGTTGGAAGAATTATCAGTGATCTAAGTGGATTTTTTGTTGACTTGTGCTGGACCAGCATCCCTTGGCATCCACAAGTAATGGCTGTGTATCTATACACATACACATGATAATATGTATATTGAAGACTTAGTGACTTAGGGACTTTCACCATTATGTGCATTTACCATGTTTTATGTTTTTCCCTCAATGTTCATGCACCACTTTCGAAACAGCCTCCAGCACGAAGAGGATCCCAGCCATGTTTGATGACACCGTTTCGGGTATGATTTATTGAACACAGCAGCACTTGTAATCTCGCTATAGGTCAACATGAATGACTTGTGGGACCACAGATTTAAGATGATTTAAGTCTAGGTTTTAGTATTAATATGTATTAACATGTATTAACATGTATTAACATGTATTAACATGCATTAACATGTATTAACATGTATAAACATGTATTAACCATTCAATTGTTAGGGTACTCAATACCCACAGCCATCTGAGGAAGGTCTGCTGCTGCTTTGCCAGATGGTCCTGGAGCAAGCGGCCAAGTGTTCGGCCTGCGGCTTTCCCAAACGCTGTCAAACACCCTGGTTGCTGCGCACCCACATAGGATGGCCATGGATGGCCCTGGCCCTGGTTCCCCCCATGAATTGCTTGGCAAAGCCTTGAACTTTATGGTACACCCAAAGTTTGAGACAGTCCCAGAAGATATTTTATCGTGTGAATTATATATTGTAGTTATATGTTGTATTGGACATGTAACAGTGTTTCTTCTGGATAGCGTCCGTTTCTTGAAAGATTGGACTTGTTCCGGGCTTCAGCCCGGATCTCACAGTTTTCGGGCTGATATGTTCCAATACGAAACGGACGTTGATTATAAGCGAGTATTTTTAAAAATCATGGGAGAAGGGATTACCAGTATTTATAGATATTTATCATATCTCCCAAAAAGATAGAAAAGAAATGTATCACTATTTCAGTCGGATTTCACTAGAATGACTTTCTTTATTATATATATCTATAGGATCGGGGTTTGAATTTCCTCTACGAAATACGTGAGCCCGGGTTTGGTACAAAGCAGGTTTGGACCAAAAAATTGTACGCCAAAGTCCTCCTGGGCCATACTTTTTGGACCAAAAAAATGCACCTGGTTTGGCATTTTGTAGCGCTTCCATGTTGTTTCCAAAATTCCGGTTTCTTGAAGATCTTACCTTAGGCTTTTGCATTTTGTAGGGCAACTTTGGGGGGCGCCTTTGGGCTGTCATTGCACATCTGTTTTCCATTCTATAGGTTAAGTTATGTTAGCCATTTATAATTCATATATAATTTCTCACATACCATACCATCCCCCAAATCATTTTTTTTAATTTTTTTACGGGGATGTTTGGCGTGTTTTGGCTGGATTTCTCCAGGAGACCTGACGCAGACTCTTCAAAGAGAAGCCACGTGGATGACGTGAAAACCACTGGGTGTTGAGATATTAGAGGCGACTAATGTGACTATAGTGATTTACAGTAGTGGTTAACAGTGGTGATTTTTGTGGTTAGTATAGTGGTGACTTTAGTTGTTGATAGTTGTTGGTAATGGGAGTTCATGGATGTTAGTGGTGACTACAATGTGCGGCCCCCATTCGATAGCAAAGCTGGTTTAGTTAGTTCACTCACTCCAATAGCTATCGTATATTAATGTATGCTTCGGTAAAAAAGTAAAACATATTCCTGGGACTCATAAACCAACTTATAACTAGGGGCCCCCACGCTGTAGTTAAAACCAACCATAATGAGGATGGATATTGGAGATATATTCACCAACTCATCAAGATCTGGGCCTGGACAAAAACTGAGATTGGTTTGTTGATGTTTGTTGTTGTTTTTGTAATACTGTCCAATATTCCCCAAACAGTGTGGCCACACTGAGGGGTTCTTCGGTAACAGTTAAGGCCCGGTGTCTAATCGAGGTGTTCTCATCCGTCTCCGGCTAATTCCCTGTAAATTGGCACACAAAATGGCTCTTGTGAAATGTCCATGTGCATTTCGACTGCGCAGGCTCGCTGAAAGTCTGCTTCCCGGTCTTGATCAGCATCATCATCGTCATCAGCGTCAGCAGCAGCAGCAGCATCATCATCAACATCATACTATATTTTACTACATTATACTTTTACTTCCCCCCGCACTGTTTGGGGTCTCTTGCCGGGATAATGTTATGACTTCTTGAAAGGGGAAATGATGATTCTGTTCATTGGATTTTGGTATTTTCAGATAAACCGCGTGACTCAGGCATCCCGAAATTTAACATTGACATGAACCGTAACTTACGGCAACTTCTAATACGAAAGTCACTTTCCAATGTTAATTGGTGGATTCCAGATCGGTTGCTCAAGGAATGGCAAAAGTAAAAGTAGCTGTTGTGGAATGGGACATGCTTGACCATCAGCGGCTTGGAACTAATTGATTTCAGCAAACCATAGGCATATGAATAAGAAACACACGTATGCATCGTATGCAACCAAACAAAATGCACATGGGCCATATAAGTTAAATCAGACAAATATGTCAGCAAACAAGATGGGGAAGGGATAAGCACGCCTGTGACACGCCCGTCTAAAGCTAGTGAGGGAGCAAGAAAAGGGCCAGCATCTGGAAAAGATGGTCCAGGAAGGTACCATCAGCTGATGGATTGGTGGGTTGTCCAACGTATCAAATCATCACTTACTCGAATTCATGAGTGACCAACACACTATATAATTCTACCATTGCAATATATGTCAATCAATTTCACAGATCCGATGCAATTCCTTACTTACCATTTTCTGATGCTTATATAAGTAATTAATAGCCATAGAGAGGTGGCCCCAAGGGAGTTTGATGTGCACTCTAGGTGGTTGACCATATGCCAAATGAGTACCGCCCCCGGCAAAGTAGCGCCAGGTACTATATATATATATCCCTCTCTATATATGAGCCTCTGGCTTGACAGCAGACCGCTGCATGGAAGGGAGAGAGTGGAAGCGGAGAGAGGTTGCCCCAAGGGAGGTTGATGTGCACGCTAGGTGGAAGCCTGAGAGAGAAGCAGAAGACCAGACGAAGAAGACAGAGAAGATGAAAAAGAAGAAGAAGACAAGAAGAAGAAGACGAAGAAGAAGAAAAAGAAGAAGCAGAAGAAGAAGGAGAAGAAGAAGAAGAGACGAAGACAGAGCTGTAGATCAGAAGCAGCTCGAGTAGCAAGTGCGTGCTTGAACCTATGGACAGCATACCAAATCAGTACCAGTCGATCAGTTTAGTACCGCTTGCCTCCTGAAACTAGTTGAAGGAAGTTTAGAAGTCAACCTTCCGACAGTATGGACAGATGGAAAAGCAGAGGTGGGAAGAGTGAGAGAAGAGAAGAGCAGAAGAGAGAAAAACAGAGAAGAGAGAGAGCGAGACGAAAGAAGATGCAGGTGCGCGAAAAGGATCGAAAAGGTAGAAAAGTCGCGATTCACTGTGTTTTTCCAATGATTTGTGGCTCCGGGGGAACAAAAAGTAGGCTCGCTAAAGCGGCGGGTGCGGAGCCATGTGGCCAGATGAGAGATGAACAATTGCACGCCATTGTGGCGCGAAGCAGATTTCCAAGCCAAAATGTACAAAACACACCAGGCTCGGAGCACTTTCTGAAGTTGCGATGTCGAAAAAGTGCACGCCGTTGTGGCGCGAAGCACAATTGGAAGTCAAAATGCACCGAGCAATACAAAACACACCAGGTTCGGAGCACTTTTTGAAGTTGAGATGTCGAAAAAGTGCACGCTGCTGTGGCGCGAAGCACATTTCGAAGTCAAAAAATAATCCCTTCCCCTAATACTAAACGCCCCCCCCAAATAATAAACACCTCAGGTAGGGGGATATTTATTATTAGGGAACCCTGATAATAAATTAAAACCCTTAATAAAAAAACTATGTTTTTCGATCTCTAAATCAATTCAATTTCCGAAAAAACGCAATTAAAATATTGCCAAAATTTGGATTTCGAAGCTGACCCTATTAATAAATTTAAAGCCTGAATGAAAAACTATGTTTTTCGATTTCAAAATTAATTAAATTTCCTTTTATAACGCAGTTAAAATAAAATATGGTTAAATATTTCCTTTTTATAACGCAATTAAACTATTGCCAAAAATTGGATTTCGAAGCGGGCCCTATGAATAAATTTAAAACCTTCATATGTTTTTTTCGATTTCAAAGTCACTTAAATTTCCTTTTATACCCAATTACGATATTGCCGAAAATTCGATTTCGAAGCTTCCCCCGAATATTAAATTAAAAATCCTAATATAAAAAATTAAAGTTTTCACGGACCCTAATAATAAACACCCCGGGGTTAACTAGTTTTTATTATTAGGGGGCGAAACCCACAAATGGTAGCTTTATTTCAAATTGTTTTCTAAAGGGGATCAATTAAAAGTCAAATTGGCCAACCTGAATTTTTTCCAAAATTAGAGATGGACCCTAGTTTTTCTTATTTGGGGGGGTTTAGTAGTAGGAGGAAGGGATTGCAAAACACACCAGGTTCGGAACACTTTTTGAAGTTGAGATGTCGAAAAAGTGCATGCCGTTGGGGCGCGAAGGACATTTGGAAGTCAAGAGTGCAAAAAACCGACGGGTACGGAGCACTTTTGGACGTTCAGATATCGTTTCGTGTGGCAGGCGCAAGGGATTGCGCACCTTGTCAAACATGAGCAAGACGTGAGGGTTTGTTGCAGTTTCAACTACAACCACCACTACATTACACTAATTACATTCCAGTCCACTACATTAAACTACACTACAACTACAACTACAACTACAACTACATTACGTTACACTACGCTACGCTACGCTAATTACACTTCACTACGCTACACTGCACTCAATTACACTACACTACACGACACCACACTACACTAACTACACTAATTACACTAACATTACACTAACTACACTAAGCACACTAATTACACTAACCACAACTACAGCTACATTACATTACATCACTAGTTGCAACTACAACTACACTACATTACACTACACCAGACTAGACCAATTACATTACACTCCACTCCACTCCACTACACTAACTACAGCTACAACTACAACTCATTACATAACACTACACCACACTACACTACACTAATTACACCACACTACACTACTCTAATTACACCACACTACACCACACCACACTACACCACACTACACCGCACCACAGCACACTACACTAGACTACACTAGACCTAATTCTAGCACGCAACACTACAGCACGCAACACTACAGCACGCAACACTACAGCACACTACACTACAGCACACTGCTCTGCACCACATTACATTGCGCTACACTCATTACACCACACCACAACTACAACTGCAACTGCACCACGCTAATTACACTACACTACAACTACAACTCCACTACACTACAACTACAACTACAGCTGCGCTACACCACACTACATCCAGCAGTTGTGGGTGAGGTGACCACTGCAACCATTGCAACCACAGCAAAAAACACAGCTCCAACCACCTTTCTGTCCATCAGTGGATTCGCTCTGCCCTCCATGCATCGCAACAACTTACCTCTTCTATAGCGTCCTATCTTCGAAACTCCCGCCACCGCCTTGTGCGGTATTACTGGCACCGGTAGACGACTGTAGTGCTGTAGGGTTTAGTACTTGTGGAAGAAGGAAGGAGTACAGCAGTAGGGGTAGCACCAATAGTAGTAGTAGCAGGAGCAGCAGGAGCAGCGCAGTGGCAGTGGCACTGGCAGCAGGAGTAGGAGGAGGAGGAGGAGTAGTAGTAGTAGTAGTAGTATTCAGACGAAGAAAAAACGCGTAGCAAGAGAACAAAGGAACAAGTACAAAGTACAAACCAAGAACAGAACAGGAACAGCACCTTCCAATCAGACACGCTGGCAGGCCCATGGTTAAATCACTATTTCTGGCGGTAAATTTCGCTTAACTCCCCAGGAACGGGAGCGTCTCGTCGAGGAGGTCCTGCAGCTTTGGGGTGGCGATGAGCAGCTGTATCCCAAGGCCGACAGTTATGGAGTTTTGAAATTCGTTAAAATCATGTAAAATAATGGGAAATCTACGGACACCTATGGAAAAGATGGAGCATTCTGGAAAAATAATGGAAGATCATCGAAAATATGGTTGGTGAGCGTATGTATGTTCCATTTTTTGCCGATGTTCCATGGTTTTAACATCCTTCAACTGTATATATGTTGTATGTTCATTGAGATTTTCGCTCAAACGAATCCAGAGAATCGAATGATGCAATGATTCAAATGAAATGACTGTTGGAAACTGTAGCCATATCTCACTATCTCCCAGTTGAGTTTGGTTTTTCAACAAACCAGAGTTTCAGAGTGCTGGCCTGCTGGGCTGGATTCTGCATTGGTTGCATGAGTATCCATTCATACCCATTTCTGGCGTAGATAGAGATTGATAGATAAATTTATATGATTTTATAATATATATAATTATATATATAGAGAGAGAGGGAGTTTAAAATATACATATATACATATATACACATATATACACATATATACACATATATACACATATATACACATATATACACATATATACACATATATACACATATATACACATAAATACACATAAATACACATATACACATATATATATATATATATGTGTCCATCCCCCTTGTTTTGTTTTTGTCGACATTCGAAATTTGGGGAGAAACAATTTGAACTTCGTCTGTGCTAGGTAGCAAGTTTGGATGTTTAGGCCACAAAACATGGGGATTTCAATCGCCAGGTATTTTACTCGACTCCTGAGACTGGAGTTTCGGAGAAAGGGATCGGATGGTGAAAGTTTCTTCAATACTTTCATGTTTCTGCTGTTGGTTGATCCCAATATATCCCACTCACCATCTCAAGTTACGTAGATGGGGGATGAAGGGTGGTTCAACCACGGTGATGAAGTCATCCTGCTGATGGAACAGTAGAAGTGCGACATCAATTCTAGTGTTCACTACATGTTGCATCAGTTTGCCGGTGATTTAGGTTCTATATAGATAAATAAATATTTAAACAGGTAGATTGATAAGAACATATCGGTAGATAGTGGTAGATATTCATGTTTTTTGTGAATGTTCATTGTGGATTTCACTTCCCTCGGCACAATCTTTGGCAAAGTCCAGCCGTTCCGCTTGCTGTTTTGACCATCTCAGGGAATCATGGACTACCTGCACTTTCCCGAGATGGCAGAGATGGGTGGAATGGTGACGTGGAGTCACAAAAAGGTTATGGATCGGGAACCGAAACACATATGATTGGGACCCTAAAACGGGGTTGTTTTTGTTGAACTGGGGATGGGATTCGTGTGTGTGGTTTCGAATTGTATATGGACATAATACTGATAATGATATCGATCATAGCAATAATCTCGTCTATGGAGGGGACACCCCCTGAACACTCCTTTCATTCTTTCATTTGTTTTAACTCCAAATAATTCAGTGTCAGTCCAAATGATTCCAGTTTATTCAATTTTAGTCTAAATAATTATGTTTCATTCCAAATAGTTCATTGATACATTTTGTTATTTTAGATTATTAAAGATTTGTTTTAAAACGTTTTGAGTTTTTTGTATTCGTTGTTTTTTTGTGGATTGTTTTGGATTGTTCGTTTTTTTTGGGGAGCAGTTTGGATTTGTTTGGAAAGTTTTTTATTATTGTGTTTTATGTTTGTTAGTTATATATATATACACGTATAAATAGTTCCTTATCTTTATTTTTAGTTTTAAGTTTGTTTGTTTTTGAGATTGCTTTGAAATTGTTGGATTGGTGATTCGTTTTTTTTTTCGAATCTTTAACTTTGAGTTTTTTTGAGTTGTTTCTTGTTTTGTTTTTGTTATGTTGATAATCTTTGTGACAGGATAGCAACTTTTAGAAGTAGCCCTGTTAGGAGTAGCCCAGGGTTCTTTAATGAAATAATGACAAGAATGATGATAATGATGAGGACGGTAAAAAAATAACAGTCATGACAGTTCCCTAGTAATAATGAGAATGATAAGGCTGTAATGTACTGCAATAGTAATAATATGTATCATGATCACTCATGCTATGAGCCTTCAGAATAACCCCGTGCGATCACCAGCCATTTGAGCGGCAAAACATGGTCACAAGATTGATGGACGGAGGCAATAACATGTTTTTTTTCAGCTATGAATAGAGGGTTGCTTGATTGATAGACAGCTGAACAATGCTGAACATTTTAGGTCAGCCAAGGCTACCCAAGTGTAGGTTTTATCGATGCACGTGTACAGCGATTGGTGACAATGATGGATTTGGGGGTACCCAATTTTCAGACAAAACCAAATGCCTAGTATTGTTGTTGTGAATTGTTGTATTCCCCAAATGTTTTTTATTCAATGTGGATCCACTCTATATATATATATATATATCCAACTGAAGACATTCACCATAAACCTATCCGTGTCTGCACTTTTGTCGCCATGTGGAGTGTCCCGTTGCCGCCGCCCACGTACCACTCGCCGTGGCCGTTTCAAGGAGCTAGGTTTTTGGGCGTCAGGAGATGCTTAGAAGGTGCCTAGCTAAGTTGGTTTTTAAGTAATGTGATAATATTGATTATGACACATGGGCTGATATATCAACATGGAGGTTTCCACAAATGGAGGTACCCCAAAATGGTTGATTTATAATGGAAAAGCCTATTACAACGGATGATTTAGGGGTACCCCCATTTCAGGAAACCACCATACGGACAATAGTGGGATAATGATGGGATTATCAACGTAGTTTGGCTAGTTATCAACTAATGTGGGAAACCAAATGTCATAAACCTATCATGATTTGGGGATTATTTATGAAATTGGGCTACCACATTAAGATTTATGGCGGATATATCATATATCTATATGACCAATTGCTTAAGTAGAATGAATGGGGGTTCTACTGGGAGGGGGTGATGGAGATTATTGTAATTACAATCCATTATGGGAATGCCTTTTAACTAATTAACTAACAGAACCCATTCAAAACCAGGTCTTTGACGATGCTCGTATAATTAGATGGGATTGTAAGCCAAGGGCTGCAACAGAAAAAACCCTCCTATACATAGGGGCCCCTTTCCCGGAAAGGGGCGGTGAAAGAGAAGCAGGACGGAAAGAAACCAACTGATCTCTGGAGGGCACCACATTGTATGCATACTTGAGATGATGATCCGATTGAATTTCATCTTGTGGATGACCTGAAAAGAGCAGCATCGCTTTGAAAACATTTAAAAAGTGACTGGGAAGATCATCGTTCAATCCCTGTAGAGGCGTTCAACATCCTTCAACCAGGAATTGATGGAAGAAAAGAAAACTTCATTGTCAGGAATTCACAGATTCTCCAAGCAACATTTGGCATGGTTTGAAAATAGCGAAAATATGGTACCCCCACCAAATCCACCGGTCAATCATGATTATCCCTCTTCATATGGCCAGAAATGTGTTGTACACATTCAAAACTCAAAACATTTTCTCACACACCATGACACACCTATATAAGTTAATATAATATCATCATGCAATTGGTCAATATACCTATGAAATATACTCATGAAATATCCCCATATATCCCCATAGATGTTTTCTTATCCCACCATATCCCATTATCCATTGCTTCAAAAAACCGATCTGTGCAAAGCCGCTGATTTCTCTTGGAGGAGCTTCCCTTGTCCCACCATTTGTGGTGGAAGACGTGCCACATTTGGCCGTTCCCAGCACCCCAGTGGCCACACTGCCGGGAAAGCTCACCGAAACGCCAGTGCCTGGCTGTATGGAACTTCTTCAGGGAGATGAAGACGTTGTATGCAATACATGGTGTACGAAACCGTTTACTCACTACGATGCACATCCAAGTACCATCGTACAGTGTAAATGAAGGTACAATGTTCAATTTCTCTATGATGATATGGATATGTGTTCAAATGTGTTGAAATCATGTGGAAGTTCACCAAAATCCAAGAGGTGAATCCTCTTTTCAAAATCCGTCAATGTTCCGTTGCCACGATTGTTTGACAGGGACCCAAAATTCGGGGGTCATTGCCCAAAGTTTGAAGCGTCAATCTTGAATAAGAATGTCCCTTTTTTGGGGGGTCTTGAGGTCTAAAGTTTTGACCCATACCCATTGGTCCTGAATCTGTTTGAAAGGGGGATGCCGCTGCTAAGATTGAAATGGGGTTTGAACTCAGTGGGAGTCTCTCCAACAGTCGGGCGATGTGTTTCAAGGTTGCAGTTCCCCTAGAATTGGCTACACCTAGAGGAACCTCCAATCTTTGAGGGTAGCAACTTTTTTGTGATTTTTCCCTTAAGCCCAACTATTCAACTTCACCAGGCCTGTTTGATGTGTTGGCTCCCATTCCCGCCATTCCTACAATCTCCAAAGTGTAAGCCACGAATCATCCACCAAGGGAACATTTCAGTTACCTACTTGGAGGTGTGCATCTAAAAGGAAACCCCGTTAATGTGAGCCTACGAAATGCTAGCCTTTGTCTGTCTCCATGAAATGCGTTTTTTGGTACCTTTTTAAGGTCATTCAATAGAGGGCTAAATGCTGGAAGATGTGTGTAGTGTGTATCTATTTTTGGGGCACCTGCCCATTTCGTAGTGAGAAGGTTTGAAGATACGTCTCAACATTAGGAAACAGTATCCATTTCATACAGAACTGTGATCATTTCATAGAGCCAATATATATTTACATTGTCATTTCATAGACGCTGCTCACTGTACAAAATCAAAACGATTGGATGACAAGGAAGTTTGGGATCCCATTGTATAGTCCACCACTTTTGGTGAGCCAATATAGGCCATGTTTGGTCCTTATTATAAAGCAGGGTCATTTCATATAAAACCTTGGCTATACATTTTATAGAGAAAATATGTTTGGTTACGCATTTTATAGCAGCTATTTTCTCTATAAAGCGTTTTGCAAATGCTGCAGGGTATGGTTGACATAAAAGGTATAAGGCAGTATAAGGACTGTAAGGCTAATATCTTAGGGAGCATCTCTCAACAAAATACGAACAGTGTTCAAAACCACCGTTGGTTGATAAGTATTTATTGTAAAATGTTATAGGGGGGTTATACTGCCCAATATATTAGGGATCTTCACAATCTCCTACAGAAATCCCCCCAAAAAATTGGCCAATAGACATGTTCGACATTTTGTCAAGGAAAATTGACAGGGTTCCGGTTTCCCTTTATATTCAGAAAATCCAATGCCTTCCTGTAACCTTTGGAGACATCACGACTGCTTCCCCCTAGGATTTCGAGGAGCTGCTGAAGCAAGATCCTGAGTTTGCGACGGCACTTCAAGGTAGGAGGAGGCCGATTCGGGCCATCACAGGGACTTCACCATGAGAAATGTGGATTTCACTCGTGAATAATGGATCAATACCTAAATGAATGGTTCATTAGGTTCATTGCTAGATATTTCATGGAATATTTCATGTGATACACCACCTTAATATGATTTGGGCCTGAACCTGATGGGCCAACGGATGGGTGGTGAAGTTCAACAATTTGATGGGACTGATATTGGCGATATTCTCCAATAAGATGGTACTGCGTACGGGTCTACCTGAAAATGCTTGCTGGCACTGAAAAATTGTTAACACATGATGATGAACTAAATATAGCGTACCCCATTTTCAGACAAACCCATATCTACCTACTGTAAATGACTGGGTCATGTTTAGGGTAGATGTTGGTAAATATTCCATAATTACATGGAGATACATGGAGCATTTGGGTTCGGAAAGATGGTCGTACGTATACAAAGTATGTCTCCAGAAGGATATATTTGAAATGTTGGTGGTCAGATACTCAGATAGATTCCAGATAGATTCAGGCATACTCAGCATTTCAATGGAATGCTGATGGATGATGCTATACGCATCTATACGCTAGTTTTACTTTTTTTGCTACCAGTTATAAGGCATAGCACACATGTTTCTTTAAGAGATTCCATGCTTGCAGATTTGTGCAGCCAGTACGTGCCAAACTTGAACACGCAGAAACGTTTACAGTCGAAGGATACAGACAGAGGCTGATTACCTTCAGAGAGTTTCACCATGATCCGAGTCAGGTTGTTAATGTTGAAGTTTCACACGTTGATTTGCCATGAAAGCATGCATCCTCCGCGAGTTATATCAGACCGACACGTCAGTAGAACTGATGGCAAGTATAGAATGGGCTAGCGCCCAGGTGCCGCCGACCCCCCTTTATTTGGGGGGGACTGTGGAGAGAGAGAGAGAGAGAGAGAGGGGGGGAGAGAGAGAGAGAGAGAGAGAGAGGAGAGGGAGAGATGGATGGATGGATAGATGGATGGGGATGGATGGATGGATGGATGGATGGATGGACGGATGGACGGATGGATGGATGGATGGATGGATGGAGAGATAGATAGACAGACAGACAGACAGACAGGTAGACATGTGAATAGATGATAGATTGATGGATAGATAGAGGGATAGAGAGAGAGAGAGAGAGATAGATTGATAGATAGGTAGATAGACAGCTTGATAAACAGGTGGATAGATATTGTTGGACAGATGTATAGATAGAGGGACAGAGAGAGAGAGAGAGGGAGAGAGAGAGAAAGAGAGAGAGAGAGAGAGATATAGATGACAGATAGGTAGATAGACAGTTGGATAAACAGATGGATAGATCGATTGTTGGATAGATAGATAGTGGCATAGGAAGAAAGACGGATGGATTGATATATACTTTGAGTGTCAAGGACCCTCCGTTTTTAGGACTGTCATTGTAACCTCATGTTTTTTCCTGCCTGCTGCTGGCTGCTGGTGCTGGCTGCTGCCTGCTGCTGCCTACTCCTGCTGCTGCAGAGGCTTTTGCTGCTGGTGCTGGCTGCTGCCTGCTGCTGCCTACTCCTGCTGCTGCAGAAGCTTTTGCTGCTGCTGCTGCTGCTGGTCCCCGGATGGGAAAACACCATGGCAGTGAAGGACGGAGAAACCCCAAAATTGCACCCCGTAAATGCCTAGCGAAAACGCATAGAAAATGATGATTTTGGTTACTTTTTCCTCTTGCTGCTGCTATGAATTTTGGCTACCTTTTCCTCCTGCTGCTGCAGAGGCTTTTGCTGCTGCTGCTGATCCGTGACCCGTTGTTGTATTTCTTGGTGTCCACAACCTCTCTTCCCTGCCGCGCTCCCCCTTGCGGTCGACCGGGGTCGGCGGATATACATATACATGTTTTTTTCCAGCCGGCTTCATTGCACATGATTCCGGCGTAGTTTCCAGGATTCCTGAAATTTCCGGGCATAAATTTGGCAGAAAATTTGGCATCCGGCAGAAAAGAAATCCCAAAAGAGTTTCTAGGTAGAATAAGCCACGGGTGGATCAAAGACTGGCTGAGGGCACCGAATTTTGTTTCAAGTCATCACCTTTTTTTCAACCTGTTGGTCTAAGCATTGCTGAAGCACCGCGATGGTTGAGACTCATTCGATGCATTCGATGCATCCTTTTGGCTCAGCCGCGGCAGCCGACTGGCAGCCGCTCGACTGGGCTGGGATGTTTCGGTGTGCGTGCATCAATGCTGTGATTCTCAGTGGCTTGGCCAGTTCATCCCCATTTTTTACAGGATGAAGGCGTGGTGAAACTAACAATTTCTTAGAAGCTCAAGATTTTCATAATTTTACATTGATCAGATAGATGAACCCATTGTCCACAGTTTGTGTGCTGGGATAACTTTTTGTTTGGTTGGTTTTCACAGGTGAATCTTCACTATATAGATAGAAAACACATAGAACAAGATCACGATGTTGCTGTTCTTTTGAACGTCTAACTATGTGTGTCCCAGTTGTGTGCTCTTAAAACAGCCCCTCTGGAGGTTTGCGACTTCCAGTGAGCTTTGCATATCGTATACTCAGCGAGGCCAATCACCCTTGACGATGGTTTTGTCGATGGTTTCTTTGATGAAATCCGAAGCATTTCGTAAAGCCAAGGACTCGACCAATCCATGTTTTCATTTCAGTGTGACAAAATATCATCCAATGATTCAGGTTCAGGGTTTAGGCAGCCTGAGATCTGAAGTACATGTTGTAGTATCTTCTAGATGGCAAATGGTTTTGACATGTTGTGACCCTCTTTAAGTATAAGTGCTTCTAGGCTTGGGGTACAATCCTTTCGGGGATGTTCGCTTCGGGCTTCCGATAGGCGCAACGTTGCTTCATTGGTTCCTTGGGTTGAACCACCACGAAACAAAAAGCTCAGCTACAGATGGATGATTACTTGGCAACCATTCATGGTAATTGAAGATCATGAGTCACAAAAATAGCCATATCAGTCATGTTCTATCCATTGGATTGGCAAAAACGGGAATATGTTCCTGAAACCCCCATAATGGTGAAAACCATGGTTTCCTGTATTAAGATGTTCCCTCAATGATTCTATCCATTGGGAGGTTTGTTAAAGAACATCTCCATCATCTGCAAGCCCAGCACGCAGGACTTGGAGTCGACTCGCAGGGAGGACGTGGAACCTCCGACTGAAGCCCAGCAACAAAAGGAGTTGGGTGCAGATGGCCCACCGTGGGGCTCACCGTGGGGGATCTGCGGATCCCTTAACGATCCAGCAAAAACACCGATGATGGTTGGAGCTTGGAGAAGAATATGCCCAAACAGCAAAAATTGGATGGGTTGGAACCGTCAAACATATACTATACACATATATAATAATATTGTATGTGTATATATATATATATGCATATTGAATTCGAGGGTCTGAAACTGACATAGTTATTTTCACTAAGTCGATTTATACCCATACATAGATGGTGTTTTTCCATAGTTTTGTTAGTTTACCAGAGGGTATTTGATTTTGACTCTGACCCCATTTCTCCAGGAGTTCTTTCAATGCACTCGTCAGTGTCGCTGGAAGTTTGGCAACACCTTTGATTTGACCATTGTGGGTGGTCGCAGCGGTTGGAGCGACTGCCAATGCTTTCGCCACTTGGTCAGAGAACGGCCGCCTGTGGAGTCCTCCAGTCATTGGGTTGGTGAAACCTGAGCATTTCGACGGTGATTGGGTTGGTGATATACAGTGATCCTCTCTCGCAGCCAGGATTGCCAAGCGTGACC
Organism: Cladocopium goreaui; assembly: GCA_947184155.2. Taxonomy (NCBI): domain Eukaryota; class Dinophyceae; order Suessiales; family Symbiodiniaceae; genus Cladocopium; species Cladocopium goreaui. Next base: position 38,384 of record CAMXCT020004318.1, read on the forward strand.
ATGGAGGAAGAATTTGGATGAAATTGTGACTTTTTTTCGGAGTGTAATGCTTAGCTAGGCAACTTGCAGCACGGAAGCTCCAGATGTCCTTGGATTGGTGAAATGATATGTTGGTTGAAATATCGGAGCATGAAGCCAACAGAAAAAAAAAATCGGAATCAATCATGTAATGCCAACCCGTATTCGTAAACCTCATCGGCTGTTGATCATTGGGCCTTCCCCGGTTACCTCCCTTCCTGCGCACAGCGCCGTACACTGAGGTCTCAAGGCCACAGGCACGTCACGGCGTCACGGCGTTTCGTGAATGCTCATGGTCAACCCAATGCTAGTAACCAAACTGAACCAGATACTTGTGTGATATATTATGTATGTACAATGCTATGTAATAAGATATATGAACCCAGTTCCATTGGGTCCTGGAAGGGGCATTGACAAAGGGGGAAATTGGGAATGTCCGCCAAGGGGAGCCAAAAGATATCTACCACAGGCCTAGGTAAATAGATGGATGGATGGATGTATGTTGTGTATGCTATGCATGTTATGTATGTTATGTGATGTAGGTTTGTATGTCATGTATGTCATGTATGTTATGTATATAAGCATGTCATGTATGTGATGCATGAATGCTGGGGCAAATGCTGCCAGGACTCAGCCATGAGCCTGCAAGTGCAGGCGCCGGTGTGCTCTCAGCCTGCAAGTAACCATGTAGTCGTCATAATGTCCTATGATGGTTGGTAATTTGTTTGATTTCGCAGATGTTTCCTCTTTGGAAAATAAGTTCACACGCAGCTTATGTATAGGAACTGATGATTGACAATTTGGCTGCAAAGACCGAAACTTTGGCAATAGGCTTTGCAAGACATCTCCTGGGCTCTGGATTGAGGAAAACCGTGGCCACCGTGGCAGGAGAGTGCCACGATGATAGTAGAGGAGGAGTACCTGGCGAGCAGGCGGTGAGAAGGGGTGGGTTTTGGAGAAACAGGGTGTGTGTTGGCAAAAGACTGCATGCAGTTGCATTTGGCTTTGGTTCTGAATGGGGCACAGAGGCTGATGACGGTAGGATGTTTACAGTGTTGTGAAATGGAGTTCGCCTTGGCGACGAGACGTTGCAATGTTTTGTCCCAGGTTTACAAGGATGAAAGTCAAGTGTTTGGATGACAGAAGATGCAAGCGTTTGGTATAGGCTTTTGAGGTTCAAGCGTCGCACACGGCAACCACCGCAATGGTGAAGTTCAATTTCTCCGCTGGTGGAGCGGCGACCACCGCGGCTGCCGCCACCCAGGCGACGGCGACAGAGATGAGTTTGGCAGCGGTGGCTGCGATGGATCCTGTGCCAATCCACCCTATCTCAACACGAGCACGAGTTCACTGGGTGTTTGGGAGTCAAAGCAAGTACCCGCAATTCAAATGCATTCTCTGTGCTCCTGGTAGCAATGCAGGGGAGAAGATCTTCATGTTGGCGAAGTTCAACGTGATCCCGGCCCGGGAGGTGAAGGTGGATCAGTGTGTGAAGCTGCTGGCGGTGGAAGTGCGGCAGACTTGGAAAAAAAGCAATGGTGAGATCGTGGAAGCTGCCCTCTGCCCGGATTTGGCGGAGTATGAACTTGCGGTGAACCTGCCAATGCCGGGGAAGCGGAAGCGGCAGGGAGCTGAGTGCCTTGACGTGTTTTATATAGTCTTGGGCAGGGCTTGTGGCAGTTGTCGAGGAGAAAAGTTGTGTTTTTGGACTGGTGTCAAGTACTTGGGAAAGCCATTGTAGGGTGCTGGCAAAAGGGTGGGTCTAGGCTAAGGTTGTGCAGGGGCAGGCAGCGTGTATGGGGGCACTCACATGGAGAATCATATGAAAATTGAACTGTGCGTAGAGTTTCAGAGTTTGCGTGGCTGATTGAGGTCATCTTTGGTTTTCCTCGATGATGATGCCTCGATGCCTACAGCTGATTTCGAGCTGCTGCCTGGCTTGGCTGGCATTGCGCTGCCATCGCCTGGTGAAGGGGAGAGCTACATCTCAGTGCGTGTGAAGGTTGTGGACCTGTCCGAGATTGGTGGAGATTCGCA
>CAMXCT020004319.1:0-40412 GCA_947184155.2 Cladocopium goreaui
GACGGCAGTCAGGTAGGGATGAAGATGACGGCATCGGGAGTCATGGTGGTGGAAGATGAGTGGGCCGAACCCATTGTCCCACTTGGCCTCCTGACTAGCAAGTTAGGATATGTGGCGTCATGGAAGAAAGGGCGCATGACCCTAAGCCACCCCATTGATGGAAAGGTGGAGGTCTGCATGAGAAGTGGATGTCCTCAGGTATCCCGGCTTGATGCCTTGAGGATGATTCAGAAGCTGGAAGAGGTGGAGACGCCAAGAATGCAGGCCCTGAAGCTTAGCCAAGAAGAGATGTGGCTGTGGGGGTTGATGGAAGCCCATCCGGTACTGAGGATGTTGCCGGAAGCCATCAAAAGAAGATTGGTGGTGAAGCCAGCAGAGGATCTCAGAGGTATCCCTGATGCAAACCGCCGAAGAAGAAGAGTGATGGCAGAACAGGGGTTCGTGGTTCACCTCTATGCCGGTGAGAGTGCCGGGTACAACCTCAGCCGAGCGTTCAAAGAAGCAGGAGGAGATGGACGAAGGCTGGTGGAAATAGATGTAAAGAGGGAAAACCACGAGAAGCACAGGAAAGGAGCACACGATATGCTCGATGATGAGAATGGACCTTTTGCGTCCCTATTGAGGAGTGCCTTGGATGGATCGCTGCTGGGCATTGTCATGGGCCCAAATTGTAGGACGAGGTCAATTCTTCGTCACTACCCGTTGGCAATCCCAGGAGGAGGTCCTCGGCCGTTGAGGAGTTGGGATCAGCCATGGGGGAAATCAGGTAATACCCCAGAGGAGCAGCGAAAGGTGGAGGATGATGATGTGTTGCTTTGGAGGGGACTGATGTTGTTCATCATCAGGGAGGAGGTCAGGAAGGCGCTCCACAGTGACAAAATTCCTGTCACAAGGTTGGGATTGGAGCAGCCAGCAGATCCAACCCACTACATTCCCGAGGTGGTCACGCTCTGGAAGACTGAGGAATGGGAACTGCTTCGAAGCATGTACGACCTTAAAGCCCAGAGCTTTAAGCAGTCAGCCTGGGGAGGTCGAGCAGTGAAACCCACGACGTTTGCTGGCAACATCACTCTGAGGCTGCCGGAGGAAGACCAAGCAGAGAGCTTTGAGGAGTCGGCAGCGAAAGCTCAGGTGATGAACTCAGCGGAGCTGTCAAGATGGCCGCCGGGAATGATGAAGGAAGTTGCCATGAGGATCCAGCAGGATGTCCTTCGAGCGAAGCTGAAGGCGGCCAAGATGTCATGGGCAGAGCATCTGGAAAGGGGGCACACACCGTTTCGACGTGACTGTAGAGTGTGTCAAGAAGCATCAGCCAGAGGTCGGATGCATTCTAAGGTGAAGCATCCCAGGGCAGGTGTGATGAGCCTGGATGTTACCAGTCCCTACAAGAAAGGGAAGGACATCGATGGTGAAGCCAAGTTCATGTTGATTGGCACCTACACCTGGCTCAGACCCCCCGATGAGGAAGAGGCAACAGAAGTTGATGAAGAACCAGAGCTCGAAGCCCAAGAAGATGAGGATCAGTGGCCAGAGATTGAAGATCAAGAAGCCGCACAAGAGGAAGAAGAAGAGCAGGCAGAAGCAGCAGAAGACCCCCAGGAAGAGCAACAAGCAGAACCCCCACGAGCATTTGAGCAGCCCCCTGAACCCCCAAAGATTGAGGTGATGAGAATCGGCATTCCCATCAAAGGGAAAACACAAGAAGCAGTCTTGAGTGGCTTCATTGAGTTGTACCTTCAGTTGAAGGTAGATGGTTTTCCGGTGCATACAGTGCACACGGATCGAGGACGTGAATTCGTCAATCGACGATTCAGAAGTTGGTTAAAATGCAGAGGAGTTGTGCATTCAACCAACGGAGGAGAAGATCCTATGGCCAATGGAAGAGCCGAAAGGGCTGTTGGCGAAGTGAAGAGAAGAATAAGAAGGATTCTCCACGGCTCGGAGATGGATGTGTGTTGGTGGCCTATGGCACTCAGGTTCCTGATGGAGTCAGCCAGATTGAGGAGGAAGAAGGAGGGCATCAAGGTACCCCAGTTTGGGGAGAAGTTACTGGTGAAGACAAGGAACTGGCGCACAAAGGCATTTCAACCCACACATGAAGCAGCACGATACTTGGCACCAGCCATAGAGGCACATGGGCATTGCGTGCTGAGAGAAGATGGACGTTGGGGTGTTGCCCCTTATGTGGTTCGAAGCATACAGGAACCACCGCCGCCCAAAGATGAAATGTGGCTGGCGATCGCAGAGGAGGTGGAAAAAGACGAAATCCAGGAGAGGAGAAGGATCAGAGAGAAGAGGCCAATCAGGGATGGAGGACTGGAAAGCCTTTTGGGGATCAGAAGAGAATGATCCAAGAAGAGGCACAGAGCGTGGAGATGGACCAGCTGGACAACGCACTGCTCACCTTTCAGAAGATGGACCCTTGGAAGAAGGTGATGAAAAGGGCGGAGGGAGCAGAGCAGGAGATTCTACAGACAAAGATAGTCTCTCCGCAAGAGCTGGTGAAAGATGTCCACCTCTGGGATGAAGCCATTAAGGCCGAGCTAGATGCTCTCCTTAATGCCAAGGAAGCTTTGAGGAAGATCACTTCAGAAGAAAAGGCCAGGCTAGAGGAGAGGCATCCCGACCTGCTCGTGGTGCCCTCGAAGTTGGTCATCACGAGAAAGGCAGGTGGTCGCCGAAAGGTGCGGATTGTGGCTTGTGGAAACTACGTCGAGAAGACAGAGAAAGAAGATGTCTTTGCTAGTGGATCAGATTCCATTAGCTTCCGCATAGCACTGAAGAAGAGCTTGGATGAGGGATGGACAGGAGCCACAGCCGATATCAGAACGGCGTTTTTGAATGCACCTCTCGGTAGGTCGGCAGAAGCTTTGGAGGGCCTATGGAAGAAAGAAGAGCTCGAGGAGCTAGGCCAAGAAGTAGTGGTAGTTCTGGTCAAGCCACCAGCCCTGCTGATCAAGCTCGGCTACATCAGCCCCGAAGACTGGTGGGTCGCAGTCAAGGCGGTCTACGGGCTGAGACAGAGCCCCAAGGCTTGGGGTGACCACAGAGCCCTGGTTCAATCCACCACGGACCCAAACGTCTGGAAGATCGTGAAGAGGTCCGGTGGGCTGGATGAGGAGATGGAAGGGCTATGTGTGGTGTATGTTGATGACCTGATGGTCTTATCCCAAGAGCACATCGTCAAGGAGTGCCTTGAGAGGATATCCCGAGAGTGGGAAATAAGCACCCCGGAATGGCTAAACGAGGTCAAGCCAGTCAAATTCCTGGGGATGGAGGTCTTGATGGGCACAAAGAGTGCTTTCATCACACAAGAGAGCTACGTACAGGACCTCCTCAGACGAAATGGCGAAGAGGAAGGCCATAAGTCTGGAATTCCGATCTCAAAGGATCAGGTGTTGAGGCTGGAAGAAGAAGACCACACGAAAAGCCCAGAAGACGTCAAGGCTGCACAGCGTGCCACTGGCGAGCTGATGTGGCTTGTCACACGCAGCCGTCCAGATTTGATGTTTGCATTGAGTAAGATGTCTCAAGCCACACTGAAGAATCCCAAAGAAGTCCTCTTGGTCGCCAAGCAGGTGTGGAAATATTTGAGGAAGACCAAGGCAGAAGGTCTGGAGCTGAAGGCTGGCGGTAAGGACCTTGAGGTTTATACAGATTCCTCCTACGGACCAGGTGGTCTCGACTCCCAAGGAACTGTATTGGTGTTATGGGGAAAAAGCCTCATCATGTGGAAATCGGGCCGACAAGGAGCGCCTGCCCTCTCAACAGCTGAGAGTGAGCTGACAGAGGGAATTGATGGAATGATCATGGGGGATAGTGTGGATGTTCTCATTCTGGAGCTCAGCCAGGATACATATGCCAAGGTGATCAAGATAGACAACACAGCAGCAGTGAGCTTGATGACAGAAGCTGCTGGAAGTTGGCGCACACGCCATCTGAGATTGAGGGCGTCCCATCTGCGGTGGAGGATTGGACGATTGGATTGGGTGGTGGAGGCGATCTCAGGTCAGGTGCAGATTGCAGACATTGGGACAAAGGCCCTCACAGCTCCGAGGTTAGAGGAGTTGAAGCAGATGATGGGCATGAAGCAGAGAAGAGATGATCAAGAGGAGGAGAGGCAGGAGCAGAAGGATTCAGGATCGAGCCAGCACATGAAGAAAGGAGCAGAGGAGACAGGGCTTCAGGAGGCAGGAGCAGAGGTTGAGAGGATTTTGAGGATGCTCATCCTCCTCTGCAGCGTCCAACAGGCCAAAGCTCAAGAACAGGAAGAGGAGGAGGGTTGGAGCTCTTTAGCTCAACTTGTAGCTCTGACGGTGTTTGCCATGATCGGCGTCACGACATGCATAGGCTGGATGGTGAGGTTGATGACCCCAGTGAGGAGGAGCTTGGAAGAAGAAGAATTGAAGAAGAGAGTGAAAGAAGCACTCTCGGCACACTCGAGCCAGAGGGGCGCGAGTCGCGCACAGGAGTCAAGCCATGGAAGGGCGACTCCGACGAGGAAGGAGCAGGGCCATGAGGATGAAGGAGGAAGACAGCAGCAGACGGCAGCCAGCTCAACATCTGGAGTTCACACACCAGAGGAGCCAGCATCTAGTTCTCAAGCAGTCCCCCCATCCCAGATCTCCGTGAAGGCTCCGCCACCAATTACCAAACAAGCTCCGCTACCAGCACCAGCCAGCACCCAACACCAGAGAACAGTGCCAACTATGAGCGGGAACACATGGACCCCGGGAGAAGAAAGAGGCCAGAGGGCGGTGAGAGGAAGCATCCTATCACCAATTTTTGTGACTCCATGGGGTGCCCGCTATCATGAATACACAAGTTGTCCTACTTTGGCCAACACAAAGAGATTTGTGCCGTGTCAGTGGTGCGATGTTTGCGCCCCACTCGGAAAGACTGGAGACCAACCGGTGTACACGTGTGGACCGGGTTCGAAAGCGCACTACGATTCCGACTGCGTTGCGATGACTGACTCTGGAAGAAAGTATCAGAAATGTCAGCGCTGCGTGGATGCGACTTAGCGAGTGAGAGACGGCTTGAGTCAATCTTGGAAGGTCACCGTTTTTAGGTTTTTGTTACCTTCCACTGGCACCTAATGCTTGTGGCCATGGATGGAAATTCCCATGCCAATTGAATTTTCCAAATGCGTCAAGTCAAATGTGTAATCTGCAGATGGGCATCGCAGATTAGGAGGAGTGTTTGTGCTCTTGTTCATATGCCTGCATATCCCATTCTGCATTTCATTCAATCCAACATTACCTTAGCCGTTTCGAGATCGAAAACAAGAAGGCGCGTCCGTGGATTGGGCGTTGGTGTGGGAAGACCCGCACAAATCGAGAAGTGTACAAGGCACACAAGGCGAAGGACACTTGGGACTCAGGGCTGACCTTAAACAATATATATATACACACATGTGGGTGTGTATGTGTTTGTGTCGTACATGTGTGATCATACGCGAGCTGCGTGCCACAGATCCCAAACAGAGAACATGTGCCTCATCGAGAGATCCCTTTGGAAAGCTCTCCGAGCTAAGAGGTGGCACTTTGTGAGCCATTGCAAGCCGCTTTGCTACCACTCAACGGGTCAACAAACCCCAGGAATTGAAGACCTTACCCCGGGCCTCTTGAATCATGTTACTGTAATCATGTTTCTTGCAAATCTACTGGATCTATGTTGGACACTCATGGGTCAATATTTCCTCAATGGCTCTTGCCAAAAATTGACTTTTCGTACTCATTCCTAGTCCTACTCAAACGGCTCTGAACCAAAAAGCGGGCAATGAAGTCCATCCAGCTTTCAGCAGTTTCCAATTCCAAATCTCCTATGCGCTAAAGTGACAATGGCAACGCCCCATTGGGAACCGTGTTGATTTTTGTGGCAGGTGTCACGGTTTCACAGCATGACGTCATGCATCAACGTATATCAATGTACTCTGAAAGGAGCACGATTTAAGCTGATACGAGTTGTGCAAATATTGCTGAAAAAGTATACTCGTGCGATCTCGTGTGGGCTTTGAGCATCTAGGTGACAGGCTGACTGCGCTGAAGAGCAGCACGTCCAGGGCGGCTCTGTGCCCACCTGTGCTGTACGGTCGCGGGGCAACGCTGCTTTCAATACCTTTTGAGTCCTGTCTTAGCAATTTCAAGCATGTGTAAGCACTGTGTCAGCGGTTTGAGGACTGGAGTTTGAACAGAGCCTGTAGAGTCTTTTCACGTGACCAGCTCTTAACCTTGGCGCGTGGCCAGCTGACATGATCTGACATTCGTTAATATGATGGCCATATGTGTTTTTTGCCCGTGCAATAATGAGTTGTTAAAGTTTTGAAATGCTTTCAAGGGCAGCTTATGCAGCGCGATCTGTGTCTAGCTTGGCAATTCCACTTGCTATGGCCCCAACTTCCAATCTTGCGCTTTAGCGATTGCTTCAACAGCCGCGTGCCTAGGAGAAATGACGCAGGCGCCTTGAACAATCAGGATTTATCTTCCAGTCCTTGACGTGATCAGGACATATCAGGGGTCACAGTTCTTTTTCTTCCCATCTGATGGCAACACCAATGATGGCAACAGGATGCACGATACCAAATGCCAGGTGTCTGACGGGCTTCCACCAGCGACAATACCAAGTCCTACAGCCATCATGGTGAGTACGGAGCCTCTATGGCACTATGGTGCTATGAATATCTGTGAATTGGGAGGACATTCGGTACAAAGCGCCCCTTGAAGAAACTTTCAGCTCGCGACTCGCCGCTGCCATCATCATAGCATCCGCACGCCATTGCAACACCTGCAAGCTTTAGAAGAGCTGGTCATGTTTTTTGCTATCTTGAACTCACGTTGTGTATGTAATAATGTGTGTACGTACGGGAACAAACAAGAATCAAACAGCTACACATAATTACACATATATCAATATATATGTGTGTGTGTGTGTGCGTGTATCTATATATGCATGTATGCCTGTATTAAAGATGCTGTATAGATAATTATATGTGCATCTGAGATGTATGCGTCAGGCTGCCGTCCAAAAACGAAGCCCCAACGGGAGAAGGTATGAGACTGTCAGGCTATCGGGCAAAAAAATGCATGTTTCTCCTGAAACGAAATCATAAGCAATCTTCGCAAACCAAAAGCATTGCAGTGACATCCAGAAATTTATTGGTGTGGACAGTGCTACACATAAAACCCAACATGAGATCCAAAAGGGAAAATCCAAAATGTTGCAAAATCTTGGGATATTAACGCTTTCCAAAAATTCCTTGGAATTGAGAAGATTGGCAACCAAGAAAACCTGATTTGCTTGTGCTCTTCCAGTTTTTTCTAAGCAAGGAAACCCGTTACTGGCGTTACAGGCATTGGGTGGCACTCAATGTATCTCCGTGTTTGCGTGTTTTCATGTTTATTCAATTGTATTTTATTTAAATTTAAGATTTACAATCAATCTATACTTGATTTAGGGACATGATACTAAGTGAAAGCTCAACATATCCGCCGACCCCGGCAGACGCAAGGGGGAGCGCGCCAGGGAATAAGACATTGCGACTACTACTATGCTACTGCAGCTACAGTAGATAGAAACAGCAGCAGCAGTAGCAGCAGCAGCAGCACAACAACCACAACAACAACAACAACAACAAGAACAACAACAACAACAACAACAACAACAATGACCCTTTGCCGGGGGACCCTGTTGGGTCCCCCTCCCACCGGTCACGTACGTCGATTCATTGACTCCGGGGTTTTTGCTTTACCGGTGGGGGGTCCTTCCCGGAGTCTCCTCGAGGTACGTGGGGCTCCTTGGGTTGCCCTTCCCGCTCTGATTTGTTCGTTCGAGGCCGCATCCTCGAGGTTCTATGTCTCATTGTACAAACAGTGGTATAAAAATTGGTCGAAACCGGGAAAAGGTTCGCAAAATTGGCAAAAGGTGGCGCGTCTGTCCTTCACTGCCATGGTGTTTGGGTGTGGCGGAGTATTGGCAAAAGACTATTTTTAATAGGGTTTCAGAAGGGACGTTAAAGCGGAAAAGGTTGGGAAAAAGAGGCAGAGACACATTTTTTCTAGGAATTCAGAAGGGATGTTAGGCAGTTTTTCGGTGCGATTCTGTGGCCTGTTCGTCCTTCCGTGCCTTGCTGTTTTGGTGCCGGGAGGTGCTCTTGCTACTCTTCTGTTAGCAGAAGCAGCAGCAGTAGGTGAGCTGCTGGGAGATTGAAAAAGCGGAAAAGGTTGGGAAAAAGAGACAGAGACAAAAAGGTTGGGAAAAAGAGACAGAGATTTTTTTTTTCTTAGGAATTCAGAAGGGACGTTAGGCAGTTTTTCGGTGCGATTCTGTGGCTTGTTCGTCCTTCCGTGCCTTGCTGTTTTGGTGCCGGGAGGTGCTCTTGCGACTCTTCTGTCAGCAGCAGCAACAGCAGCAGCAGCAGCAGGTGAGCAGATGGGAGATTGAAAGAGCGGAAACGGTTGGGAAAAAGACATTTTTTCTTGGAATTCAGAAGGGCCGTTAGGCAGTTTTTCGGTGCGATTCTAGGGCCTGTTCGTCCTTCCGTGCCTTGCTGTTTTGGTGCCGGGAGGTGCTTTTGCTACTCTTCTGTTAGCAGCAGCAACAGCAGCAGCAGCAGGTGAGCTGATGCTTCCGTGCCTTGCTGTTTTGGTGCCGGGAGGTGCTCTTGCGACTCTTCTGTCAGCAGCAGCAACAGCAGCAGCAGCAGCAGGTGAGTTTTTTTGGGTTCATGTGTTACGTTTTGGGCACGAAATTAGGTGGTGTTTTGCTGTTTCGGAACCGTTTCGAAACAGCAGGCCCAGCTATAATATTGTTTAGGAGATTCTGGGGGATTCGGCCGAAACAGCTGGCCCAGCTAGGATTCCCGAACTAGGATCTAGATCTAGATCTAGGATTTTCTATAGGATATAGGATTCTCTAGGATTTCAGACGGGACGTTAGGCAGCACGAAAAATTGTGTTTTTCTAGGGTGGCACCAATGGGTGTCAAGAACGTGGGCAAGAGCACGCAAAAGGTGCACATAGCCAGTAGCTAGCAGCCAGCGCCAGTAGCAGCCAGCGGCCAGTAGCCAGCAGCGTACCAAAAAATCTAAATTTTTCTAGGATTTCAGACGACACGTTAGGGACTTTTTTGGCGTGGTTCTGGCACTCGCTCGTCCTTCAGAGCCCTGGTGTTTTCCCCCCCCGGGAGGTGATTTTTTCGAACCTGTTTTACTGCTAGCAGCCGCCAGCAACAGAATCTATCGAAAAATTGCGTTTTTTCTAGGGTGTCAGACGACAACCCCCAGTAGCAGCACGGTAGCAGCAGCGTACCAAAAAATCTAGATTTTTCTAAGGGTAAGGATAGAGGCTAGGATAGTAGGAGTGATAGGATTTCAGACGACACGTTAGGGACTTTTTTGGCGTGGTTCTGGCACACGCTCGTCCTTCAGAGCCCTGGTGTTTCCCCCCCGGGAGGTGATTTTTTCGAACCTGTTTTACTGCTAGCAGCCGCCAGCAACAGAATCTATCGAAAAATTGTGTTTTTCTAGGGTGTCAGACGACACGTTAGGCAAGAGCACGCAAAAGGTGCACATAGCCAGTAGCTAGCAGACAGCGCCAGTAGCAGCCAGCGGCCAGTAGCCAGCAGCGTACCAAAAAATCTAGATTTTTCTAGATTTCAGACGACACGTTAGGGACTTTTTTGGCGTGGTTCTGGCACCCGCTCGTCCTTCAGAGCCCTGGTGTTTTCCCCCCCGGGAGGTGATTTTTTCGAACCTGTTTTACTGCTAGCAGCCGCCAGCAACAGAATCTATCGAAAAATTGTGTTTTTCTAGGGTGTCAGACGACACGTTAGGCAAGAGCACGCAAAAGGTGCACATAGTCAGTAGCTAGCAGCCAGCACCAGTAGCAGCCAGCGGCCAGTAGCCAGCAGCGTACCAAATACCAAAAAATCTAAGATTTAGATTAGATAGAGAGAGAGAAAAGAGGGAGAAGAGAAGAGAAGACAAATAGTAGAAGAGAGGGGGAAAAAGAGAGAGAGCAGAGAGGCAAAGAGAAAGATAGAGTTTGGAGCTTACGAATAAGAAGGAAGGATTTAGGATTTCAGACGACACGTTAGGGACTTTTTTGGCGTGGTTCTGGCACACGCTCGTCCTTCAGAGCCCTGGTGTTTCCCCCCCGGGAGGTGATTTTTTCGAACCTGTTTTACTGCTAGCAGCCGCCAGCAACAGAATCTATCGAAAAATTGTGTTTTTCTAGGGTGTCAGACGACACGTTAGGCAAGAGCACGCAAAAGGTGCACATAGCCAGTAGCTAGCAGACAGCGCCAGTAGCAGCCAGCGGCCAGTAGCCAGCAGCGTACCAAAAAATCTAGATTTTTCTAGATTTCAGACGACACGTTAGGGACTTTTTTGGCGTGGTTCTGGCACCCGCTCGTCCTTCAGAGCCCTGGTGTTTTCCCCCCCGGGAGGTGATTTTTTCGAACCTGTTTTACTGCTAGCAGCCGCCAGCAACAGAATCTATCGAAAAATTGTGTTTTTCTAGGGTGTCAGACGACACGTTAGGCAAGAGCACGCAAAAGGTGCACATAGTCAGTAGCTAGCAGCCAGCACCAGTAGCAGCCAGCGGCCAGTAGCCAGCAGCGTACCAAAAAATCTAAATCTATAAATTTTTCTAGGATTTCAGACGACACGTTAGGGACTTTTTTGGCGTGGTTCTGGCACTCGCTCGTCCTTCAGAGCCCTGGTGTTTTCCCCCCTGGGAGGTGCTTTTTTCGAACCTGTTTTACTGCGAGCAGCCGCCAGCAACAGAATCTATATCGAAAAATTGTGTTTTTCTAGGGTGTCAGACGACACGTTAGGCAAGAGCACGCAAAAGGTGCACATAGCCAGTAGCTATAGCAGCCAGCGCCAGTAGCAGCCAGCGGCCAGTAGCCAGCAGCGCACCAAAAAATCTAGATTTTTCTAGGATTTCAGACGACACGTTAGGGACTTTTTTGGCGTGGTTCTGGCACACGCTCGTTCTTCAGAGCCCTGGTGTTTTCCCCCCCGGGAGGTGATTTTTTCGAACCTGTTTTACTGCTAGCAGCCGCTAGCAACAGAATTTATCGAAAAATTGTGTTTTTCTAGGGTGTCAGACGACACGTTAGGCAAGAGCACGCAAAAGGTGCACATAGCCAGTAGCTAGCAAAAGGTGCACATAGCCAGTAGCTATAGCAGCCAGCGCCAGTAGCAGCCAGCGGCCAGTAGCCAGCAGCGTACCAAAAAATCTAGATTTTTCTAGGATTTCAGACGACACGTTAGGGACTTTTTTGGCGTGGTTCTGGGACTCGCTCGTCCTTCAGAGCCCTGGTGTTTTCCCCCCGGGAGGTGATTTTTTCGAACCTGTTTTTTACTGCTGGCAGCCGCCAGCAACAGAATCTATCGAAAAATTGTGTTTTTCTAGGGTGTCAGACGACACGTTAGGCAAGAGCACGCAAAAGGTGCACATAGCCAGTAGCTAACAGCCAGCGCCAGTAGCAGCCAGCGGCCAGTAGCCAGCAGCGTACCAAAAAATCTAAATCTATAAATTTTTCTAGGATTTCAGACGACACGTTAGGGACTTTTTTGGCGTGGTTCTGGCACTCGCTCGTCCTTCAGAGCACTGGTGTTTTCCCCCCCGGGAGGTGATTTTTTCGAATCTGTTTTACTGCTAGCAGCCGCCAGCAACAGAATTTATCGAAAAATTGTGTTTTTCTAGGGTGTCAGACGACACGTTAAGCAAGAGCACACAAAAGGTGCACATAGCCAGTAGCTATAGCAGCCAGCGCCAGTAGCAGCCAGCGGCCAGTAGCCAGCAGCGTACCAAAAAATCTAGATTTTTCTAGGATTTCAGACGACACGTTAGGGACTTTTTTGGCGTGGTTCTGGCACTCGCTCGTCCTTCAGAGCCCTGGTGTTTTCCCCCCCGGGAGGTGATTTTTTCGAACCTGTTTTACTGCTAGCAGCCGCCAGCAACAGAATCTATCGAAAAATTGTGTTTTTCTAAGGCGTCAGACGACACGTGAGGCAAGAGCACGCAAAAGGTGCACATAGCCAGTAGCTAACAGCCAGCGCCAGTAGCAGCCAGCGGCCAGTAGCCAGCAGCGTACCAAAAAATCTTGATAGATTTTTCTAGGATTTCAGACGACACGTTAGGGATTTTTTTGGCGTGGTTCTGGCACTCGCTCGTCCTTCAGAGCCCTGGTGTTTTCCCCCCCGGGAGGTGATTTTTTCGAACTTGTTTTACTGCTAGCAGCCGCCAGCAACAGAATCTATCGAACAATTGTGTTTTTCTAGGGTGTCAGACGACACGTTAGGCAAGAGCACGCAAAAGGTGCACATAGCTAGTAGCCAGCAGCCAGCGCCAGTAGCAGCTAGCAGCTAGTAGCCATTCAGAGCCCTGGTGTTTTCTCCACGGGAAGTGATTTCCAGGGCATGTTGTGGTTCTTCGGCAGGTGATTATTTGCGAGCCTGTTTTCTTGTTGCAAGTTTTCATGCTGCGAGCTTCTTTGTTGTTACTTTGCATGCCATTCCGTTCGGCGGCACGCGCGACCATTGGATTGTTTGTGTTTGCTTTTGATTCGCCCAAATTCTTGGGTGCTTTGGACGCAGGTTCCACAAGTAGGGCATGTATGCGAAAAGTGGGCTGTCGGCCGAAGAACTCCATCCTGCACGCGAAATTGTTTCCCGCACACGCGTCGGTGGTCGACATGTCCGGAAGCAATTGAAGTAGTAATCCGCCGACCCCGGCAGACGCAAGGGGGAGCGCGCCAGGGAATAAGACATTGCGACTACTACTATACTACTGCAGCTACAGTAGATAGAAACAGCAGCAGCAGCAGCAGCACAACAACCACAACAACAACAACAACAACAAAACTATTTTCTAGAAGCAAGTTCCCCTATTTTTCTAGCTTTTCCATGGGCAGCTACGGCTGGAAAAATAATTTCATCATTTCATCCCAATTGCACGCAGGATGAAATGATATCATCTCTCTATATTACGAACAAGGTTATTTCCTACACTTTCCTGCATCTATGAATGACTGTGATAGGACAAAAAACATGGTTCCCTTCAGATGTTCTCTTAAATCATCCCAATGACACATATCGTTTTCCCAGTATTTACAAGAGTACAATAATCCCAATGAAAACATCAGATTTAATCATCATAATACTAATCCCGATGCTTTTGTGAGCAAAAAAACATAAACATCCCAATATCACAAACATATCATCATCCCAACATTCAGAAAAAAAACTGAACACCATTTTTAAGGAACTTTTTTGATGAGTTCATAGTCCCCACATCAAGCCACCATGATCCACCATGTAGTATGGCCCTATCTATCCCTATCTACATTTACATTATCATCAACTGAAGATTTTTTCATCCAGAACTACTGTTCCGAACAGCGGAGGACATGGTGACATGGCCAGCAAAATTATTCAACATGTTGGGAAATAAGTGTCCATATACTTCGCCAAACTGGTGTTTGAACTGATCAATTCACTAGTGTGAGATGTTGACTTAGTTCACCCCTTGGAACAACTGGACAGCTTTGGGGATGTCGTAAAAGAAGCAGCTTCGTGACGTCGTGGCTTCTCCACAAGTCCAAAGTTCGTTGTTTGGCTTCTCGATCTTCGTTTCAGCATCCCAAGGATAAGATTTCTCGCTATATCCAGGTGAGACGGTGGAGATTTCGGCGAGCAAATGCTCGCCTCGATGTGGATGTGTTCCATAAAACGTGACCAATGGTGGTTGCTCACTAAGCGCAGAATTGTATTCACTGAAACAGACAACATCATTTAATAGCTACCCAATCTTCCACCTTTCCAGGACACGTATTTGTGATACAAGTTTTTTATCACATCCCAATATCAGACCTACCATTGGAAGATAAAAGAACATGCTTGTTGATATATTCAGTTCTATCTCGATCGGAGCTCTTTAAATTGCTACCATTTCTTGGGCGGTTTCAAGCCTCAACCACCCAAGGTCACCAATGCAGCCCCCTATGGTGCCTTTGTGGACGTGCGCCAGCGACAGGAATGTAGGAACAGCTTGGGAAAATGGTTAACAATATAAGGTCCCATAAATCCCTAAAAAGTGCTGGTAATAACCATCCAGAAATGGGATGTTAACCAACAATCTTAAGAATCAACTTGTGACGAAGGTAATTTGTTGAACACCCCGGAACTCACAAGAATTCACTGGAAGATTGAAAGGCATTGTCACATGCCCCTATCCACACTGATGATCACTGATGTACCAAATCGGAACATATCCGAACATATAGGTGACTAAAATCCTTTGTTATCCTTTGTTTACATCTCGTTACTCCCAGTAAAAAATTACACACAGATTTGCTCCCATGCTGGTTCCATCCCAGCATGTGTGGGTCAGAATTCAGGACCAAGTTTGGGACAGTTGATACTAAACACAACCGGCCCGTGTGGGTCCACAGACGTCTTAAACGTTGACACAAGTCTATCCAAAGTCTATCCCCACGATATCACCACTGAATATGCGGTATTCGCTACAATTGCTGTTTAATATAATACATGGAAAACGGTTTCTCAATCATTTGATCCGATGGGATGGGCGCCATATTTTTTAGACAACGACTCATTTTCTTGGCCCATTAGTTAAACCCAGGAACCCCAATGAGTTGCTGGTGACGTTCCTATTTTTGTTTGGATAGACCCGTTGATTTTGTTTGGTTAGACCCATATGGCAATATAGTTCATCCTATTTCTGCAATAAGTCGATTTGGTGAAACCATTAGTTTTCTACCATGTTGAGATAGTTATATAAGTTGTATATTATATATATACACTGTATATATATATATACACTATGTATATATATATATATATACCAGTGAATATTTAGAAGGGTATGATAATCCCAATGGAAACATCATATTTTGTCACCAGAATACTTTGCCAATATTATAAACATCAGAAAACATCTAAAACAAACAAAACATATCCTGTACCTACCTTCCTGGGGGGTTATCAATCCTAACTTGTCATGAACCCCAATGAATACCATGGTAAAAATCATAAATATCATCCAATTATCCAATTATCATTGAAAAATCCATATAATTTGATCATCCAATACATATCCCAAGAGTGTGATAATCCCAATATCATCCAATTATACCCAACATCATCATTGAAAATTCCCAATACATATCCCATTTATCATTGATAATCCCAATGTGTCCATGAACCTTCCCTTCAATGGATTGGTTTGTTGGGGAAAATTTACTGGTGAACACCCCATATATTGAGTGGGAAAATCGATGGTTTCCGGATGATCTTAGCATTTTCTAGCCCATGTTTTTCACAATTTATATGTTATATACCAGTTATGAAGCTCAAGCATCCATTCTTTTGCTTTCAAACAACTCTTTATGATTCACTGATGTGCCTTTCCCGTGCGAAGACTATGTCTCGCGCACGGGGAGAAGGACACACCACCCCCAAAAAACGGAAAGCAAAAGGATGGATGCTTGAGCTTCATGGCAGGGATATGGACTAGCAAAATTTCAGTTCAACACACAAGTATATACTATTTGATGCATATATATATATAATGTATATATAAAGCATCCAGGCTGACAACTCACAGAACACTCGAATGAAGCCAGCTGACACCATTGCGAGTTTCTCTTTTCCGGGGTCGGCGGCAGGGGCGGCAGCCCTTAAATTCGGCTCCGCCGGCTCCCCACGAGTGGCTTGCCCTACGAGCGTCCCAGAGCGACTAGAGCTCTAAGGTGAGGCGCGCCCCAAGCCGCCGACCCTCCGACGCCAGGCCCCGAAAAACACCAAAAATCCTTCAGGAGGGTGGGGGAAAGCTTTTTGGACGGAATCCGGGTCGCTCATCAGCGTCTCCAAGAGCAAAAGGCCCCCCCCCCCGTTTGGAGGGCACCTAAAATCGGAAAAAAGTGCCGTTTTGACACATTTTTCGGACGATTTAGGGAGGCCTTCGGGAAGGGAATGCGCCCTCCCTTTACTCCTTTTCCTCTTTTCTATTTGCGTTTCTTTTGGCCCCCCCTCCTTATCCTCCCTTCTTCTGGACTTTTCCATTCCTGGTCTCTTCAGGGGTTCTTCGGGTGGTGGTGTACTTTCAGTTTGTAAATTTTTTTTTTGTTCTGTTTCTTCTTCTTTTTAACTTTTCGAAAGTCACAAACTGCTGTAAATGACAGCATTTTGGTTTTAACTTCTGTGCGGAGCCCATGCAAAAACGCAGAAAATGCTGTAAATACCAATACTTTTTGGACTCGAGATGCATAAAACACTGCAAATACCAGTGTTTTTGCAAGCAAAGCAAAAAACACTGTAAATTACAGCATTTTTGGCAAGTTGATCGCAAAAAATGCTGGTATTTACACTGTTTTTGCAATTTCAAGAAAACGTGGAAGGCACGAAACACTGTAAATAGCGGTGTTTTGGCCACTTTTGGGCGCTGGAACGCTGGTATTTACACAGTTTTTTGCCCGTGACGGCGCCAAACCCCTGTAAATTACAGCATTTTTTGCACTTTTTGAACCGATGTTTTGCCTTGATGAACGCAAAAAACGCTGGTATTTACGCGTTTCCCAAAAAATCGAAGATCGTGACGTGAACGAAACCCTGTAAATAACAGTGTTTTAGCCACTTTGGGGGACTAAAACTGTGGTATTTACGCGGGTTCTTGCCAGCTGACAGCGCAATATGCTGTAAATTACAGCACTTTGTGCGCTGTTTATGTTCAATTTTTAAACGCGCGATGCTTTCACATGTTCTTTGCATTATTTTGCACTCTTCCACAAGAAACAACGTTGCAGATTGAAACTGGACGACAGCGTGACCCGAAAGAAAGCTGGAGGGAGGAGACGCACAGAAGCTTTTACCCACACACACAGGGGCTTTTACACAGAGAAGTCTTTACACAAAGGAGCTTTTTACATACAGAAGGTTTTACACAGGGAAGTCTTTACTCTAAGGTGCTTTTGCAGACAAACGTCTAGGAGCTTTTACTCACAGAAGTTTTTACACGAAGAAGTCTTTACACAGAGGGCTTTTTACACACAGACGCGTTTGCACACAGAAGCTTTTACACAGAGAAGCCTTTACACACAGGAGCGTTTACACACCAAAGAGTTTACACACAGCAAGCTTTTACACACGCAGGGGCTTTTACACAGAGGAGCCTTTACACAGAGTAGCTTTTTACACACAGAAGGTTTTACACAGAGAAGTCTTTCCTCTGAGGAGCTTTTTCACACAAACGTCTTGGAGCTTTTACACACAAAAGTTGTTACACAAAGAAGTCTTTACACAGAGAGCTTTAACACACAGACGCGTTTACACACAGAAACTTTTACACAGAGAAGCCTTTACACAGAGAGTTTTTATACACGGAAGCTTTTACACACAGAGAAATCTTTACAAAGACGTGCTTTCACACAGAGAAGCTTTTACACAAAGAAGTCTTTACACAAAGTGGTTTTTACACACAGAAACTTTTACACACAAAAGCTTTTACACAGAGAAGTCTTTGCACAGAGGCGCCTTTACACGAAGTAACAAGTTGAAATCGGCAGCAGTTCTTTAGGAAAAACCCTTCGCCGGAGCTTTCGGGAACTCACTTGCTCCCCAAAAAATCGTCTATTCCAACAAATATGTTCCAAAAAACCTAAGGAATATATTTCTGAAGCAGGTCCTCATTCAGTAACTTTCACGCCCACACTGCGATGAAATGGAGGGCCGAGTGGTCCGGCGGAGCCGACGAGGGGCGTCAGCCCAAAAATTCGGCTCCGCCGGCTCCCCACGAGTACGCTGACAAATGCGTCACGAGCGTCCCAGAGCGACTAGAGCTCTAAGGTGAGGCGCGCCCCCAACCGCCGACCCTCCGACGCCGGGCCCCGAAAAACACCAAAAATCCTTCAGGAGGGTGGGGGAGAGCTTTTTGGCCGGGATCCGGGTCGCTCAAAAGCGTCTCCAAGAGCATTCCCCCCCCCCCGTTTTGAGGGTACCTAAAATCGGAAAAAAGCGCCGTTTTGACACATTTTTCGGACGATTTTTCGCTTTTCGAAAGTCACAAAATGCTGTAAATTACAGCATTTTTGCTTTTTAACATCTTTTGCGGGAGCCATGCAAAAACGTAGAAAATGCTGTAAATACCAATACTTTTTGGACCCAAGATGCACAAAACACCGCAAATACCAGTGTTTTTGAAAGCCAAGCAAAAAAACACTGTAAATTACAGCATTTTTGGCGTGTTGATCGCAAAAACTGCTAGTATTCACAGTGCTTTTGCAATTTCAAGAAAACGTGGAAGGCACGAAACACTGTAAATAGCGGTGTTTTGGCCACTTTTGGACGCCGAAACGCTGGTATTTACGCAGTTTTTTGCCCGTGGCGGCGCCAAACCCCTGTAAATTACAGCATTTTCTTCCATTTTTGAACCGATTTTTTGCGTTGCTGAACGCAAAAAACGCTGGTATTTACGCGTTTTTCAAAAAATCGCAGATCGTGACGTGAACGAAACATTGTAAATAACAGTGTTTTAGCCACTTTCGGGGACTAAAACTGTGGTATTTACGCGGGTTCTTGCCATCTGACAGCGCAAAATGCTGTAAATTACAACACTTTGTGCGCTGTTTATGTTCAATTTTTTAAACTGCGATGCTTTCACCTG
Organism: Cladocopium goreaui; assembly: GCA_947184155.2. Taxonomy (NCBI): domain Eukaryota; class Dinophyceae; order Suessiales; family Symbiodiniaceae; genus Cladocopium; species Cladocopium goreaui. The sequence goes on from CAMXCT020004319.1 coordinate 18,693, forward strand.
TTCTTTGCCTTCTTCCACAAGAAACAATGTTGCAGATTGAAACTGGAAACAATGTTGCAGATTGAAACTGGACGACAGCGTGACCCGAAAGAAAGCTGGAGGGAGGAGTCGCACAGAAGCTTTTACACACACAGGGGCTTTTACACAGAGGAGTCTTTACACAAAGGAGCTTTTTGCGCACAGAAGGTTTTACACAGCGAAGTCTTTACTCTAAGGAGCTTTTGCACACAAACGTCTAGGAGCCTTTACACACAGAAGCTTTTACACGAAGAAGTCTTTACACAGAGGGGTTTTTACACACAGACGCGTTTGCACACAGAAGCTTATTTTACACAGAGAAGCTTTCACACAGAGGAGCTTTTACACACAAAAGCATTTACACACAGCAGGCTTTTACACACACAGGGGCTTTTACACAGAGAAGTCTTTACACAAAGGAGCTTTTTACACACAGAAGGTTTTACACAGAGAAGTCTTTACTCTAGGGGGCTTTTGCACACAAATATCTAGGTGCTTTTTCACACAGAAGTTTTTACGCGAAGAAGTCTTTACACAGAGGGGTTTTTACACACAGACGCATTTGCACACAGAAGCTTTTACACAGAGAAGCCTTTACACAGAGGAGCTTTTACACAAAAGCATTTGCACACAGCAAGCTTTTACTCACACAGGGGCTTTTACACAGAGAAGTCTTTACACAAAGGAGCTTTTTACACACGGAAGCTTTTACACAGAGAAGTCTTTACTCTAAGGGGCTTTTTACACACAGACGCGTTTGCACACAGAAGCTTTTACACAGAGAAGCCTTCACACAGAGGAGCTTTTACACACAAAAGCGTTTACACACCGCAAGCTTTTACACACACACAGGGGCTTTTACACAGAGAAGTCCTTACACAAAGGAGCTTTTTACACACAGAAGGTTTTACACAGAGAAGTCTTTACTCCAAGGAGCTTTTGCACACAAACGTCTAGGAGCTTTTTCACACAGAACTTTTTACTCGAAGACGTCTTTACACAGAGGGGTTTTTACACACAGACGCATTTGCACACAGAAGCTTTTACACAGAGAAGCCTTCACACAGAGGAGCTTTTACACACAAAAGCATTTACACACAGCAGGCTTTTACACACACAGGGGCTTTTACACACAGAAGTCTATACACAAAGGAGCTTTTTACACACGGGAGCCTTTTGGAAGCAAATTTCGGCCTTTTGGCGGCCCCTCGGCCGGCTATTGAATTTCTCTTCTGGGATCATTGGGAAACGGCCGTTTTTGGCCAAATCCTGGCCGGGAGCCTTTTGGAAGCAAATTTCTGCCATTTGGCGGTCCCTCGGCCGGCTATTGAATTTCTCTTCTGGGATCATTGGGAAACGGCCGTTTTTGGCCAAATCCTGGCCGGGAGCCTTTTGGAAGCAAATTTCTGCCATTTGGCGGCGCCTCGGCCGGCTATTGAATTTCTCTTCTGGGATCATTGGGAAACGGCCGTTTTTGGCCAAATCCTGGCCGGGAGCCTTTTGGAAGCATATTTCTGCCATTTGGCGGTCCCTCGGCCGGCTATTGAATTTCTCTTCTGGGATCATTGGGAAACGGCCGTTTTTGCCCAAATCCTGGCCACGAGCCTTTTGGAAGCAAATTTCTGCCATTTGGCGGCCCCTCGGCCGGCTATTGAATTTCTCTTCTGGGATCATTGGGAAACGGCCGTTTTTGGCCAAATCCTGGCCGGGAGCCTTTTGGAAGCAAATTTCTGCCATTTGGCGGCCCCTCGGCCGGCTATTGAATTTCTCTTCGGGGATCATTGGGAAACGGCCGTTTTTGCCAAAACCTGGCCGCAAGGTTTTACACAGAGAAGTCTTTACTCTAAGGAGCTTTTGCACACAAACGTCTAGGAGCCTTTGCACACAGAAGCTGTTCCACGAAGAAGTCTTTACACAGATATATAGCTTTCATTCACAGACGCGTTTACACACAGAATCTTTTACACAGAGAAGCGTTTACACAGAGAATTTTACACAGTGAAATCTTTACACAGACGCGCTTTCACACAGAGAAGCTTTCACACACAGAAGCTTTTACACAAAGAAGTCTTTACACAAAGTGGTTTTTACACACAGAAACTTTTACACGCAAAAGCTTTTACACAGAGAAGCCTTCAGCCAGAGGAGCTTTTACACACAAAAGCGTTTACACACAGCAAGCTTTTACACACACAGGGGCTTTTACACAAAGAAGTCCTTACACAAAGGAGCTTTTTACACACAGAAGGTTTTACACGGAGAAGTCTTTACCCTAAGGAGCTTTTGCACACAAACGTCTAGGAGCTTTTTCACACAAAACTTTTTACACGAAGAAGGCCTGACAGAGAGGGTTTTTACACACAGACGTGTTTGCACACAGAAGCTTTTTTTACACAGAGAAGCCTTTACACAGAGGAGCTTTTACACACAAAAGCATTTACACACACAGGGGCTTTTACACAGAGAAGTCTTTACACAAAGGAGCTTTTTACACACAGAAGGGTTTACACAGAGAAGTCTTTACTCCAAGGAGCTTTTGCACACAAACGTCTAGGAGCCTTTACACACAGAAGCTGTTACACAAAGAAGTCTTTACACAGATATATAGCTTTCACACACAGACGCGTTTACACACAGAGGCTTTTACACAGAGAAGCCTTTACACTTTACACAGAGAGTTTTTACACACCGAAGCTTTTACACACAGTGAAATCTTTACACAGACATTTCACACAGAGAAGCTTTCACACATAGAAGCTTTTACACAAAGAAGTCTTTACACAAAGTGGTTTTTACACACAGAAACTTTTACACACAAAAGCTTTTACACAGAGAAGTCTTTGCACAGAGGCGTCTTGACATGAAGTCACAAGTTGAAATTGGCAGCAGTTCTTCGGGAAAAACCCTTGGCAGGAGCTTTCGGGCACTCACTTGCTCCCCAAAAAAGCCGTCTATTTCCAACAAAGTTCCTGTTCTTTTTTTTTCAAAAAACGTAAGGAATATATTTCTGAAGCAGGTCCCCATCCAAAAGCTTTCCAGCCCCCACACTGCGATGAAATGGAGGGCCGAGAAATCCGGCGGAGCCGACGAGGGGCGTTAGCCCTTAAATTCGGCTCCGCCGGCTCCCCACGAGTGGCTTGCCCCACGAGCGTCCCAGAGCGACTAGAGCTCTAAGGTGAGGCGCGCCCCAAACCGCCGACCCTCCGACGCCGGGCCCCGAAAAACACCAAAAATCCTTCAGGAGGGTGGGGGAGAGCTTTTTGGCCGGAATCCGGGTCGCTCATAAGCGTCTCCAAGAGCAAAAGGCCCCCCCCCCCGTTTTGAGGGTACCTAAAATCGGAAAAAAGCGCCGTTTTGACACATTTTTCGGACGATTTTTCGTTTTTCGAAAGGCACAAAATGCTGTAAATTACAGCATTTTTGCGTTTTACCGTCTTTTGCGGGAGCCGTGCAAAAACGCAGAAAATGCTGTAAATACCAATACTTTTTGGACCCGAGATGCACAAAACACTGCAAATGTAAATTACAGCATTTTTGGCGGGTTGATCGCAAAAACTGCTAGTATTCACAGTGTTTTTGCAATTTCAAGAAAACGTGGAAGGCACGAAACACTGTAAATAGCGGTGTTTTGGCCACTTTTGGACGCCGAAACGCTGGTATTTACGCAGTTTTTTGCCCGTGGCGGCGCCAAACCCCTGTAAATTACAGCATTTTCTTCCCTTTCTGAACCGATTTTTTGCCTTGATGAACGCAAAAAACGCTGGTATTTACGCGTTTTTCAAAAAATCGAAGATCGTGACGTGAACGAAACCCTGTAAATAACAGTGTTTTAGGCACTTTGCTGTAAATTACAGCACTTTGTGCGCTGTTTATGTTCAATTTTTAAACGCGCGATGCTTTCACATGTTCTTTGCATTATTTTGCACTCTTCCACAAGAAACAACGTTGCAGATTGAAACTGGACGACAGCGTGACCCGAAAGAAAGCTGGAGGGAGGAGACGCACAGAAGCTTTTACCCACACACACAGGGGCTTTTACACAGAGAAGTCTTTACACAAAGGAGCTTTTTACATACAGAAGGTTTTACACAGAGAAGTCTTTACTCTAAGGTGCTTTTGCAGACAAACGTCTAGGAGCTTTTACTCACAGAAAATTTTACACGAAGAAGTCTTTACACAGAGGGCTTTTTACACACAGACGTGTTTGCACACAGAAGCTTTTACACAGAGAAGCCTTTACACAGAGGAGCGTTTACACAGCAAAGCGTTTACACACAGCAAGCTTTTACACACGCAGGGGCTTTTACACATTTACACAGAGTAGCTTTTTACACACAGAAGGTTTTACACAGAGAAGTCTTTCCTCTGAGGAACTTTTTCACACAAACGTCTTGGAGCTTTTACACACAAAAGCTGTTACACAAAGAAGTCTTTACACAGAGAGCTTTAACACACAGACGCGTTTACACACAGAAACTTTTACACAGAGAAGCCTTTACACAGAGAGTTTTTATACACGGAAGCTTTTTTACACACAGAGAAATCTTTACACAGACGTGCTTTCATACAGAGAAGCTTTTACACAAAAAAGTCTTTACACAAAGTGGTTTTTACACACAGAAACTTTTACACACAAAAGCTTTTACACAGAGAAGTCTTTGCACAGGGGCGCCTTTACACGAAGTAACAAGTTGAAATCGGCAGCAGTTCTTTAGGAAAAACCCTTCGCAGGAGCTTTCGGGAACTCACTTGCTCCCCAAAAAATCGTCTATTCCAACAAATATGTGCCAAAAAACCTAAGGAATATATTTCTGAAGCAGGTCCTCATTCAGTAACTTTCACGCCCACACTGCGATGAAATGGAGGGCCGTGGTCCGGCGGAGCCGACGAGGGGCGTCAGCCCAAAATCCGGCGATGCCGTCCGGTGGTGGTGGCTAAGCATAGCTTTAGCTACCCGGGGGCGCGCCCCTGCCGCCGACCCTCTGCCGACCCTCCCCGAAAATCCTTCAGCCTGCTGGGGTTTTCACGTTTTTGGGGGTTCGGGGTGGGAAAAAAGATGGTAAAATTTGAAGATGCGTTTTGGAGGTCCTAAAATCGGAAAAAAAATGCCGTTTTGACACATTTTTCGGGCGATTTTTCGCTTTTCGGAAGTCACAAAATGCTGTAAATTACAACATTTTTGCGTTTTAACGTCGTTGGCGGGAGCCATGCACAAACGCAGAAAATGCTGTAAATACCAATACTTTTTGGACCCGAGATGCACAAAACACTGCAAATACCAGTGTTTTTGAAAGCCAAGCAAAAAAACACTGTAAATTACAGCATTTTTGGCGGGTTGATCGCAAAAAATGCTGGTATTTACAATGTTTCTGCAATTTCAAGAAAACGTGGAAGGCACGAAACACTGTAAATAGCGGTGTTTTGGCAACTTTTGGACGCCGAAACGCTGGTATTTACGCAGTTTTTTGCTTGTGACGGGGCCACTCCCCTGTAAATTACAGCATTTTTTGCACTTTTTGAACCGATTTTTTGTCTTGCTGCATGCAACAAACGCTGGTATTTACACGTTTTTCAAAAAATCGAAGATCGTGATGTGAACGAAACTCTGTAAATAAGAATGTTTTAGCCACTTTCGGGGACTAAAACTGTTGTATTTACACGGGTTCTTGCCATCTCACAGCGCAAAATGCTGTAAATTACAACACTTTGTGCGCATAGGCATAGGCCAACATAGCCTCAAGATGGGCCAACATAGCCCCAAGCTGGGCCAACATAGCCCCAAAATAGGCCGCCGACCCTCAGCATGTCATGTTCGCAAGTTCAGATGACATCCCCCTCTCTCTTTCCCTCCCCCGACCCCTACCGGCGTCGCCGGTGTGCGAAGCTCTACAATAATTAATCCACCTTTGGCACAACATCCGGCAATGACCTCAGCCTCCAGGTGACCGTAGACTTGTGCCGTGTTCAGGATCCGCTCCACGTCGAAGCGATCCTCCATGGTCACCTGGATTTCTCTGAGAGTCACGATTTCTGAACATGTGCAGCTTGAGAAGATTTCGGGAATCTAGAAATGAATACAAATGATAGATTGCTGCGTGCCAACAATGTATTATATATATATGGTGCAGCGTTGGCCACCCCCCCTCCCCCCCCCCACCAATGGGTATGGGTGGACAGTATCGTCTGGTTCTTCTGGCCCCCCCCTGTGGCCTGTGGTGGTGGTATGGTTCTTCTGGTCCCCCCCCCGCCCTGTGGCCTGTGGTGGTGGTATGGTTCTTCTGGTCCCCCTCCCCCTGTGGCCTGTGGTGGTGGTATGTTGGGTATGTTGGTATGTTGGTATGTTGGTATGTTGGTATGTTGGTATGTTGGTATGTTGGTATGTATGTATGTATGTATGTATGTATGTATGTATGTATGGAATGTAAGGTAAGGTAATGTAAGGTAAGGTAAGGTAATGTAAGGTAAGGTAATGTAATGGTATGTATGTATGTATGTACTTAGGTATGTAGGTAGGTAGGTAGGTAGGTAGGTATATGTAGGTATGTATGTATGTATATACACCACCACAGGGGCATCATACCCCCCCCCCATCCCATGGGGGGGGGCGGGGGGGGGGGGGGAACACGGGACACGGGACCATATATATATATATATATATATCAAACATCGAGAATCAGAACATATTCGATGTCAATCTCTCAGTTTTTTGCTGGGTGAAGTGGAAATTCAATGTTTTATTCATGTTTTCCCAACATGCTAAGGCTAAGGTTCTTGCAGCTTCGTTTAATTCCATCTTTGCAAGCCTCAGCATTCCAGGAGCGAAGAAACTCCTGCGATCTTCTCAGCAACGAGCTCGGGGTGGCACTTCTCCTCTGCTTGCCTCAAATTTGGACAACAAGGCATATGCAGATATATGCAGCATGAACCTCCCCCAGAACATCCCAGAACTATAAAACCAAATGGCAGCATCATCCAGATCACTGGTTTCTCAGTTTCTGCCAAATCAATCGTAAGCAACCCTCATAATTCATCATAATTCGTATTTTAAAAATCCTGCAGTACCCTTCACATTTGCACGCCGAATTTGTTTCCACCAAGTGCTTCACCTCAAGTCACCCTCATCGACCTGAGAATCTGCAGTGCTTGTGCTTGTGCAAAAAGATCTTGAAACACAAGCTGAAAGTCTTACAAGCACTGAAGTGTTGGCAGTGCAGGAATGATAATGAAAAGCACACAAACAAACCAACCAACCAATCAAATAAGCAGCAAACAAACAGTGAAGAAACTGACGAATAAGTGTGTCATTGTCGGGAGACCATCATGAATCAAAACAAATCTTGTCTGGAATTGCGACAACATGTTTACTACAAGTAGCTTTGGGTCCTTCGAGCAAAGTTCAAAAGGAGCCATGCCCTCCCGCATCCGAAGCACTATGAAAACGCGCTGGAAACTCTCTACTGAGAGTCCAACACCTGCTTTAATTGCTTCTTCCAGCACGGGGCCTCATCCGATGCAACGTTGATGGTTCTTGCGTCAGAAAGCAAGCTGTACAACACCGTATCGACCTACGGTAGAAACACAAAGACAAAGCAGTCCATACAGCAAGTGCGGATCAAAGCTTTCCAGGGTGCCTACTATTCTGTGCACTGTACTTGGGTCCGAAAAAAATGCAAGACGACGCACCGCACCCAAAGCCTTTGCTGACCAGATTATCTCTCATTGTCAGATGTTTCCAGGGGTATTTCGAAAGCAAAGTGCCTTTGCCTTGAGATCCCTTAATTAGTCAGTTTTTCAAGCTGACAGCTGCAGCAAGCTAAACGTGGAAAACATGCAAAACTATCCAGCGCAGAAGAATCTCAGCCTGTGTGTGTGTATGTGATTTACCCCTCCAGGCCAGGTGTAGCTTCACAGCAAAGCATAGCAAAGCAACAAGAAAATGGGAATTGAATTCATGGGTGTTCGAGTTAGAAAGGCACTTGCACTGTTGCAAAGCATAAGCATGCACTATTGTTTCACTTTTGGAAACACTGTAAATTGTTTGCGACGCAATTTTCTCCGGCAAGCAGGTTGGCATAATAAGCATACTTTAAGTTGCAAGAGTAGATTCTATACCCAAAATGTCTGCCGTGCCAACTACAGACCGTGCTCCATTGTGGCATTGAGCAGCTGGCGAAGTGTGCTGGAGGGATCTTCAGGGGACAGGTCACACACTGCCTCACCAGAAATGCGTGCGCTTTAAAATTGTTACAGGAACATCTGGCATGGTGTTCCTTTTTCTTGGATCAATAAGATAGCTCGGTGCTGCATTTTGTCCAACAGGCGGCTTGGCCCATTTGATTTGCTTTGCTGAACTGAACCATCCAGTGGACCCCCAGGCCCAAAGAAAAAACTGAAACATCCACTGCCCTTTGTGTGCTGGAGGCCTTCCATAGTTTCCATAGCAACGTTCAAACATTACATGCTTGATCATGCTGCTAGATGCTCTGCTTGGCCTCCTCCAACTCCAGGATCATCCATTCGGTATATGCCTGGAAATCTGATCACAGATGATCACAGATGATCACAGCTCAAATAGCTGGGCAATGCTGGGCACCAGGGTACGTTTTGAGCTTCACAGCTTGAGCACAGCTAAGCTCATATTGTTTTTGACAGAGTGGGGCAAATTTCGCAATGATAATGTGCCAGCAAGTTCTGGGCTTCTTTTTTGCACCTACTGTGACCTTTGTTTTGTTTGCACCAAAGTGGTCGCATCTTAGGGCCAGTCATCAGCAGAGTATTCCTTTGTTTTGATTTGTTCCTCTCCGCTGAGTATTGGTGTCTCATCTTTTCTCATTAACTGTGTTTGTTGCAGCTGCAAGTATTTGGCATTCCTTTCATGCTTCTCCCTTCGAACTGGAGATTGGAAACACGTCTACTCACCGCTCTGAAGTCTCCAGACTTTGCCCGGGTCACATTCAAAAAACATGGCTAAAGTATGCTAAAGTCATGCCAAAGCTGGATACAAATCCCGTCCTCCGGATACAAATCCTGAAGCTTTCGCTTGGCGGGCAGGAAAAGTTCCTTGGGAGCACTCACTGCCTCAGCCATTCTTTCCAGTCCCCGTGATGTATCCTACAGATCCATAGGTTCCCAGAGCGAGAATCGAACAAAATGCGAACTAAATTAATTAAATGTAAAAAAAAAACAATCAGGCCGGCGCATTTGATTTCGATTGAATTTCCAAAAGTGGGAAATTGAATTGAGGCATAAAGTTTCCAGGCAAAGTCTTTCGCTGTTTGACGTGGTGAATGTTCTGAAATTCGATGTACTTTCGCCCTCACTTTACCCTGGTCATCCTGGTCCTAATTAGTAATCCAGCCAGGGAATATTAAAGGCAACCAGCTGGGCATTGCAGCATCTCCTGGGAAATTAGGCCCAGAATATTCCAGAACGAAGTCCGTGGGTGATAAGCTGCCGAAAATCACTGTGATTTCGATTCCTAGCATCTTTTGCCGGCAATGATTATTAAAATTCCCGGGAAAGCTCCATGTTGATCCATTTAATGTGCGTTTTTTTTGAATTGGAATTACCATCCCTGTGAACGGTTTTGTCTCGCAATGGGATGTTTGATGATGTTTGTGCGTCTGCATAGTTGCAAACCTTCTTTTCACATCTCAGCTTGCCACTTTTGCTTCCATCATCGCATCCCTGTCAGTCCGTGACTGAAAATGTCATGCACATGCCATGCTTTCCGGTCATACGTCGCTCTTCTTGATCTTGTGGTACTCTGGGCTACATTGCCAAGCCTGTCTCTTAAAAAATCTTCAAAACACATCCTGCCCTGTCAAACGTTTCGCAGTGGGCCTCAGTCTTTCCGGAAGGTAGTCTTTCGTGGCGCTCTCAAGCTCTAGGATCCTGAGCCTCCCAAAGCACCAAGTCGCGACTCTGACTACAGCCGCATTATACCAAGATTTGTCAAAGATGTTTCCCAGCCACACAGCCCTTTTGTAGCCTGTAATCCCCTTTTTCCACTTCTTCGATCTGAACTCGGTGTTCCTTTGCCTCAGCACTTCACTGGATTTCCCATCAGCCATGTTGATGCTACATTTTACGCGGTTGTCTGGAAGGTCCCAACATTGTCCACGCATTTCTGTAACACCTCCGCATCAGCGCCTTCAATGGCCTCACCTTAGCAACTTTGCATTGGCTTAGCGGCTTAGAGGATCAAAGTTGGAGGCATGGTCCAATGGTGCGATCCTTTGGACTCTTCGGATTCAGATTCAACGGATTCAACTGGAACTGGGCATCTCTGCGCCACAGTCTGTGTCCACAGTCTGTGTCCACAGTCGACTCTTCAGCTTCTATTTGGTGAATTTTGGTCAGACAAATTTCATCCCACTGAAGGTCAGTTGAGATTCGCAAGCAACCTGCTCTGCAGCAGAGTGGGGCTGTTTGAAAGCCATTTGATTTGCCTACCAACCAATTCTGAAAGGAACTTCACACAGGGTCAAAAGTAATTGTTTTCGACCGTCATTGCTAATCTCAATTACAACAATTCATAGATCATCATCCTTTGTATCACAGAATACAGTTGAAATTACAATATTTATATATAATTATATGTTTGCATATATATATATATACACAATATCTGTCTGTGGGCATGCTGGCACAGGGCGTCAGATCTCAGCCCCGCACGAAGTTCGAGAAGTGCCAAGCGGGTCTTTGGCTGAACCAAGTCCTTGCGCCGTGCGCCGAGATACGCCGAGCAGTCGTTTGGGGGGATCTCCATGCTGGAACCACATTCGGGATGTCTGCATATATCATATATCATATATTATCGTATTTTACGTAAATTACAGGTTATACAATATACAATATGAATAATCCTGAGTATGTCATTGTGTCTGTACATGTTTGGTATGTCTACTATTGTCCAGTTTCATATATATATATATATATATTATATATTATATATATACGTATAATATCACTACCCTTTTAAGGGGGGGACGTACCCAAATTGCAAGACACAATTTGGAGGTTTTTGAGGGAGGGGGCCTGGTAAATGTCAGCAAGCATTTATTTTTTTAACTACGTTGTATTTGCAAAATTTCATTTTAGTAGGTCCCCTCGTTCTTTACTGGATGTCATTTATTTCTTAAAAAACGCAGGGGATCGTTCAAAATGTAAGATTCCAATTTTGAAAAAAATGCGAGAAAATGAAAAAAAAACATGTCTGCAAATAGCTGTAGAATTGCAGAAAATAAAAAATGCAAACTAAAAGTTTGTAGGACCCCAACTGCTTGGTATTTCCAATACATTCTACACTTTTTCTGCACTTTGTTTATCATTTCCACATGTAACATAGAGGTATAGAAGGTGTATTATTCCTTGCAAATTACAGGAAAATCCTTGAACTTCAAATAAATTTATTTACCTCCTATGGGAGAACAATGGAATGCAGGTGTAACTAAGACCATCATGTAGGTACATAAAGAGGGCTTACTATGGGGACCCCATAAAGTTTCATGAGGTCCGTTTGAGGTCCATTTGAGGTCCATTTGAGATCATTTAGGTGCTGAACTGGTGTTTCAATGTGTTTCATATTTTGTGCGAGGCTTCAAGTCTGTTAATCTTAAATCATGATGTATCATCAGGAATTGTAGGCCTCAGGTGTAGGCTGGTTACATGTTTCTATCTTAGTTTTACCTTCTTTTCCGAGCACTTTCTGCAAGGAACTACGGACCTCAGACATAGGTTGATTACATTCCCACAAAGACACCTCACAAACTGTTTACAAACTGCTTGCGGACATTTCACAATTTTTACCTCCCCACCCCTATCCGTAGAGTACGGGGGCGGGGGGGGGAACGGGGGGGGGGGGTACGGGGTAACGTATCTATTACGGACTTTCGACCCCCCTCCAAATGTAAATCTTCCGGGGCTCGGTTTTTGACGTGGGAGGTCTAACATACATATAGCCTTCCCCATCGGGAAAAAATACGAAGGGGTCAAAATTGTTGCTTACATTTTTTGAATGTCCCCCATGCTTACACCCCACGAAAAGGTTGGTGATTATATAATATATTATATTAATATTGACAATCCGCTGCGTCGGCGGGAGTTTATCTGCACTCCTTGTGATCTTCAGGCCATCCCATTTCTTTCGCTGTCGACAGCAACTTCCGGATAACCTTTGTCCAGCCAGGAAAAGTGCAAATTTGGAGGCCACTTGGGAGTTTGCATTATTCATGTTAGATATATAAAATATCATATAATATTATATAATAATCAAGCCTTGAAGGGATCTTAAGTCTTGCTGAGGGACTTTGCCGTTAAATTTCCAAACCCCTGGCTTCAAGGACTTAGGACGACTCCTCCGGGCTCTCAGTGGTGGCCACCATGGAGACCTGACGGTCAGCGGTCAGCCTATGGAGGACAGGGTGCTTTTCTGCTTGTTTAGCTAGTTTCGCTGTAGAATGTTGAAATATGTTAAAATAGAAAATAGTACGTATTTTGCTGTTTATGTTTTATATAATTAGTACAGTACATCAATTGTCTCTGTCAATTCAGTTCGAGCAAAACACACTCAGTTGGATTCAATTTGCCTGTGCAGTATCGCACATCATGGGAGAAATGATCCATCTCACTTCCAAACGGATATGATTTGTTACTTCGCGCGCAGTAGTGAGTGAATCATGGCATGTGTTCTGTTCATTGGTGAGAAGGTTGCATGAAGAAACTTGACACAACCTGCCTGAAGCTTCAAGAACGCTTGCTTCCCCATGAAGAGTTGTTTGTCCTGTTCCGCGTCCGTCGGACCCCTGGAGTTAAATCTTCAATTCGTCTTTCTTGTGATTCTTCAGCTGATTCTTGTGTTTCATGTTTCTTCCCTTGCCCTTCAGTCCGTCATACCAGCAGCTGTGCCCTCGTCAATGGCTCGCTCCAACATCTGGCAATGAATGGCTGATACTCTGCACTTCAGAACTTCACCCTGATCCGTGACATTAAGAAACAAAGGTCGAAAAAGCAAGTTGAGAAAATGATTGTGGTACAGGTTCTGAACGATTTCAGAACCAGCTACTGCACATGTGCCTGTTTGAAAACATTTCATGAAAGGGTTCAAACGTCTGGAGAAATGAGAGCAAATGGCTCCAGATTTCTTTTCACATTGCCCTTGCCTCTATATTCTCCAGCCGGCAACCTTCCCTGATCTCTGCTGCTGCTAGCTTCCTTGCTGCTTCCCGTAATGTCTCTTCCTGGATTGAAGCTACTGGCGCTCACACAAACAGCTGTTGATCCTGCTGCTACAGGCCTGAAGCTCTAGAACACAAAGCCGGCCTCCACCTTGGCTTCCGTTGCCTTTCTGAGACGCATCCGAATCTCCTGCGATGCAGAACAATGATTTTGAATCCTGAATCCTGAGGATTTAAAAGGTATGGAACAATGCGATTGTAATCTGTGATGGGGCTGATTGGGGCTGTATATTGTGGCGTTGCATGAATCCCATTTTGGTAATCACCCTTGAACATGGTAGTTTGTGCGTGGTTGCAGTACACCGCCTAGGATTGGAATGTGTGTGTGTGTGTCTGTGCCAGCCTCATCCTGTGTATGTCTGTGCCCTTGAATCCAACCTTCAAGTCTGGCTTCTTCAGGGAAACAGCCAGTTCCAACCTTCGCTAGCTTGAATCTGGATGAACAACATACTAAAACCGCCACTTTAAGGATTCGACTCAGTGTTAAGAAGACGCATGATGGTTTCTTTGAATGCACTTGTGTAGTAAAGAGTCTGGAAAATTGCGAATGTCAAAGAGTTTGCATGATTTGTATAAATACAAACATAGTGCACCCGGTTTCACAGCCAAGATCAGGAAGCAAAGCGTAGAAGAAACATGAAGAAACATCGTCCGGCGTCAGCTGGAACCACTGAAAAATCTACAAACATTTGATCTTGAGGCTCCAGCTCACGCACCAAGCGCCAACCCAAGGTGATCTCTGACTCCTGCTCGCGACAACTCACCGCTGTTCTTCAGTTATACCGTCATCCTTTGTTCTAATCTGCGATTCAATCTCTGCACAACAATTCATCTTGCTCTTGATCATCTTGATTCTGCTACTTGAAACTCAAGTCTCAGTGGCGGATGGGACCATCATACTGCGGTACTGCTATGTGCAGAATTGTCTTTTGCTGCACTTTTTTATTGACAAGTCTTGGGTCTCTAATGGTCTTCGCCTCAAGCTTCTTCTTTTCTTGTCTCAGCTTGTCTCTTGTTGGTCGTGGTTCTACCAAGCACCAAACAGGACGTGTCCTCAACAGCTGCTGCTTCTGCCCCAGGTACAAGTTTCAGAAGCGACTCCAGGTCACGAGCCTTGCAGTGCAGCTGCCTTTGGAGACGAAAAATCCAAGGCCCCGAGGCGCCCCGAGGCTCCGAGGTCCCGAGGTTCCGGCCTCCATTGCATCCCTCATCTTTAAGAATGCCAGTCGTGTCTTGGCCTGCAGCTGTCATGCAGCTGTCACAGCTGTCGTTCTGTGTTCTGTGAAGGAGACAAAGCTCAACATAAAACCAAATAAGCCAAGCGTTTTCACAGTGCATCACAGCTTGGGAGACCCGGTAGCAATTCGAGGCTGGGGACCTCTGAAACCTTTTCTGCATCTGCATCGTCATTCTGATTCAGCGTCGCCTGGACCACACAGAAAATAACACGGTGTTGCCTGCTCTGAGCCTCCTGTATTACAGCAAAGTCAAGTGAAAGTGACCAAGTTGGCTCTACACAACCGAAAACGGTTAAAAACATCAGTCATTGAGTCATAGGACAAACAATTAGTCTTCATGGGTCATTAGATACATTAGATACAAGACTTTGTTGATCACTGGAAGGACGGCCATCCCTTGATGGCCTCATTGAGATCTGATTGCTTCGCAGCGCTTTGTCTTTCGTCCTCTTGATCTCCGGTTGTTTCCATCGGTGTCTCTGCAGACTCCGGATCTTGCTGCTCCTCCCAAGCAAGTACTCAATGTGGGTATGTCTGAAAATGGGGTATACCCCCAATTATAGCCATTTAGTAGGGATAATGATCATTAACCATTGGGTGTAGGGGTACACTATTTTCAGAATGGTTGTGCAGGACATGAAGGTTTGTTGGGAAAGTTGCTCGTCTCCAATCCTGGCTTGCATCCTGCGCCGTATCACCATCTGGTAGAAAACGTCGAACACCTGGTCGCTCCTGGTCCGGAAGGATTGGCAATGAAGAGCAGATGAACTGCCACCTTCCTGTCGCGGAATATGAATTGATGAATTTATCCCACCCACATGCTCCCAATAATTCTGTGACCTTCAAAAGGATATGTGACCGGTAACCAGCCTACTACCCAAAAATATCGGACAACCATCCCAACTGACCGACATCATCTGCCTCATTGGTTGCAGCATCCCATTTTGCAGCATCTTTCTCCCTTTGACCTGATACGGTTGACCGCTGCAACAATATCAATGATGAGGACCAACCAGATTCTGAAATGGAGCAATGAAACACCGAGGGGAAAGCCCGTCTTTCCAGAAGACTTTTTGCCCAGCCCTGCAGCAACCTTGTGCATTGGAAACGGAGAGAGCAATAAGGAGGGATCCGACATACATGAAACATCATAAAACATGGATGAAACATGACTAAAACATGCATAAACACGGTTGAAATCAGCTAAGCCGAGAACAACTTGCTCCAGAACGTGCTGGAGTTCTTCCGCGCATGTCTTGGAAGCTGAGAAGACCATCTCTCGCATCAGATATCGCTGGTAGGCCTCGCAAGAAGCTTGATCGTGATTCACTTAGCTTGTGAAAAAACATTCAAATTTAACGACAAACAAATGTATTTATACACGGTAAAACCGTATATGTCAATGTGTGATAATGTATGTGTATATATATATTATATACAGGGCACCCGCAGCTTGGGTAAGACATTTCACGCTGACGCTGACGACGCATTGTGACGACACATTGGCGATGTCCCCGGCCCCCCTGACGACGCATTGTGACGACACATTCCCTGACGACGCAATGCCCCCTGACGACGCATTACCCCCTGACGACGCATTGTGACGACACATTCCCTGACGACGCATTGCCCTCTGACGACACATTACCCCCTGACGACGCATTCTGACGACACATTCGCTGACGACGCATTGCTCCCTGACGACGCATTACCCCCTGATGACGCATTGTGACGACACATTCCCTGACGACGCATTGCCTTGCCCCCTGACGACACATTACCCCCTGACGACGCATTGTGACGACACATTCCCTGACGACGCATTGCCCCCTGACGACGCATTACCCCCTGACGACGCATTGTGACGACACATTCCCTGACGACGCATTACCCCCTGACGACGCATTTACCCCCTGACGACGCATTCTGACGGACACATTCATTTCGCTGACGACGCATTGCTCCCGACGACGGCATTTACCTGACGCACACATTGTGAAGACACATTACCTGAGACGGCATTGCCCCCGGACGTGGTACCACAGTGGCGATGTCCCCGGGCCCCCCTGACGACGCATTGTGACGACACATTCCCTGACGACGCATTGCCAACTGACGACGCATTATCCCCTGACGACGCATTGTGACGACACATGCCCTGACGAGGCATTACCCCCTGACGACGCATTGTGACGACACATTCCCTGACGACGCATTGCCCCCTGACGACGCATTGTGACGACACATTCCCTGACGACGCATTGGGCATTACCCCCTGACGACGCATTGTAACGACACATTCCCTGACGACGCATTACCCCCTGACGACGCATTGTGACGACACATTCCCTGACGACGCATTATCCCCCTGATGACGCATTGTGTGTATATTATTGCCTGACGACACATTGCCTGTTGACAGGCTAGGCATGACGAGCAAGGGCGCAGGCGTACTGTATTCTTTGTATGTGGGAAGATAAATAGAGGAATGTAGAGAGGAAGAGGGGCCGGAGGGCAGATAGGGATTTGGCCTGACCACCAAGGCTAGGTTATGTCGAAATATAAAGCGTAGAGGTAATTATCAAGATCGTCTGGCGTGCTTTTGCAACCTCAGTTGAAGATCCTTGAGGCAAGGATCAATCATTAAGTTGAAGTAGTAGAACCTTCTTATCTTCTTACCAAACCCAAACGAAGAGAGCGCCGGAGTGTTCCAGGAGAAAGCTCAGGAAGTTCAATGAAAAAGTATTGAGCGTGTAGCATTGAGAACATGCGGGAGTTGAGCGCGTAACATCAAGATGAGCGAGCAATATCAAGAGAAACCTAAGCGAGCAATACCAAGAGAGCGTGTTGAAGGACCAAGAAAAACCTAAGAGTCTAGCATCCAGAACGTGTTGGAGGTCAGAGCGTAGCACCAAGCGAAGAACAAAAGAGCGTAGCAACTAGAGCGTCCTGGCGTGTTCCAGAACAAAGCTAAGAGCGTAGCAGGAAGAGCGTGACTTTCTCCAGACCGCAGCGTCAAGAGGCGGAGCGTAGCACCAACAAGAGCGCGTTGGAAGTTCCAAGAAAAATTATAAGAGCGTATCATCACGATTGTGGTGGACCGTAGCGTCAACAGCATCTTGGACTGTTCCAAGACGAGGTTCAGCGCGTAGCATCAAGAGAGTGTCAGAGCCGGAGCCAAAAACGTAGCATCAAGAGCGTGTTTTAACTCAATGCGTCACAAAAAGAAGAAAAAATAGCGCGCCATGCTTCATGAGAAGCCAAGGGCGTAGCGTCAAGAGCGTGCTGGCACGTCCCAGGACAAGGCAAAGAGAAAGTGTTGGAAGATAAAACACACCAAGAGCGTGTTGGAAGTTCCAATAGACAGCTAAGAGCGTAGCATCAAGAGCTTGCCGGACTGGCCCAGGAGAAAGCTAAGAGATGCTCAGAGCGTAGCAGCAAAAGCGTGTCGGAAAACCCAAGATTAAGCCAAGAGCGTAGCACCAAGAGCTTGTTCGAACTTCCAAGAGAAAAAATTAGCATAGCATTCAAGAGGCGACTCTCTCCAGAGCGTAGCGTCAAGGGCGTGCTGAAACGTCTCAGGTGAAGGCCAAGAGCGTAGCATCAAAAGAATTTTCAAAATCTCAAAGAGCAAGCCCAGAGGCTATAGCATCCAGAGCATTTCGTTTGTTACTCTTCCCTTTCGTTTTGTCTTCCCTTCTGTTCCCTACGTCGCTCCTTTCGTTTTAACTTCTGCTCCGTTCGTTACTTCCTCCCCATTGTATTTTCAGGGTTTTTGGGGCCCTACCTGCAAACCAATTGCTAATAATTGCGACTTTTGGGTGCTTATAACTAAATGTGTTGGGGTTGTCATGTTGAGGGTACAGGGTCAATATCTTCAGAGTGCACCATCTATGGAGTTTCTTATGGTGGGTCCTTATGGTCGCTGCTACTTGAGCTCGGCGCATGCCGAGTCGGTGTTTGTACAATTGCTGGATAGTATGTCATCATGGATTGTTCACAAGTTGAGGTCCATAAACCAACCCTTGAAACCGTGACCATGGTTCCGCCAGTTCCTGGAACTGGGGGCCCGGTTCCTAACATGACAGGCCCTTGTAGGGAAAATATGCAAGTGAACCAAACAAAGACGTCCGTTATATGGTGAAAACCCACCATGGACAAAAAAATGTCCCTACCGTTTGCCAAAATAAAAACTAGATGCATATATGACATGCATGTAGGCTTTGAGTGTATGCATGCTTTTCTCCCAAGTCCTTGGTGAAAAAGTCGTCTTCGGGGGGCAATTCGTCTTCGGGGAATTCGTCTTCGGAATTCGTCTTCGGGGGGGAATTCGTCTTCGGGGGGCAATTCGTCTTCGGGGAATTCGTCTT
This sequence comes from Cladocopium goreaui, assembly GCA_947184155.2. Taxonomy (NCBI): domain Eukaryota; class Dinophyceae; order Suessiales; family Symbiodiniaceae; genus Cladocopium; species Cladocopium goreaui. The sequence goes on from CAMXCT020004319.1 coordinate 37,557, forward strand.
CGGAATTCGTCTTCGGGGGGCAATTCGTCTTCGGGGAATTCGTCTTCGGAATTCGTCTTCGGGGGGGAATTCGTCTTCGGGGGGCAATTCGTCTTCGGGGAATTCGTCTTCGGAATTCGTCTTCGGGGGGCAATTCGTCTTCGGGGGGCAATTCGTCTTCGGGGAATTCGTCTTCGCAATTCGTCTTCCGGTGGGCAATTGTCTTCGGGGGGCAATTCGTCTTCGGGGAATTCGTCTTCGTAATTCGTCTTCGGAATTCGTCTTCGTCTGCGGGTGGAAATGTCTTACCCGCACAGCGGGCTCAATGTATATATATATTGCATATAGTAATATTTGCATGTGTATCATATCTACTGTACATATTAGTGTGTGATAGTGTCTGTGTGTGTGTGTGTCACTATGGCCATCGTTTTCAGTCGGTTTCCTAGACCAAACATGGTCTATCTGCCCATATCCCACCTCCTCATTCAGTTCCTGCAAGAAGCCCTTGCCAAGGTGTTCAGAGAGGACAAGTAAAAGAACTATCCGATGCATCGCGTGTTGCTTGTGGGTTTTGCCATTGCGGTGGCACCTTCCCAAAGTCTCGGATCTCATGCTTTCCACCTGAAGAGTCAATGGAGTTACGATATATCTTACAGCCCTGTATGGCAAAGTATTCAATGCATTCCACCATATATATATAATATATATAATCCTCTCAGATCTCTCAGTCTATTTGAGCGCAACACCAATTTCTCTTGCACGCATGAGGGCTGCAGCAAGCGTGTCTGCCTAAGTACATGTCAAATTCAGAGAAATGCAGCCATAGCTGTGCAAGCCTCCTGCTATCTTGTCAAACCAGGAACCAGTCCTTCTATTTGGTCAGCTTACACAATATTACAAGACCTAGCCGCCTAGCCCGAAGGCCACAAGTAGTTCATGTTTACACATCTTTGAGGTTCCTTTCTGGAATGTGTTTATCCTGCTCCTGAAATTACTCACTAAGGACCTTTGGCGAGAGATGCCAGAGAGTCTCTTAGATGTGTTTCGGTTTATGGAAATCAATGCTTTGAGGAGGAATACTAAATGCAGCTCAAGGATGCTATTGCAATTTATTTTTTTATATGTGTTTTTCATATTTATTCCATTTGCTGTTGGATGCTGTTGGTAGGGATTAGCTGCAACTGTTCAACTGCGCACTACCTATTGTTATCGTAACACCATTGCAATTCACAAGACTTCGCAGTCGTGCCACTTGTCTATGTCTCCTATGATGATAACATATGGCAGTGGGTCAAAACCTGGAAAACCCCTGGCGAACATCAAAATAGCTGGTATTTATGGCTGTTCATCCCCCGAAAAATGGTATGTATAGGTATTGATCCATAGCCATATCTGACTTTTCTTGTCAGCTTAAGTTGCAGAGCCATCCTCAATGTCCTTTGGGTCTTCGTCCTCCTGCTCGATCTCTTCCTCCATCCAAGCTCTGGGCTCTGAACGCGTCGTCAAGTGATGTCACAAGTAAGAAAATGTTCAAAATGCATCAAAATGCAACAATTTGGATCAAAATGGTGCTTCACTGTGGGATGTTTCCCAGGCATCCCGCCTCTTCATCATAGAATTTGTTCTGTGCATCGTCATCAGACTCGTCTGACTCTTCAAAATCCTCGCTGCGTATAACAAAATGTTCATTGGAGTGGGGCTGACAAACAAAAATACGGTCTATAGAGTCTATAGCCGAATATAGCGGACACATGCTCAGAGAGAGAAATCCGAAACTCTCATTATGTCCAAACATAAACTGCCAGCTGTTCCTTGCACAGCACAGCTTTTGAACTTGGCAGGATAATAGCAGCAAATATCAGCTGGTCGTTGAGAATTGTGTATTGCACATCTCTGCTGGCCTTTTTGGACAGAAAACGATTAGCAAAAGGGAAGTGTTGGGTAACCTGGCAACAAGGAGAAAAATTTAAGGAGGATAGCATCAACAGAGCCACTTTGACAGAAACGCCAGTCGAAAAGACTAGGAGACAGGGTTCTGCAGTGGTACTAGGTACGAGTTGCACTGGCTGAACTGGGATTTTCCACTTCACATCGTTCCCTTGTAACACTCGGAGCAGTTGAAACCTAAATTCATCCAACTTCACCTGATGCAATTCAGCACATGCTTACATCTCCTTGCCAGGTTTATAAATAAATTACTGTATAAGTTACAGTTACAAGTTTCAAATGGCATGAAAACATGCTCAATCGATGCTCGATCGCCGATCGCAAACAAATTCGTTCCATCCTGTCCTCCCCTCTCTCCAGAGCTGCCTGTCTCCGAGCTTCACGAGCAGCTTCCTATCACCAAAGTTAGCTGGCTGCCAGACTACTCAAGTTGTGATAGTTGTGGCTTTCCAAAAGAAAAATCCATAAAAATCCTGATCATTGTACTATATTGTACTGGTCACCATAATTTGCATCATGAGACAACCGTCGTTTCAGATGTTTCAGAACCCTTTGGGCCTTTGCAGCTGCACGCTCGGCTGCTTTCCGAGCAGTCTCCTCTGCCAATCGCTGAGCGGCCTCATTCAGCTTCAACTGTGCTGCGCTATCGTCACAAATCGTGGCTCACGGCCTGCTCCACTGCCAAACGGTGAAGAGTTGCTTTGACCTCGGAGGAGTGAACTGAGTGAACTGTGCTGCTCCGGTTTTCCGCTTTTCTCATAGTTTTCTCATTTTTCTCCTTAAAGGGTTGGCAATCGGCGGGATTCGGTTCCCAACCGCTGTGAAGATTCGCAGTTCGGAATAGACACGTCGACCTGAGACCAACTTGGAGATTGAATCCACAAAGGGATTTCAACATATTTCAACATATTTCAACATATTTCAACA
>CAMXCT020004320.1:0-2500 GCA_947184155.2 Cladocopium goreaui
GCAGCAGCAGTCGCTGTCGCCTCTCATTAGCATGGGGTTTCCTTGCCGGAAGCTGTGAAGGGTCAGCTAGCAGCAGCAGCAGCAGCAGCTCCAATAGAATTTTTGTCTAGGGTTCCAGCAGCATCAGTAGCAGTAAGAGGAACGGCAGCGAGCCAGTAGCCAGCATAGCATTGAGATTGAAGGGGGAGCGCGTAAGGGAAGAAGAGGTGCTGCACTGCTACTTTTATACTGCCAGGCAGCAGCAGCAGGCAGCAGGCAGCAGGTAGCAGCCAGCAGCAGCCAGCAGCAGCCCGCACCAGCCAGCAGCAGCCAGCAGCAGGCAGCAGTACGTGTCTGGCAGGCAGCATCCGGCAGCAGCAACCAGCAGCAGCCGGCGTTAGGCAGCCAGCAGCAGCCAGCAGCAGCCAGCAGCAGCCAGCAACAGCCAGCAGCAGGCAGGAGCAGGCAGCAGCCAGCAGCAGGCAGGAGCGACAGGCAGCAGCAGGCAGCAGCAGGCAGCAGGCAGCAGGATTCCTTTTTGTAGGAGATTTCAGAAGGGACGTTCCGGCCTCGGGAAACGCATATTTTGGACTCCGTTCGTCCTTCAGGACCATGGTGTTTCCCCGTCCGGCAGGGCCGTGTCTTTGTGGGCACAGCAGCAGCAGCAGCAGCAGTTGTTTCTTGCTTTGGAGGCTGTTTGATTGCAGCAGCACGACAGCAGCACCACAGCAGCAGCAGCCACCAGTAGCAGCACCAGCAGCAGCAACCAGCAGCAGCCGGCGTTAGGCAGCCAGCAGCAGCCAGCAGCAGCCAGCAGCAGCCAGCAACAGCCAGCAGCAGGCAGGAGCAGGCAGCAGCCAGCAGCAGGCAGGAGCGGCAGGCAGCAGCAGGCAGCAGGCAGCAGGATTCCTTTTTGTAGGAGGTTTCAGAAGGGACGTTCCGGCCTCGGGAAACGCATATTTTGGACTCCGTTCGTCCTTCAGGGCCATGGTGTTTCCCCGTCCGGCAGGGCAGGAAAGAATAATAATAATTCGCTGACCCTGGCCGATGCAAGGGGGAGCGCGTAAGGGAAGAAGAGGTGCTGCACTGCTACTTTTATACTGCCAGGCAGCAGCAGGCAGCAGCAGGCAGCAGGCAGCAGGTAGCAGCCAGCAGCAGCCAGCAGCAGCCCGCACCAGCCAGCAGCAGCCAGCAGCAGCCAGCAGCAGGCAGCAGTACGTGTCTGGCAGGCAGCATCCGGCAGCAGCAACCAGCAGCAGCCGGCGTTAGGCAGCCAGCAGCAGCCAGCAGCAGCCAGCAGCAGCCAGCAGCAGCCAGCAACAGCCAGCAGCAGGCAGGAGCAGGCAGCAGCCAGCAGCAGGCAGGAGCGGCAGGCAGCAGCAGGCAGCAGGCAGCAGGATTCCTTTCTGTAGGAGATTTCAGAAGGGACGTTCCGGCCTCGGGAAGCGCATATTTTGGACTCCGTTCGTCCTTCAGGGCCATGGTGTTTCCCCATCCGGCAGGGCCGTGTCTTTGTGGGCACAGCAGCAGCAGCAGCAGCAGCAGCAGCAGTTGTTTCTTGCTTTGGAGGCTGTTTGATTGCAGCAGCACGACAGCAGCACCACAGCAGCAGCAGCCACCAGTAGCAGCACCAGCAACAGCAACCAGCAGCAGCCGGCGTTAGGCAGCCAGCAGCAGCCAGCAGCAGCCAGCAGCAGCCAGCAACAGCCAGCAGCAGGCAGGAGCAGGCAGCAGCCAGCAGCAGGCAGGAGCAGCAGGCAGCAGCAGGCAGCAGCAGGCAGCAGGCAGCAGGATTCCTTTTTGTAGGAGATTTCAGAAGGGACGTTCCGGCCTCGGGAAACGCATATTTTGGACTCCGTTCGTCCTTCAGGGCCATGGGCAGGGCCGTGTCTTTGTGGGCACAGCAGCAGCAGCAGCAGCAGTTGTTGTTTCTTGCTTTGGAGGCTGTTTGATTGCAGCAGCACGACAGCAGCACCACAGCAGCAGCAGCCACCAGTAGCAGCACCAGCAGCAGGCAGCAGGCAGCCACAGGCAGCAGCAGGCAGCAGCAGGCAGCAGCAGGCAGCAGCAGGCAGCAGCCAGCAGCAGCCAGCAACAGCCAGCAGCAGGCAGGAGCAAGCAGCAGCCAGCAGCAGGCAGGAGCGGCAGGCAGCAGCAGGCAGCAGGATTCCTTTTTGTAGGAGATTTCAGAAGGGACGTTCCGGCCTCGGGAAACGCATATTTTGGACTCCGTTCGTCCTTCAGGGCCATGGGCAGGGCCGTGTCTTTGTGGGCACAGCAGCAGCAGCAGCAGCAGTTGTTGTTTCTTGCTTTGGAGGCTGTTTGATTGCAGCAGCACGACAGCAGCACCACAGCAGCAGCAGCCACCAGTAGCAGCACCAGCAGCAGGCAGCAGGCAGCCACAGGCAGCAGCAGGCAGCAGCAGGCAGCAGCAGGCAGCAGCAGGCAGCAGCAGGCATCAGTAGGCAGCAGCAGACACAAGCAGACGCAGCAGCAGTAAGCGCAACGGCAGGAGTGCAGC
>CAMXCT020004320.1:7500-40338 GCA_947184155.2 Cladocopium goreaui
ATCTCGTATCAGTAGGACTAAGTGTGACTATGACTAAGTGATGGTGCAAGGAGAAGAGGTTGATTTTTGCATGGTTTGTTGAAAAATAAAAAACATCTATAAAAGCATTGGGGTTCCAAGGAAAAATAAATATATATAGAAAAAAGATGAAACAAGTAATGATGTTATCATTAATATGGTATGATAGTTTTACTTGATTCTATTCAAGATGTTCAGATGCTGGCTCATCAAATCTGATTTTGCTCCCTTTCCACTGGCCACCTGGTGCCAAACGTCTGACAACACAGGACTCTGAGATCCAAAATATTCCAAAATGCTACCAAAACACGAAAAGACACAGATTTTTCTCACAGCACATCACTCCAAAAAGGCCCTTACACGTTTGCAGTTTCCTTGTTTTTTCACACGTTTATATGGTCGTGTCCAGTTCTTTTCATTGTTTTCATTCATTGTTACTTTATTTTCATTGTTTCTTCAGCTTTGAGCTTGTTTCGAGAAAGAACAACATGAGATTGTTTGAGAGTTTTTGTTATTTTTGATGGTCAAAAACATTGATTAATTAACGAGAAACCATATACAACTCAGCCCACTGTCCCGAAGCCAAAGAGATAGTTTGAGAAACAAAAATAAGAGCACATTATATATTTGTCGAGGTGTTTTTCGTTTTGAATTGTTTTCTAGTGTTTTGTTGTTTGGCAGTTTCTTAGCCCCCTGCACGCTTGTTGGTATGTGATTTCTATTTTGTTCATTTGTCTTCATTTATGTTTCAATTGTTCTGTGGTTTTAAAGCTTTTTTGTCCATGCATTTCATTCGTTTGTTCTTCATCGAACAAGCAATTGCCAATCCAGACTGCTGACATGTCATACGACATCATACGACCACTTAGTTCTGCTGATCTTAGGTGGGATAGCTCTGACTGTCGGCTCTGGATCTCAGCTTGCAAATCCAAAGCTACAAATCTCAAATCCTCTCGAACATTCTCGAGCCATATGAAACTTTTAACTGGATACGTGTTTGGACCGCAGAGCCCCGACTCTAATTGTTTGTATGTATATATTGTGTTCATTCGACGAAAACAGTATGCATTGGTTTTCTTTGACATGAAGCGACACCTTGCACCCGCTCATTTTCAAGCTTACACCATGCAGCAACACTTCCACCATTCAGCAGTCCCTCCAAAGCCCTGCACCTGAGCTGGTGCTGCACCTACAAGGACGGCGCCAAGGCCTCTATAAAGAGTTACAAGGCCTTCCTTGGTTTGACATCTGGCCATGTCAGCCAGCTCGTTGAAGGCAGGACATATCAGCACAGTCGAGTTGTCATTCTGTATAAATATGATATCACGATATAATATATATATATATAACATATATAACTAATCATATATAATATATTTACAAATCAAAAATGTGTTTGGCTGCTTCGGCTAGGCTGGTAACAGTCTTCAGGATCTGATTCATAGCATGAGTGACCTGGGCACAAAGCTTCGATTCGTGCCGCTTCCTGCGTGATAAACATTAGAATCCCAGCCGCATGCTTCACGGACAGGCATCCAAATCCCACCATAAATATCACCACAAAAGTTGCCCTTATCCAGAATAGGGTTACGATTTTGGCGGATTGCACAGGTCTCTGAGATGTGAGCATGATAGTAGATATATGTGAATTCTTCGAGTTGCAAATTGTAGCTGCGGAACGTCAAAGGTCAAAGGATGTTAAAGGTCTGCCAAGACATTTCAATGTGTGACACATTGTGACACAATGTATTTCGTGGAGGCTGCAAAGCTCAGGTCGGCACACCTCTGTAGACGACAGCCCCATGGGAGCCGCCACCACTGCCCTCGGCTGAATAGGGTGCTGAAACCATGCACCACAGCAAACCCTTTACACCCTGGGCTGCCGCTGGGCCAAAGTACTGTATGTATGTATCTATGTATGTGTGTGTGTGTGCGCTGCTATTACATGCTATTACATGCTATTTCTGTATCATAAGGAGGTATGATATTGTCATGGTATCATAAAGGATCACAACTTACAGTATTCATAATTGCTTGGAAGCAGCGCTGCAAGAAAAAAGTGCACTTACTCTGCATGTCCTGGAAGGGCCCTTCGTACAGTAGGATCATGACAGGACCATGGATGCGTAGAATGCAGCATGGCTCTATCACGGATGTGGCATGATGCATGATGCATCATGAATCATCATGATACTTTGTCTCCACCAAAATGTGGCTCCAAATTCCAGTGGCCACCTGGACCTGCAAGCGGGTTTTGATGGTCGAAATCGGGTGCGTAATGATGTCCTTGGTCACTACCAATCGAATCGACAGCGAAGTGTCCCTCAAGCATCTGTGTCTGTATGAGTACAGTATATAGGAGTAGTGCAACAGAAGCAATCTGCAGGTCGCAACTGGTGTAGTAAAAGTGCTAGAAAACACACACACAGAGAAAAAAAACAAAAGAAGAAGAAGAAGAAGAAGTACTCGTTGCATGAACTATTTTAGGCAAGCATTGGGTGGCATCAGTTTCTGTCAGGGTGTGCAGTTTACAGTTTGAAGGAAAATGCGAACTAATGCGAAGTAGATTCTGCAAAAATGCCAGCAACACTGCCAGCAATGATCTGATTTGTCAAGACCTTGGCACACTGGCAGTGCTACATCTCCTTGGCCTGCTGTGTAACTCGGCAAATGTATGCAAATATCTATCCTCCAACCCACCCATCCATCCGCTCACACACCAAATTTCATGATATATGAACACCGGACATGCATACATACATACCGATCCATGATCCATAATTCACACGTGATATACGTATACTGTAGATATGCATATAAATATAGATTGTAAGTGCGCATAAAAATTTCATATCATATCGTTACAATGCTGCATATACTTATACATATACATGTGCAGTCATGTGCATGTTATATATATGTGTGTGTGTGCGCGTGTGTATGTATATGTATATGTACATGTACATGTACATAAATATATATATGTGTGTGTGTGTGTCTAATGTGAATTATATATATACATATGTTATATGATTATTATTGTGATTCATTATGTGTATGTGTATGTGTATGTGTATGATAATATGCATACATATGTGTGTATATATATGTGCAATTACGTGACATGTGTGTGTGAGCAGCAATTATACAATTACCGCACGCAGAACAAACATACAGTTGCAATACATGCAAAGATAAACATCAACAAAACACCACGTGTTCAGGGCAACCCGACTAGATCAGCCATTGCGAAGGGACCTTGTGAAGTTTTCCTACCCTGAGATAGTTGTTGGATGTGTAACAGCCTAATGCAGTCAGCAGGTGTGCCTAAAGTGCAGGGCTGGTTGGGTGGGTGTCATGCGAGCTTTGCAATCAAGCTAGCTTCTGGCAGTCCATGTCCTCTCTTGAGCCATTCTTTCTTGCCCTAAATTATAAGATTCCGAAGTCCTGGCTTGAGACATGCACACAGGAGTCATTGAATTGCTGCGGACATCTGCGGACACTATCAGAGTTTCTTGTGCAATAACAAGCCTGACTGCAAGCATTCTGGTTCTCACTGGCGTGTACACACTGCTTACGTGAGGATATTGAAAGGAGCTGACATACATATAGGGTCCAAGGCTGTACAATCTTAATGTCCGATAGGTATGGATGGATCTTAGGCATGCATGCGCCGGGCCAATGCATTCGAACACTGCCACCACTGCTAAACCAGTATTTTCTATCACTAGCTTCCAACAATTCCCAAACATCAGTAGGCACAATGCAGTAATATCCGGTACTAGTATCAATACCTACAGTAACAATGCCTCATGCCTTCAGTGTGACCACATGACACTTTTTCCACTGCTTTCATCTTGCAGCATCACGTCACGCCTTTCCAATGTTCCGCCAGTCTGGGTATGGGCAGAATGAGGTTGTATCGAAAAAGTATCAGAAAGGCGGATTTTGTTGTGCTTAATTAATTTATCTTAATTTGCCATCAGGACGTGGGATTCCTGAAGTGAGATTGAAGATCACTGCTTTGATGCAGTTTTGATGCGTCTTACCCCTGGCCCTTGGCAGAACTCTCCACAACGCACCGCGTACTCAGGCATCAAGTTGAGCCTGTCATCAGCGTGGTTCAGTTTTGCCTTCACCGTTGGTTGTCACTACCCAGTCACTAAGACTTCAGCCGTCGGAAGGGAAGAGGCCCGGTTTGGACGCATGGGCGTGCAACAGAAACAATCAGCACCCCAGCAGATCCCGGCAGCATCAAAGGTGAAATGATGTGAATTTTTCGTGCCTTCTCCAGCTGAGTGGTCTGTGGGGCCTGCGGGGTCACCCTGCTTTTCCACCTGCCACGAACAGTACTCGTTGAAAGCCAAATGACCAACATAGAGAAGTCAAGGCATTGCAAACCACGCCGGTAACCACAATGAAAGCCAAATGGGGCAAAGTGCCACACCATGCCACAAGTGCAATGACTGAACACTTTTTGCGTGCCAGTTCCGGTGTTGCGTCCAGCAGTTGGGAGCCGCGGTATTTTCACATCTTGCATCCTCTGTGTCTCAGCGCAGTCTCAGAACTCATGAGCCAACTTGGAGAAAGCAAAGGCCGCACCTGAACAAAAAACATCCTTTCCAAGATGGTCTAAGTGCATGGATTAAATATGCTATGGACTATGGGCGACGGCACATCAACAAATAAAGGACCGGATAACCCCACATGTCAACTTCTTCCAATAATGAGCAACAAATGTTGTAGCGGGACGGGCAAGCCAGGAAAGACAAAGGAGGTGGTGGAGGATCGAGAAGTAAAACAAGTTGTATGTGAAGAGTTGTGTGTGACAAAGTTGTATGTGACAGATGGTGTGTGACAAAGTGGTGTGAAAGATGGTGATGCAAAGATGGTGTGTCAAAGATGGTGTGTGAAAGATGGTGTGTGACAAAGTGGTGTGTCAAAGATGGTGGGTGACAAAGCGGTGTGTGAAAGATGGTGTGTCAAAGATGGTGTGTAAAAAAGTTGTGTGTGAAAGATGCTTTGTGAAAGATGGTGTCCGACAAAGTGGTGTGTGAAAGATGGTGTGTGACAAAGTGATGTGAAAGATGGTGTGTGAAAGACGGTGTGTGAAAGATGGTGTGTGACAAAGTAGTGTGTGAAAGATGGTGTGTGACAAAGTTGTGTGTCAAAGATGGTGTGTAAAAGATGGTGTGTCAAAGATGGTGTGTGAAAGATGGTGTGTGAAAGATGGTGTGTGACAAAGTGGTGTGTGACAAAGTGGTGTGAAAGATGGTGTGTGAAAGATGGTGTGTGAAAGTTGTGTGTGTGAAAGAGAGCGTGTGACAAAGTCGTGTGAAAGATGGTGTGTGACAAAGTGGTGTGTGAAAGATGGAGTGGCAAAACATGGTGTGTGAAAAAGTTGTGTGTGAAAGATGCTTTGTGAAAGATGGTGTCCGACAAAGTGGTGTGTGAAAGATGGTGTGTGACAAAGTGATGTGAAAGATGGTGTGTGAAAGACGGTGTGTGAAAGATGGTGTGTGTGCCACGCAAAGTGAAGATACATGTCGCCAAGTGCCACGCCTGCCACGCAAAGTGACAGTCGATGTTCCAAGTGCCACGCCTGCCACGCAAAGTGCACGTCCATGTCACCACGTGCCACGCCTGCCACGCAAAGAGCCGCGGCGTCCACGGCGTCATTTGGGAACCCGGTGCGCCACCAGAGCCGGCCCAGTGCCGTAAGTGGCACGCCTGCCACGCCTGCCCCGCAAAGTGAGCGTCGATGTCACCAAGTGTCACGCCTGCCACGCAAAGTGGACAAGTTGTGTGTGAGCAAGTTGTAAGTTGTGTGAGGACAAGATGTGTGTGAGTGAGCAAGTTGTGTGATGACAAGTTGTGTGAGGACAAGTTGTGTGTGAGCAAGTTGTGTGATGACTAATTTGTGTGAGGACAAGATGTGTGAGGACATGTGAGCAAGTTGTGTGTGGACAAGTTGTGTGTGAGCAAGGTGTGTGATGACAAGTTGTGTTTGAGCAAGTTGTGTGAGGACAAGATGTGTGAGGACAAGGTGTATGTGAGCAAGTTGTGTGCGGACAAGTTGTGAGTGAGACGACGGGAGGCGGGAGGCGGACGGACGGCGGGATACAGAACCAAAAGCAAGAACCCCACACAAAGATGTGGGGAAAAACGTAAAACAGCGTGATGTCTGCTGCCTGCCCTTCCGCACCTCCAACACACAACAAGTTAAACGCGAAATGTGCAGCAATCGCTGCCAACGCCCATGCAAAGCCTCACACCACACGTCGAGAAAAGCGGACGTGAAGAGCAAGAAACACAACAGAAAGCTGTGGCGGCAACATATGCCACAACACTTCAGCACAGCAGATACAACAGCACCTAACAGTATCAAGTCGACGGCTCATTATCTTCAAGAATTCCAGTTGGCGTCGCAATTTTCTTCCAAGATCTAATACTGAACACTCCCACTTGAACTCAGTCGCCAGTGGTTTTGTAGTGCATGATTTCGGCCACCGGATCCTCACCAGCACTGGAAAACACATGTTGGGTCATCGCTGCCATCACTGGTGTCAGTAGGCCCAAACTCCCAAACCCCACGGTTCTAATTTGACTTTTGGTTTGGGATGTGTGTCTTGAACCTGTCATTTCAGCAAACCAATCTGGTTCTCAGACCCATAGCAAGGAAAGAGGGCACAAAGCAAACCGATGAAATAATTGGAAGAGTTCTAAGGCCTTGAATGACTGTTGTACATTTTGTGGGTTACATGACTACAGTATTGGCCATGATTTGCCATGTCCTGCATCCAGTAGAAGAACAAAGGGTGATTCGCCTAGGTTTTCGATGCGTGCTGCAATAGGACAGCAGCACAAGAGCAGGCACCCACACTCGCCCGCAGAACAATGCAAAGCTCAAAAACACAGAAAACACCGGATTAAAATGGATTTATATACAGAATAATGCAGCAAATGGCAACAAATATCAAAAAATGCTCATGGTCGCATGACTCTGGGTCACACTTAGATTTCGGAAGGCTGGCAGCATAAACAACATGAGTTCTGGCGTCCAGCCACCCTGCAGCCAAAGATAATGAAAGAGTTGTTGTTTTCTTTGCATGACAAGCAGCTTTAATGTTATAGGCTGCTTCCGCCTGCTGCACTGCAAGCCGGAAGAATGGCCTTGCACAAGTTCAGGGATCCTGTGCAAAAGATCTCTCTATTCACAAGATTCTGAAGATTCTAATTCAGAACTCGTGTGCGCACTATTCTGCGTAAATGTCTCAAACAGATTCAAAAAGCCCTTGACCGACCTCTGGTCTTCGCTCATTAGCCGCAGTCCAGCATGGGCTTTGGGATTGCTATACTCGCCACATCGAAAGCTGTTGGCAGACAATCCTTAATGGCATATTGAAGGTTGTCCAGCTTCGCAGGGAAAACTGACTACAGAATCTGCGCGATGCATCCGTGCAGCTCTACGCCGAACAACGGAACTTCCCTAGCGATGAATTCCAGGGGAACCTCATGAAGTTTTTTGTCGTCCATGGTTGTTTGGTGTCTGAGTAAAATCAACGGAGCTAGAAATGTTAACAAGGCACCGCAGCAGTTCACGCCCACAGCCCAAAAATCGTAGGACATCAAGGGCGCCTCCCCGCTGATGATCGGGGCAACACAATACCTGCATCGGAGCCAGATAGTTCCAATTCTATATGTGGGATACTTGGTTCGTTCAGGAAGAGTAATTACCCAATTGGTACTTCCAAAATGGGGGAGCCCCGAGGCACTGCAATGGATGTGCAGAGGGGGAAAGAAAAAGAAAACTGACAGTTGCTATGGTAGCAAAGCCAGGAGTAAGAGGCAGAAGGCCAACCAGATAACACGACGTTTAACGAGGTGAAGCTGGCTGCCCTGCCAAAAAAAGACCCGAGCCAAGGTGGAGGGGTTAACTGTTCGAAAGCCATTGTGACGTTTTGTACGGTCCCCACCGCACGGGCAAGCCCGTGCGTGATCTCCAAAGCGGTCCGCGATCCCGTTGCACAAGTGGCAATAGATGGCAATAGCCATCAGAGCTTGCAACAGGAATACGGAGCCGCAAACGGAGGGCTAACACATCACTTGCGCCTCCACTTTTACATCACTTGCGCCTCCACATCACTTACGCCTCCGTGCATCACTTACGCCTCAAGAGCTAATCACCTGCGCCTCCAATGACCTCCTTCCCATGACATCTGAGGGGAGTCTTCTTTTCTTGCCAAAACAGAGCATGCTCAAAGACACATAGACCCAAATAAACGATGATGCTCATTAAAAAACAAAAGAATAGTAGGTAGCAAGGGGAACCGGTTAAAAAGAAAAGCGGGTGGGGGGGTGCAGGGGGGAGGGCGCAGCGCCTCCCCCCGCAATGCGTACCAAGAAAGAAGCGCAGAGGCACAAGTATCGATAGATATCAACAAAGATAAGATGAACCCACATAAACGATGCATCTGAAACACCAAACATGGAAGTCGCGCTGCAAGCATAGATCAAAGTTGTCGCTCATGAGCCGCTAAGAAAAAAACACATGGAAACCAAAGAATTAGAAGACGCGTCAAAGCCATACTTGGAGGCCACCAAGACGCCAAACATGGACGCCAATGAACAGGCAAACCTGCAAGCCGTCGCAATCGCACAAGCCACATAGAAGCCACACATATAGAAGCAACTCACAAGCCACACTTAGAAGGCAAATAGCTGCCAGATATTAAAGCCATCGAACAGGCAAACTTTGAAGCCATCACACGTGGACGACGATCGTGACAGCCAGATAGAAGCCATCGACCTAGACGCCACCGGGGGGACGGCAACTATCAAGACCACATGGTCGCCGCAGATTTTGAAAGCGACTTAGAAGCCACGATTTGAAGCCACATTAGGAACCGCAGATTTGGAACCCACTGGGACGCCACAGTTAGAGGCCATGTTGAGAGCCGCAGATTTGGGAGGCACTTAGCAGCCACAGCGCAAAAAGGTCACATTGGAAGCCGTAAATTTCAAAGACACTTAAAAGCCACACTCCGGAGCCTTCCACAATGCCATGATCTAAAAATCTAACTCTTTATTTAAATTTCCACACTGCCATCATCTAAAATCTAACTCTTTATTTAAACTTCCCCCCCCTTGCCTTCCACAATGCCATCATCTAAAATCTAACTCGTTATTTAAACTTACCCCCCACTTGCCTTCCACAATTCCATCATCTAAAATCTACCTCTTTATTTAAACTTTACCCCCTTGCCTTCCACAATGCCATGATCTAAAAATCTAACTCTTCATTTATATAAACTTCCCCCCCCTTGCCTTCCACACTGCCATGATCTAAAATCTAACTCTTTATTTTAACTTTCCCCCCCTTGCCTTCCACAATGCCATCATCTAAAATCTAACTCTTTATTTAAACTTCCCCCCCTTGCCTTCCACAATGCCATCATCTAGTTGTTGTTGTCGTTGTCGTTGTCGTTGTCGTTGTCGCTGTCGCTGTCGCTGTCGCTGTCGCTGTCGCTGTCGCTGTCGCTGTCGTTGTTGTTGTTGTTGTTGTTGTTGTTGTTGTTGTTGTTGTTGTTCATGTTGGCGTTGATGTTGATGTGAAAGTTGATGATGTTGTTGTGGTTGTTAATGTTTTTGTGTTGTCGATGTTGAGACTGCTGTTGATTTTGCTCTTGTTGTTTGTTGTGCATGTTGTCGATGTAAGTAAAGAGGCGTCGGGAGCGAGTATGTTTCCGGCGTTGAAAGCGAGTTGCTTTTCGGCGTCGGGAGCGGGTGTCCGACCTATTAGAAGCCGCAGTTTTGGAAGCCACTTAAGCCACGATCGCAGGGCTCCTTGGGAGACGCAGCTTTAGAAGCCGCACTTAGAAGCAACAATTAGAAATTGGTAGCCACACTCCGGAGGCATATTAGACGCCGCAGACGCCGCAGATTTAGAAGCCACTTAGAAGCCACAGTCGGAGGGCACATCGGGAGCCGCAGCTTTCACTTAGAAGCCACGCTTAGAAACCACCTTAGAAGCCACAGATTTAGAAGCCACTTCGACGCCACAATTCGAAGCCACTAGAAGCCACTGTAGAAGGCCATATTGAAGGCCGCAGACTTAGAACCTACATGGAAACCATAATTAGAAGCTACCTTGGAAGCCGCCACTAAGAAGCCACCCTCCAGAGCCGCAGATTTAGAAGCCACTTAGAAGCCATGATCTGAGGGCTCAGTAGAAGCCGCAGCTTTAGAAGCCGCACTTAGAAGCCACATTTAGAAGACACTTAGAAGCCACACTCCGAAGCCATATTGGAAGCCGCAGATTTAGAAGCCACTTAGAAGCCACACTCCGAAGCCATATTGGAAGCCGCAGGTTTAGAAGACACTTCGACAGCGCTGTTAGAGATCACTATAGCCGGCCAAGTTAGTAGCCGCGTATTGAGCAACCACTAATAGAAGCCACATTGCAAGCCGCATATTTATAGAAGCCATTTACCCGTTACAATGAGAAGAAGACACTTAGAAGCCACGCATGGAAGCCACAGAGTGAGTGAACTTTCGCACCCTCGCACCTGGAAGGCAACAATCCTAAGTACATAGAAGCCACGTACATAGAAGCCATTAGGAACTACATCCGAGGCACAAGCGAGGAAAAACCCGAGGCACAAGCGAGGAAAAACCCGAGGCACAAGCGATGTGCCGACCCAAACGGAGCAGTACCCGAAAAAAGGCAGGGTCCAAGTCAAGGCCAAGGGCCGGAGATGGGCGGGCCGACAGCCATGCCCCCGCTGCAGGTGGGCTCGGCCACTGGCGTCCTCTGCAGTCACCATCAGCTGCGCCAGTTGCGCTTTGTCTAAAACAGCTGAGAGGGCTTGCTGGCGATGGGCTTGGTCGCCACGGAAGCGATCCGCTTCCAGGACAACTGCATTGTAGGCTGCAGCAGTCGCAGAGGAAGTTGGCCAGTCCGGGTTGTACCGCCCATCTAAACCTCGACATGCTTCTGGCGTGGTAGCCACACAAGGTAAGCAGCAGTAGCATGAACGGCGCATTGTCGAAGGCCAAGCCCCCCGTGCTTAACGCCCAAAGTCGCTTGGTGCCAGATCCGGTCTGAAACTGGGAAGCAGCCAATGGATTCGAGGCAGGCGCGTACTTTTCCATCGAAGGCCACCAGTGCTGCACTGTGGAGCCCAGCGGGGGTGGTGCGCATGTTGTGGACAAGCTTCCAATTATATAAACGTGAAAGTCTAAAATACCTGAGCACAAAAAGAAACAAAAGATCATATTAAGGAGTTCTGGAGTTTGCAGATCATATGTACATCATGCGTACAAATCACCCCAAATCACGGCCTGTCCAAATTCTTGAACGACATCGATTTGCTTGTGTCCAAACCAGTACCGTCTTCAAAGTACACTCTTCCAGCATCCATGAGCTGTTGTCCTCCGCAATTGACACTCACTAAGAAGGATTTTGAACATAATATGGGCCTCAATGGTCCCATATGAGCAAACTACGAACGCTCAGGATGAGAGGAGAAGGTCAAACAATCACAATAAATAAAAAAATAATAATCCTGTCACATCTGAAGGCTGAAACTTGTTTTCTGGACAAACACCGTTCAGGAGATTTTGATTATATTAGTATATCGGCATTACTCTCATTTGCCCACTCACATGCCCTAGGAGAGATAACAAAAAGATACCAAAAGGCCAATTTGGACAAAGACGAAGCAAGCCCTGAATTCATTTTTCCATGCTTCTGTCTTCGATCTGGAGGTCAAAGCAAACCCTTTGCAAGCACCACATCTCTGCAAAGGTATGTCTCACTACGTCAACGACATGCAGTATTGAGCTTCTCAATATCAATGGCAGCAGCATTGGTTTGGACATATTGGGATCTCTTCCTGGCTAGTTCTAGCAAGAGTTTGTAAGAGTATGTAAGAGCATCTCGTCACTAAGTCATCACCACGGTCAGCACCTGTGTGGGTTTGTAATTAGCATTTGTAGCTACATGCCCATGGGAAGGCGGCAACAGCAGTCCTCTTTCTCTCGCTGGATTCACGTCAGGATAAGAGTTGATATTTTCAATATCCTTAGCGAAAGGGTCAAGATGGCGAAGCAACCGATCGATTTCCGTCTGAGCAGCTTACAGCATACAGTCCAAGCCGACAAGGGGGTTTCCCAGTCAAGAGGCATAGTATGGCCGCATGTTGTACCAGTAGTTCATATCTCCTTAGCGCTGACACTTGGGACACAATCACAAAATGGCTGTGCCAAAATGCGCAGAAAATACCACAATAAACAGTAAGCAATCAATAAGCGTCAACATGATTCAACATGTATCAAACTAATTCCAAACATGTCCAAGCCAAGCGGCCAAGAATAGCTGCAAGCACCGTTGCGGCGAAAAACCTCACCGTATCTGAGAGCATAAGATAGCATAAGATAGCGTAAGGGCGTGCAGGTGCGGACGGCAACGCTAGAGGCAAGGCTGAGACTGAAGACGAAGCCCCAACATCTCCCAAGCGGTTCCTCTCGGAATGCTCCTAAAAGTCTCCTAGTTGCCCTAGTTATTCAAGTTCAGAACATGTCAGAACGGAATTTCCCGGGTTGTTTGACAAGGCGCGCAAGAGCCGCAAAAGTGAACCATGAAGGGTCTTGCTCACGAATTTGATTCCTGCACAATCTGCACAGTGCACACTCAAAATCTTTTCGGCGGTCTTTGCCAAAGATGTTCAGCACTGCTGTTCAGCACTGCTGTGGCAGCGGATTGTTCACGGTTCATCACGGTTCCAGGCCGCTGCATTCCGCTGCCCGTAGCTCAGTGGCAGCTCAGTGCTTTTTTTTGGGGGGGTTGTCTTGCTGATCTCAACACTCAGTCTTGCTGCATGACCGGTGTACTTGTTCTCAAGGTGGAACATGTAAACGAACAAGCAGGCATACGGCATACAAGAATTGCAAGCGCGCACGCATAGAAAAGAAATAGAACCGAACTACAACAATGGTAGCTTGCGTGAATGAATGAACAAGTGAAACAAAGGAACAAAGGATAACAAGGACCAAGGACTAAGTAAGTGCAAGTCAAAATGAATGAAGATGTTCACACAGAAACACAGCACCAAAATATAACAAATCCATACAAATCCTGAACGACCAGCTGCCAGGTCCTGCGTGCGAAGAACGCTGCAATGCCTGTCAGCGCCAGTCCAGCCGCAACCGATGACCACGCTGCTGAGGGGCTCCAATAGTGTAGCTGGAAGGACCTGACAGGACTTCGATGGACACTTCGATGGACTTCCTGGATGCTTTTCGAAAAGCTTCGGAAGTTCCTGGAGAAATTCGGAGAAACCAATGGATCCAATGGTCTCAGTATGTCTCAGTCTATTTCCTCAAGGCATCTCAAGGCATCTCAAGGCATCTCAAGGCATCTCAAGGCATCTCAAGGCATCTCAAGGCATCTCAAGGCATCTCAAGGCATCTCAAGGCATCTCAAGGCACCAAAAATGCTGCAGGATTCACCGAGCCGAATATGCCGCCAAGAAGCAGGGCAGCAAAAATGCCTTGGAGCAGAGAACCATTTTGAAAAATGAGGAGAATCTTTTTTTAAGCTCTCTCAGGAGCTACAGTAGTACAGCTCAAGCTCTGTGAGTGCCAATCCTGTTTGCGCCAAGCAGCTGCAAAACAGAACCCAAGGAGTCAGCAAGCTCACAAAGATGGCAACAAGGTTCAGCCGCTTTCCTTGGTGTCATTTGGCTGCCGGCGCGACATGTCCGACATCAAACATATCAAGCACTTGATAGTCACTTGATAAAAACGTGGCAGCAAAATTGTTTGAAGCACTTCCCTTGCTGTACAGGAGCCACTTGGATTGGACCATCTGCCTACCTGCCTGCCTGCTTGCCTGGCAAGTGCTATAAACAGTGCATATCTGCGTGTATATGACAGGATGCCCATAGATCTGCATATTGTCCCTATTCTGGTTCCAAAATGACGACCGGCTGTGCCAGAACCGGCATGTCGATTTGCATGTTCATGGTGCCTCCGCAAGGTTATTAATTAACATGTTTCCCGCGGTTGGAGGAGAAAAAACAACTTCTCCAAAACGCGGGTCAAAGCGTGCGCGCATGTGTGCAGCGTGCATGCACAGCGTGCTATGCGTGCTGTAGATCATGTAGGATGTCATGACATGTCAAAGCGCATCCAGGGATCGCTTGCCCGGCGTGAAGCTGCTGAAGCTCTGATCTTTCTGGAAGCCACCCTCGACAGCTCCATACGCCGGATCCTTGTGCAAAGCATTGCAAATAATACTCAAACTATGGGCCTCATGGCCTTCAGATTCAACTGACCCCAAACCTCTTGCTTGCTATCACAAGCAGGCGGAAGATCCTCAACATTGACTTAACATTGACTTAACATCCTGAATCTCAGCTTGTGTATTATTTGTTTGACTATGTTTGACTCTCTGACTTCTGACACAGTCCAGGTAGAGAACCCTCTTGGGTTCGCAATTTCAAGGCCTTTTTCGCTTCATATGCTGCCACCAAGCCACCATGGTCGGCAACTTCATTCGTGGCCGGCTTGAGCCGGAAGCTATGCCCAAAAACGTGCAAAGACTCACCCAAGATCTTTTTTGTCTGCCGGTCATGGCCAGCCCATCTCAAACGAATGTCTATCTCATTGAAGAACAACTATATGGTGTAAATATATATATTAATATATATATGTGTGTGTGTCACTCTATAACATTCTAGATATAGTCTATATGGGAATAAACATCAGAATGTGTCATTCTCGCCAGCATGAAAGCGATGAAAGCGCCGGAAAGCGCCACCACAAAATGAGCAGTAGCTGGTGACCCTTCCAAATATTGCCAATTCATCTCAAAAACTTCAGCAGGGGCATCACAGATGCACTTTAAAATATTGCAATCTAAAACCTCACGAAGTGGAAGGGATGGGACGGATGGGAAGATAAGGGGCAAAAAGGATCAAAAAGGATCATTTTGTCATGTCTTGTCCAAAAATCGAGCAGCACCAATTCTGGGGGAAGCAAGGAAGCAGCAAGCCGCCTTGCCCAGCGACTGGCCTCTCAACCACCACCTCACACGATGCAAGTTGCAATCGGCTCATGAATGATTCATGATTTTCAGTCGTTTTCACCTTAGCAACTTGTTCAGCAACAAATATCCGGAACTCATCCCCACAGCTGCAACTGCATCTGGCACATCTCTCCAAAATCTGAGGTCACTCAAGATGTCCTCCCAGAAGCATGGCGCCACTAACACTAGCCAGCCTTGTTGATCAAGGCTCCATTGAGTATTCGAACTGCTGTCTTTGCCTTGCTGGACCCGCGGATATTGTGCTGCAGTATCTTGTTGGTGCAGAATTTGTTACCCGTAATTACTGTTTCTACCTTTGCATCATAAATGCTTACATATGGCACATGTTTATTTAATATTTTATACAATGTGTATATAATTATAAATATAGTATGCATGTAATTGTATGTATATGTATGTGTATATGCGTATATGCGTATATGCGTATCTGTGTATCTGTGTATCTGTGTATCTGTGTATGTGTGTATGTGTGTCTGTGTGTCTGTGTGTCTGTGTGTATGTATGTATGTATGCATGCATGCATGGATGCATGGATGCATGGATGCATGAATGCATGGATGCATGGATGTATCTATGTATCTATCTATCTATCTATCTATGTATGTCTGTCTGTATGTCTGTATGTCTGTATGTCTATGTATGTATGTATGTATGTATGTATGTATGTATGTATGTATGTATGTATGTATGTATGTATGTATGTATGTATGTATGTATGTATGTATGTATGTATGTATGTATGTATTTATATCTATGTATGTATGTACGTATGTATGTACGTATGTAAGTACGTATGTATGTACGTATGATTACGTATGATTACGTATGTATGTACGTATGCACGTATGCACGTATGCACGTATGCACGCATGCACGTATGCACGTATGCACGTGTGCACGTATGCACGTATGCAGGTATGTACGTGTATGTACGTGTATGTACGTATGTACGTATGTACGTATGCAGGTATGCAGGTATGCAGGTATGCAGGTATGTACGTATGTATGTATGTACGTATGTATGTATGTATGTACGTGTATGTACTATGTACGTATGTACGTATGCACGTATGCAGGTATGTATGATGTACGTGCATACACGTATATGTACGTAAGTACGTATATGTACGCATGTACGTATGTACGTATGGACGTATGGACGTATGGACGTATGTACGTATGTCCGTACGCACGTACGTACGTACGTACGTACGTACGTACGTACGTATGTATGTACGTGTTTCTTCTTGCTTCTGTGTGTGTGTGAGTGTGCGTGTGGATCCTTCTGAGTCTCTCTCCCAGTCTCTTCATATGGCTTTCCAATTTTCAATCATTTGCTTAACATATCTCAGATCTCTCTTGCCCAATTATCTATTGTTTCATCTGCGAATACCGATATTGAAAGTGGAAAAGCTGTTCCCAGCTGCTTTCTTCATCCCAGAAAAAATCGTTCCGGATTACATGTAGATGTGATAATTATATTATATTATATTTATATTCATTTATCATTTATTTATCTATATGCACCGTTGATGAAGAGTCGCAAGTTTTGGCTACTGTGTTGCCCGAAAGCGCCCGCTTTTGGCATGAAGAGGCCAACATCGCTCTGTTCTCGTGGAAATGATTTCGGCGAGGGTGTGATCGAAAACAAGAAAGACATGTTGGTGTCTAAATTGGTGGGCATGAAAATTCTGCAGCCCGGCACCTCATTGATCATCAACATGTATGCTAAGAAGATAAAAAAAGAACATGAGATGATATTGATTGATATTGGACATATGAGGAATCCATGCGCTGATAAGGATGATGAGTGCCAGGGGCGCAGTTGAAACATTTGACATTGCAGCCCCATCGATTCAGACAGAAACTGGACTGGCTTCAGCGTATCCCTGGGAAGGCCTGAGCCTGCACAATCCATATTCAAACCAAAGCGCTCAACATCGCTAGACAGAACGCAGTTCACCATCCTTTGCTGATCAACATGCTCTTGACTGTAGACATGCTGCCCAGCCTGATCCCTGACTGCAGACATCGAGGAACTTCGGAATACATCCTGATATTTTGACAGTTCCTCTCTGATCCAAAAGCATCCCTATGTCATTGTACACCTTGTGCCAGGACTTCACAGTCGACAAGCGCAGCGAATCTCTCTTCCTATCCCTGTTCCTATCTCTCTTTGTTGAGGCTGCATATCTATTCAATATCTATTTATGTGTTTATCTCTCTTTTTACTTGTATTCGATCTTACTTACAGTATTTTATCTGCGTATGTTATATTATATTTCTTTTTGAACTCGCTTGACATCTTTTTTAAAATACTTCAGAAACTTACACCCAGCGCGAGCCCTGCCTGCGGCAGGGTCTGGTTGCGCACTCCGCCAAAACGCCGTCGGTTGCCGGCTGCCCCAGGCGTTCTCCTCAACATCAGGAAGCACACGAAGTCACCATGAAAAAAAACGTGTATATATATATATAAATAATCGCAAGAAAACCGTGCTATTTTGTGCTACCAAGCCAAAAGTCCAGTTGCCTGAGTCATCAGACTTGAACGGGCCAAATCCCACGGTTCCATTTTTTGAGGAATAAGATGTGCCAGGACTATCCCGCTAGTCTGCCCTGTGCAATTGTCTGCGCACCTAAGCATGTATGGACCTTAGTGAGTGTCAATGTTGCTGAAGGTTGCATCCCAATCAATCAATCAATATATATATATAATGGTTGCGAGCAAGATGCCGAACTACAAACTGTCCCACGGCGAGAGAGGCAGAAGGATCTGACTGCCCGTTCAGGCTGCCAAAATTCTTAGGACCTTTCAGCACTTCGAGTTTGGCAAAGTACATTGAGCATCATTGAGCATCCATCTCCAATCAAGCTTGCGATTGCTCATTCCGAACCGTTCTGTGATATCATGCATGCCACAACTATTGACAATCTGGCCTTCTTCTCTGGACTCAGCATTAAAGTTGTCATCATTGGTAAGCGGCGGGAAAAGAATCTCCTCAGGATCATGGAGAAACAACATGCACCATCTCTCCATTGCCTTGATCTGTACTGCAACCCAATGTAATTTAGGGACTGTGCATGCATGATGCATCCAGAAGAATCTTCAAAGTCGTGTGACATGCTGCTTTCACACGTTTGGTCATTTGTCGGGCTGGATAAGGTTAATATAAGTTTATACATAGTCATAGTCATAGTGAATATTTCTAAGAAATGGCAAAGCGGATGCCAGGAAAAGGAAGCGGGTGCAGACATCCTGACGGCTTGAACATTTGCTATCCCAACAAACTGCAACACACACCAAACAAGCCAAACAAGCCAAACAAGAAAAGACTCCAAGTTCTTCTTCAGCGCGGTCCGTTTTTCAGGATCCCGGAACCTCACGGGCGATGCGCACTTCTAGAGCTGCCACTGGGCACAGTGTGAACCGTTCACCAATCTGGGCGACTGACTGATTACATACAGAAAATTACACGAAACCATCGTCAGCACTGAAGATACCAAAGTTATCGTTTAGCCGTTGACAAACTTCAAGCAACATGGCCTGGTACGCTCAAATAAGCCATAGCTCGAGCAACAGCATGTCAAACACTACTCGACTATATAGATTTCACAGATTTCACACACGAAAACCCTATAGCCTATAATATTTATATATATATATACATATAGTGTGTGTGTGTGTCTATCTAATTCCGTATGAAATCTACATGGAAGATGCTACATGATACAGCGAAACACCTGTCGATTCATTCCATATGCCACGAGTGTCAGCGAGCATTCAGTTTCTGAAACAGCGTGAACCGCGACATACCACCACGTGGAGGTTCGGAGAACACGGAGAGAACAAACAAAACTACAAACCAAAGTGAAGAAACATGAATATACGGTACGAGCTCAACTAGAGTGCAAATATGATCAAATATGATCAAATATGATCAAATATGATCAAATATGATCAAATATGATCAAATATGATCAAATATGATCAAATATGATCAAATATGTGCATATGATGCATATTCATTCAAACAGATCCATCTGGGCAGGACTTGCCTGTAGTGTCGACTGGTCAGAAGTTCACACAGAAATCGGCCCAAGTCTTCTACGTCTTCTTCACTGTAATCCTTCGGAGACAAAACTGCAGGTCAAATTGTAGCTGAGTGCAGTGTCGAGCACTTCCATTTCACCATGCTGGAAATTGTCTTGAAAGATTGGTGAAATGTAAGGAACTTTCAAAAAATTAAAAATAATGAAAGCTTGAACGAAGAATAACAAAGACCAACATGTCAAGACTTGTCAGGGCATAAAGCCCTGAAGCCGCATCAGTCAGTGGATGTGACTGGCACACGTGATTCATGTAATTTCATGCAAGCTTCCTCGATGGCCCAAGGAGCAGGTGACGGGATGGGAACAAAAGGAGTGTCCTCAGCTGAGCAGTCTCAGATAGTCTCAGCCTGTCTCAGCTGGATCAAAATGGACGAAGCGATTGAGAGTTGACTTGCCCTTCTGCGTTTGCATTCTACCTGTTCTACCTCTAGAGTACAAGATCGAAGCTGCTCCGAACACACCAATGATCACCAATGGATCAAAATGGCCGGCACGGGCTCTTGCATCTAGGGCCGTCCAAAACAGAGATATTGCCCTGCAACGCAATGCCATACGTGTATCACCGAAATGCAGCCAAACCACAATGGCTCTCTTTCCTTCAGATGCGTGCAGGAGGGGCAGAATAGGCGTCATGCTGAGGTAAGTTTGTACAAGATTGTACAAGCACCTATCCCAGCCCTTATTTGTCCGTCAAAGCATCCATTTTTGCAGAATGCTTATCGTCCTTGAAGTATCCTACAGTTACCACTGCTGAATGCTTTCGAAAACGGACAATATCATGTGGTCCAAGCCAAGGATGCTGCATGAAGCTCTTCGATAAATATTCGGACACTTCATATATATATATATATTTTATAGATCATAAGTATAAAATATATTTTATATCTATTACAGTAATATATATATAATTATGTATATATATATAAATATATGATTCAATATGATTATGTGTGTGTGTGGGTTATTGCCTTGCTGAAATATATTGAGATCCTGTATCAAAGGACATTTAGGACGTCGTGCTGGCCATCACTGGGCAAAATCTGCAACAGCACATTTGCCACCCAGTTTCTGAAAGACTGCCCCAAGCTCATAAGCACGAGACCACCAATCATGGCAGCAGCGGCAGCGCATGCGTAAGGATATCGAGGATCTATGCTAAACCTCAATCATGCAGCACTAAGTGCGTTGATGCCTGGCTGACAAGGATTTGCTCAGGAAGACCCAGGATGACAGCCGATAATTCCTCATGTCAGAATGACGAGTCTGAGCAGATATCAGCTACCCGTCCACCAAACAACCAAGCCCGCTACAATGTGCTCAGAATCATAGGTCCAAATACTCGGCCCAAAGCTTGCGCCATCTGCTGCATTGACATCACCTCAAAGCACGTTGCATTGCCTCAAGAATGCTTCCTAAACTTCCAAAAGCTTGCCACACTGACACCACTTGCGAAGCCCAAGAAAACATCAAACTCATCATGAATCGCATGCGGGAGCCATCTTTCGGTCATAAGCCCAGTGGAGCTCAGTTGCGCATCCTCTATTCTCGTCGGTAGCCAGCACAGAAGTTATGGTTGCCTCAGAAAATCAACTGTGTCAGGCGTGGCTCAAATATTGCGGCAAGTGTGTCCTAGATTGAGGTGTGGTCTGCAAATTCTCTTGGTCAGACACAACACTCCAATCTTGACACATCAGCAATATTTGGAGCAATTGGGGCTTATACTGTTGTGCTACCACCCTCATGGGGGGTGCTATCTATCCAATGCTATCCATGCCATCATATCTTGCTACTAGCTGTATTAAGAAGATCAAGCAGTCCTTTCGTATTCACTGTACATTTTTTGGGCTGTCTATGGGATTTCTGAAGGGATCAAATCCGTGATAAAGACATCAGCCCTGTGGTGATTCAACAAACATGAGATTCCAAGTTGCAATCGTACAGCCCGCCACTGCTTGGCCAACATAAACGATGCACCTCGGACAACGGTATCTCCACAATGCCACTGGAGTTACTAGCCACACTAGCCACTAGCCGTTGCTGGCCCACTGGAATTATCCGATTTCACGCAAAGGCCTCGTTTGAGATCGTTGCGTTTGTACTCACGCCGTTTTGCAAAACCATGTGCTATAGAATCTTGGCCCAGGAATGGGCACAAAATGGCACAAACACATTCAAGATCCTCCCTGCTCGCAAGGGTTCGGAGTGAGAGCAACACCTCTGTTCAGACAAACCCCAGCACAAATTCCAAACTAAAGAATGCAGTGTCGTGGGTGTTCATTTATAGAAACAGTCACAAAACGCATAGAATCATAGGCCAGCTATTCTTCATTCATTCACAGCTTATCGTCTGTTACTACTAATTTGCTGATGCGTCTGGATCTATTTATTTTTGCATTTACATCTATCACCTCTCACTAATTTCCACAGCTGGGGTACTGTGTGGCTATGTATGTTGAACATTGTGGAACAATGTTGTGTAAAATGTAATCGCGGCACAACGACCACACTGCAAGTGATGACAAAGGAACCCCCAAAATGGATCAAAATGGCTAATAAGGCTAATAAGTGCTACCTGTAATAATGTAATATAATGTATGCTTGTGTTTGTTTCTGATTGGGGCGTTGCTGCCATTTGCGCAGAATGTTGGAGATGTCTGTTGAGCATCTCACTCTGTTTGCCCTAGGCCCTAGCTGTTCTTAGGCCAGGCTTTTGCAGTTCCTGTTGATTTGAACATGACCCAGGCGCATTCCAAAGAGTGAGAGCTTCAGTACAGGAGAGTAGGCCAAAATCACCTTGCTGCGTCTGCTGCGTACACAATTTTGAGGCAAGACTGCGTATGCAGCACTCAGCATCCTGAGCATACTGAAAAATACTGATTCATAATTACGATCTGACACCAATTTACGACATCGCCCTGTTGCTGACTGCGAATTTCACGCCTCTCCAAAGGCAATCAGCATCATGCCAAGAGTTGCGCAGCCGACGTGACCGAGGTAGGTGTCCAAATGAGGGCAAATCCAAATGTTTGTCCCGATCAAGCACCTCAACCACAAAAGCATGTTGCACGAAGGCTGGTTTGCGGTTCAAAATCACACCAAGAAATGATGAGAAGAAAAAATAGGAAAAAAAACACTTGGCCATGGAGCAAAGCTCCACTGCAAACTGCGAAGCCAATGGAGACGGAGTCAAGGTCAAATACTCTGTTGGCAAAAAGCCTCGGCTGGGGAGCTTGAGGTGTGTGCTTGCCGCTGAGGGCTATCAACACTACAATGAACTAAGAGTAAAACCATCTAACACCTGCACACTGTACACATGGCAAAGGAAGCTCATCTTTCTATCCCTTTTTCATGAAATCAGCAATCCTACCTGGCACACTGCAAAGCTGCTGAGAAACGCAAAGATTGCAAAGATTGCAGAAAAGGAGACACCGCGAAGAAACTCCGCTGCGCATACAAACCACACACTGAGGGAAAATGTCCTGAGCTATCTCAAAGGCTGACAGTCTTTAAGACCTTTTCAACGGCACACGTGTCGAGCAAATGGCGTTGTGGAAACATCGTGATTGAAACAAAACCGCAAGCCTTTCCGCCAACCTCGAAATACCTCCGAGAACATGTGCTCAATTCTCATCCATTCTCTCAGCTGTACGGCTGTTCAAGCGACTGGAAGAGTCTGCAAGAAGTTTGCTGCTGTGCAGCGGCCAGTTTTGCATGTGCCTTCTGAATGCTTGCCCACGCTGGGCTTTCTGGAAGATAAACCTCGCTAAGGCTTAGCTTGCGAGATCCAAAATCGCTCACAAGTCTTGCAACATTGCTACTATATCTATATACATGCACTAAATATAATTGTGTATGTATGCGTATATATATATATATATGTGTGTGTGTGTGCGTGTGTGTTTGTTTATATATATATATGTGTGTGTGTGTGCGTGTGTTTCTTTATATACATAGAGTATTATATAGTGTATCTAGATTTGGGTTAGGTCAGTCAATTCAGGTTCCCACAAGAGCAAATATTGTATATTATATATATATATACGATTCTGAATTGGAAACGGGATCGTCAAATGCCCAACTTTTACCACGGCAGCGCGGTATGACTCAAGGGCCCTAAAGCCAAATGTCAACGGGGCATGTGATCACTTGGCTATACAAAATATACATTAGACAGTCAAACTCACACTCAACCTGTTCTTCAAGGATCACATGATGCTAGTGAAAAAGTTGGCTCTAAGGCTTCTTCTGTACACGATAAATGCACTCCTTCAAAACGCGGATGATGAGGTCCGGGCGCATGCTCTTGGTCAGAGCATCCGAGACCATAGTCCCTGTAGCAATCCAGGTAACAATGTCTCCTCCGCCATGATGCATATCCCAGGTCCTCCGGCCGTCTTGCCAAAGTGACTCATGAATCGACTGCAACTCAATGCCGAGTCGTTTGTCTGCGACCCTGCCGAGTACCTCATTCGCAAGATGATCTGTTAAAGACCTGCAGTCTGAAAGCATCAGTTGTGGAATACAGCTGCGGCTGTCATCCAACCATGTTTTCATCGAGTCAAGTTGGCCCATCAGTTCGGCCAATGCTCCACGTAGCTTGTCACCGCTCTCTTGTCCAGCCTGCAGTGAATAAGCTTCGCATTGAAGAGTGCTGCGGCATACTCGCAGAATTGTATTTGATGCAAATCCCAATGGCATCACCCTGTAGGATGTAGTCTTGGGGTCTTTGATCTCATTGATGTCTCCAAAAAAATGGAAACGTCCTTGTTGTGATTTGTAGTTCTTCTCGTTTGAAAATGAAGCATCTGTTACTGTAATGATACCAACCTTTCCCCAGGTTAGATGTCCACCTGGAAAAATGAGCTTGTTCTCAATGCCTTGTTGTGCCAGCTGTACTACGGCATTTGCGTCGTGCAAAATAGCAACTGTCGCTCCAGAAATACTGGACTGTAGGCGGCTCACACGATAACCCAAATCGGGTCTAGTCTGCCTTGCCACCCATGCCAATGATCCCGTTACAGATCGTAATCGGGTCACATCATCCTTACCCAACGGCTCGGACGCTGATCTTCCTGGCGCGATCTTGATCGGCTTGATGCGACGGGTGTTGTCACAAGTGTCTTGTGTGATTGTTCCATCTGCAGTACGCTCAAATTGCTTGCCACAATAGCGAAACGAATTTGATTCACTAGATCCCAAGTTGAACTTCTCCAAGAAGCTGTCGATCACTGACTTTCCCTCAGGAATGTATGCGTACAAGATGTCATCCACATGTGTCGCCATAAGTGCAACGCAATCTTTGTCGGTTCCTGGAAGGAAATACAATCCTGGGTAAAACTTGGATTGTTTCAAGCCGCTGGATCGGGCATCTCCGTCCAACCTCAACCAAAAACCTCGACCGCTGTCAGTCAATCCATATATAGGCACCCGCACAAGGAAAAACACCTCTGGATCAACTCCCGGGAGACCTCCTCGGGGTTGTCTCATAATGAGAACTCTATCAAGAGGACGACCTTGGAAATATGCGGATGCGACGTCCGCACTGTGCAATTGTGCACCCTGGATCGCCGCCCAACAGCAAAGAATGTTGTGAGCTTCCGTATCTGCTGTAGGACTGTCTGATCTCAAACCTTCACTGACTTCGAAATTGCCGCATGATACCAACCGGCTCTTGAACTTTGGCACATATCCTTGATCTGATCTTCCTTTCATGAACTGATTCTTGTCAACATCAACCCACTTGCTAGGAATACATTGATGTCCTTCTGCAATCAGCCCCTCAGCATCTTCTTTTGAGATTTCAACAACAGCAGCGAACTCAAGGAACTTGCTCCACTCCTTGGTTCTGGCATCCATGATGTTCTTCTGTACGTCAGGTGAAGCTGATTCATAGTGGATTGATTTCAACACTTTCTTACCTTGCTCTTCGTCCTCAGGGACTTCAACTTCCTGGGACAAAAATGATGCAAACAATGCTCGTGCTTCTTGTTGTTCTTCAGGACTCCGTTCTGAGTCTCTCTCTCGAGCTCTTTCAAGATGTGTTCGCAATTGATGTGGTAAGTCATTCAAAAGTTCCCTTCGCAATGGCCAAGATGACGCTGACGGCGAGGATAGTGGTCCCAAAACGGAGCCACTTGGAGTAAGATCAGGCACAAAGGAGTCTCTTCGAGATGGCACAAGTGATGAGCCTCTCTCCGACTCAGGTTGTAACTGAGACTCTACTCGAGGTCTCACGTTGCGTTCATGACCTCCATCTCCTGGATGTGGTCTTTCAACTCTTCTCTCTGGGGTTCTACTCTGTGAGAAGATGTCTTCTTCCATTGGACCTGTATCTTCCTCCTCCTCATCTTCTTCAAAGAAACCGGGCCGTATATCCCATTCCTCTTCAGATACTTCTGGTATAGGAGGAAGTGCTGAATCCACATTGCCTTCATGGACAACCTCAACATCATCTGCTTGTCCTGGACCATCACGAACAACTTCAACCTCATCTGTCTTGCATCAAGAAACGCTTGTTGACCTGTATCATTGATGATCTTGTATGGAATCACAGGTTCACCATTCAACACTGATTGAGCAAGAGCTTCAGAAGGAGAAGCAATGCGTATGTTGTGAGAAGCTACAAGTACTGGAACGTTACCACATAGTAACCATATGTTCTTCTGGTTCTCGTGTCCGATCACACGGCATGTTGGTGACCAGGACGTTCCTCCTCGTTGATTGTCTCGTCTGAAAGTGACGAGATCACCAATGTTGAACTCACGGTCAAACACACTGGCATTGCGTGTCAACGCTCGTTGAACTCTTCTTGAACAATCAAGATGAACAAAAGCCTTTTGTGCCTCAATCCTGGCCAAATGTTGTAATGCAAAAATTGATGAAGGATCATGTCGGGCCTGAATGGCTCCGAGCTGTGCATGGTCTTCCTCAGACATGAGTGAAGCTACACCACGTGGAGCTCGACCGAGCACCCACTGAGATGGAGAAAATCCTCCAACACGTGCAGAGTCGTTCTTCACACTGAGCACTTGTGTGATGCACGACTCAACCTGTTCTTTGGTACAAGCCCCAACTTCTGTACACACTCGCCTGAAAAGAGCTTTCAACAAACCACCATGCCTCTCTACTCGGCCCAATGATTCCGGGCTCTCAAGGGGCACATGGTGCACTTGAATGTTGTGTTCATCCATGTACTGTTGCAAGACACCACGATTGTGCAATCCACGGTCACACATGATAGCAACAGGATGTCCTGCCCAACTGAACCAACGTTTGATGAGTGCGTCCAAACAGGATCGCGAAGAAGCTTGACCTGCTCCAACCTTCACGACTTCAGCCTGTTGAAAACAAGTACCAATGCAAACCATGTTGAGAACTTGATACTTCTGCCCAGTTACATCTGTCAACTCCAGTACATCAATCCCCAAAGTATGGTTGAATGTATAATCACTTGGAAGCGTGACTTTGTGAGTGGGTTTCTTTGCTGATGTTTTCTCACATGTTTCACATCTATGCAACTTTACTGCATCAACAAACTCCTTGCTCACCTTTGCAGCACGCACCAAATTGACCATCACCGACTTGGGGACATGTCCAAAAGCCCTGTGCAACCTACGCACAGCAATCCTGACACGCTGAGGAAGTTTACGCCAAGACCTACGTCTTTCTGTTTCATCCTCTGGCAAACCAGGGATATCAACCTCATCCAAAAGAGTCTCTTCATGTGTCAGGTCCTCAACCGGATCCTGCAATGCAACATCTTCTGGGCCATCGACTGCATCCCAGTTCCCACCATGTTCCTGAGCCTCTTCGATGATCTCTGCTGGAAAGGCAACGCTCATCTGCTCCTCCAATTCACGTTCAAGTGACCAATCACGAATCCATTGACAAAACTCCCAATTCAAAACGTCATCCAATTGTCGATACATAGACCAGTCTTGAAAACCTTGAATGAGTTCATCATCATTTGACACAAAAGCAAGACCAACTTCATTGATGTATGGAATCTGTGGTGTTTTGAATGATTCCCATCGTTCAGTGTGTGCGACATCAACAATGAGAAACCTACACCCTGTGGCATCACAATACTGCTCCAACTCAAACACAAGATCCCCATGACATAGTGGATAATGTTCTGACTTGTATTCAATTGCAACAATGACCAATGTGCAACCTTCGAACATGTCTTTCCAACCATGTTGCTCAGCATCACCGTCCAAGTACGCGGCATTCATGCCAACGTCATAGGTGTGCTCGAAAAAATCCTGGAAAAGAGTCGGATGTGACGTGATGATTGCAACCCCTGATGTCCCATTGGAAACTTGAGGCTGCATCCCAAGACTGGACTGCATTACACGGTCATGGTTGTTGAGATTGTTGATACCTTCCAACACCATCTTCCTGTGTTTCTTGCTCATGGTCCTCCTCTCATCAGGATGGACTGTCAAATCAACGTTGGGATCAAAACGCACAGCCATGAAACCAGTGGGAGAATACTCATAGTCATATTCATATGAATCGGAATCATCTTGTTCCAACTTGGGCGTCAAGACCTTTGGCTGGGGCTTCGACTTCACTGCATACATTCTTTTGGGTTCTGAGGATTTCATCTCAACTTTTGGATTCAAAGACTTCGCAAAATCATCCCTTATATCCCGTATTTTCTTGTTGGGGGTCAACCTGACACGAACGCTCATGTATGCTCCCCTCCCGGAGTCATCGAACACCCCAGGTGGGTGGTGAAACACAATCACATCGATCCACGAATTGCTCAAACGCACTGTTGCCCTGCTGTCAACGTTGTCTTCAATGAGTTCCCAGTCGCCTCCATTGCGAGGTCGACACCATGTAGATCGCTTCCAGTGCTTGATGCCATTCGAGACCTTGACAATCCGATTTGGCCGGATATGATCTCGAATCAGGACGTTCATGCGAACTCCTTCCACCAGTGGGTCTTCTCCATCTTTGCAAATCCAAAAGAGCCGATCCCTGTTACCCTCACGGATGCAAAAAGACACAACTTCGCTAAGGAGCTCGCCGTCCAATGTCTTCACTGACACGTTCTTGTTGTCAAACGGTCCATCTGATGCCAAATTGTTTCGGATCAGTCGTTCAAGTTCATCGCGATCATTGGGAGGCTCTCGAGATCGTTGTGGCAACGTTGAAGTTCGAGGTCCATCTATGGCCCCTGAAGATCGGGATCCGTCATCGGTCCCTGGCACGTCCGAAATGTGCGGTGGAGGATGATCTGGACTCCTGGGAGCTGGCCTCGATGTAAGTGGTCTCGGCGATGGACTTCTTCCCCTGGATGCTTGTGCATGCCTCCAAGGAGGTAACTTGCGACGAAAACTTGGTGATCTTCTGCGCCTTGCTGGTGGCGACGGTGGCGTCGGTAATCTCCGTCGACGCAATGGACTCCTTGATCTCCTTCCGGTCTCGGCCATCCTTTTGATCTCAACCTGTTCTGTCCTAAGATGTCCAACATCTGTTGCAAGCCCTTGTACCAAACGTCGAATCTCATCAAGTTGATCTGATGTAGGATGTCCTGCAGTGGGGTGATCTGATGTAGGATGAGATGAATGTCCACCTGAAACATCATCGGCTGGAGCATCGCGCACGTCACGGCTTGAAGCCACATTGCCTCGTGATCGTGCCAACCTTGACATGTTCGGGATCAAATGTCGAATTTGTCCCAAGCTCGCAGCCATGTCCTTACATCCATGACAAACTCCACCACAACGCATCTCTCCCCACATCCAGGATGATGCATGAATGAGAACAACGTCATAACCAAGGACTTTGAGACACCTGTAGGCAGCAAATCCTTGTCCCACTGCCCTGTGGCGACCTGACTTGCACTCCAAGTCCACCAGCACCTTACTGTCGGCTTCCTGCTGTGTGACGAACTGGAGGATGTTGTTGAGATGTTGGATGAACCTGTCTACTTTGCTCATAGTCTCAAGGATCCCATGATGCCAACCCACATGCGACCTGAGGTTAACGTCCTGATCAGGATCGTTAATGTCCTCACAGTTGATGCTCAAAGTGCTCCTGCTGGTTCTGCACGCATGTTGTTGAAATCTACGTCCACGAGTCATGATGATCACCTTCCTGTCACTGCGCAGTTCTTCATTCAACTTCGTCTGCAAGATGTCGTAGTCCCTCGAATGAAAACCACACATGTCATGGTCAGCCATGGCAACTTCCGATGTGGATGCCGTGTATGCGATGTTGTACTTTCTGTGACACTTCGGGATTTGGGGAAGTTCATCCGACGGTGTGTTGTTGATGTTGGTCAATCCTTCAGTCAAGTTCATCACAAGTAAACCTGATTTGGAACATCTCTTGATATTCAATGGTTGATCTTTGATGGAAATCACCCCTTTTGCTAGGTCCTTCACTAGGCCCAACTTGGTTTGCGCATGCAATGAAAGAAGCAATGGGCTGTTGCCTGTTGACAATTGATATGAACCCAACTCCCCATGCATGTTCCCGTCTGGAAGCAGCAGCGAAAAAGGAATAGATCTCACACCTTCGGTCTTGGTACTACCACTTCCCAGACCAGCAAAACTCTTACAACCGTCATCCTTCAATGGCATACTGTAACCCAATCGGGCCAGTCGTGCTTCTGCATCGACTGCCCAGGCTTTGCTATGACAAGTGCTGTTGCAACCTTCATCCAATACTGCAAAGACATGGGGTGACTTGGCAATGTCAACAGTTTCATAGTTCATGTAAACCAAGTCTTGGGGGTATTGAATGTCACTTCCATGCAAACAAATGCCAACGTACCCAGCTAACTCCCTGCCCGAGGGGTCGCCGTGCCCATCTTCATTCACAAAAGAAAAACTGTCCTCTTCCTCTGTTACGTCATTGATGGCTTGGTGAAGTAGTTCATGTAGACGTGCACGGGTCATGACCTCAGATTGACAGGTTTCGGTAACAAGAGTGGCAAACAGGGGCAACAACTCTTCCAACTGGACTGGATTCAATCCATCCGATTCTTCAACCAATGATTCAACAATGGGGACTGTTCGAACTGATGCGGTTTCAACCTTCTTGGCAATGGCAACACGCTCCTTGCGAATCTGCATAGGAGCTTCATCAATGAAAGTGCAACACTTCTTGCAGAAAGTACGGTGTGTTGATTTGCTGGATCCCCTAAAATCTGTGTCGTCATGAAGGCAATTTTCAGGGGTCATCAACGGTACCATGTCACGTCTTGTTGTTTCGGAATGACCGCACACAAGACAGGTCTTCCTGATGGTGTACCCCGTAGAACCTTGTTTTGTAAACTCACGACATTCCTGACACTTGTTCGGCAAAGGAGGATTTGGGGGTTTCTTTCTGCCAGTTCCCCGAGCCACCAACAAATCTCGGTGCTCGACATGCTCAACAGGGACTTCGCGCAAGTGAATCCCATCAGCACCAACCACAAAGTACTTGTCAACCCAATTCAACCATGTGACATAGTATGGACTCTTGGGGGTATGTTTCTTGGCATGATGATAGTACCCTGTCTGTTCAAACAACACATTCCAAAAAGACAAACCCTTGAACTGTCCAACAGGAAAGATGCACCCATGGTCCTCGGGTCTCATTGTAACATCGAGATCCCGGGAAATCAAGCCAACGTTGCTGCTGGATGCTGCGGCACGTGAAGGTCGACTGCTGGGCTTCGCTCGTCGAACTGCCATCATAGCAACTCCATCTCTGTCACGATCAGGTGAAGCTGTCAAAGTCACACCATCGTCATCTGAAGAATCGCTCATGTCGGCAAAGTGAGCTGCGGGCTTTGGGGCTGACTTTCCAGGGGCTCCGGCTTTCGACCCCGGGAATTTACATTCCGGGTCACCGGCCCAGTGCCCTATGACTCCGCACCTCAAACATTTGCTCTTCGACTTCAGCTCTGTGAGCTTACGTCTCCTCTGATCGATAGTGAGGTTGGACTTCACGATCTTTCCTTTGCCTTTTCCTTTGGGCTTCCCGAAGGATTTCCCCTTGCCACCTGCTTTCCCCATTGCGGTGAAAGCAGCAAGTTGTAGCTGGATAGCGTCTCCTGCCTGTCGATCATCTTCTGCACCTTCAACTTCAAGCAAACTGTTCAATGCAACTGCTTCGTACTCATCGACGTCGTCAAAGTAATCAAATTCGTTGTCACCTTCTAGGTTTCCTGGCTCCTCTTCTGCAATGTCACCAAGCATGCCAACATATGAATCATCCTCCCAGGATTGATCCACAGCTTCATCCCAAGATTCTGCATGTTCCTCCCCATTATCGGGGTAGGCTGCATAGGCTGCTTGGGAATACGATCCCTTCGAAGAAGGTTTGCCTTTGCCATAACCCTTGCCTGACGACTTGCCATGCTGTTGAGGATTGCCACGTCCTGTCCAGGATCGTGACCCTTCTCGCAAGTGAGTGCCACTGTAGTTCTCGATCAGCACCTTGCCAACACCTTCAAAATCCTTAGTGTCTGCACAGGCCTTCACAACGAGGATCTCCTGTCGATTGAGCCCACTCAACTCCAACATCAACTCTGTCCTCAAGCTGTCCGAAAACACCATTGTGTCATCCAACTCGCAAAGCATGTGCCACCAACGTCGTCTCCTCTGAACATAGGAAAGCATGGGTTCGCCTGGCTGGCGAGACAAAGGACCACCTTACTTCTGTCCTGCTCGAAATAATTCCTTGGCTTCCTCACGGGCTCTTGGGAACACATGGGATTTGATCTCACCCACAAGTTTCACAAGGCCACCAGGTTTGGACAACACTTCAAGTCCAAGATCCCTAGCTATTGAGAAAGCATCTCCTCTCAGTCCTTCAATCACCTTGTTGACCAATGGTCCACGGTCAATGTCTGTCTTCTGCTTGCCGGACTTCGAGGATTTTCGGCTCGCTCCAGACTTCGGAGTCGAGACTGCTGATGTAGGCTGGGCTGCTTGAGTAGCACCCGACAAATCTGGAAAAGTAGCATACTCATCTGCGTCTTCTGCGGCAGGCTCTGTTGCTGTGGTCCCAACGGGATCCGCAGACTTACTTGTCTCCTCCTCCAATTGTTGCTCATAAAGACGAATCCGAAGGAGAGTCCTGAACTGCCAATCATGAAAGTTCGCCGCATCACCTGCATAGATGTATGATCCACTCTTCGTCTCAAGTGGTGCCGACGAATGGCGCTCCTGGCTGAAACGAAGGCCATTGATCGACATGATGCTCGCTCCGTTCGGAGTCGAACAAGAAGAAAAACTGCAGACGATAAGATTCTTATCGTCTGCTTTCAGGCGTTAACAAGTGCCTGCCCTGGTCAGGGTCAGACAGATTCCCGAACCACGACACACTCGAAGTTCAGTTGATTCCCAAAGTTACCAGACTCAAATTCACAAAGGGTTCCCTGGGTCACTGACGTACCACCGGATGCGGGTCGTCACCCGCTCCGCTACCAATATGAATTGGAAACGGGATCGTCAAATGCCCAACTTTTACCACGGCAGCGCGGTATGACTCAAGGGCCCTAAAGCCAAATGTCAACGGGGCATGTGATCACCTGGCTATACAAAATATACATTAGACAGGTCAAACTCACACATGTATATATATATATA
>CAMXCT020004321.1:0-40332 GCA_947184155.2 Cladocopium goreaui
TCTCAAGTTGATGCTGTATGTCATGGATATTTAGATGCAAATACTGGGATACCAATGCCTCAGTATAGCCACACATGCACGATATAGATTCATGTCATATTGTTGTGTGAACGAGTGCATTAATATCATTAATATCACCATCGGACATGGGTGACAGATTCAACAATTCCAATGGACTCCCGATGGCGTCTGAGGATAGCGAAGAGTTTCTGACCATTCTGGGGAAAAAGATGGGCAAGCTCGTGAAGGGTGGCGATGCAGAGCCCTGGAGAAACGACTTTTTACTCTTGGATTATTTTTTTTGTGAAAAAGCATTAATTGCTGATTCAGTTGCATGTGATGATTGAACAATATTGAACATGCGTATCAGACTATCTTGTTTATCTTGTGAGACTTGTGGAGTTTCAACAGATTTCAACGCATTTCAAGGGATTTCACATGGGATTTCAACGATGTGTGTTGTCTTTTTGTCAGATTTGTTAGATTTCTCAGATGTTTTTAGGACATCGACACCGCGGCTCGCATCGTCCTCTACGACTGGCAGCGCGGGCGCATTCCGTACTTCACCGCGCCGCCGGAGCTGCTGGAGACCGAAGAGGACGAGGCCGGCGCTGGCGGAGCCGGAGCGGCACCATCTGGGCCCGCAGGGCACGTTCCAACGGAAGCAGCGATCGCGGAGATTCCGTGCGTCCACGTCTTCGATGAGGAGGACGTTAAAAAGTGACCAAAGTCGCATCAAAAGTCGATTTTTAAAAAAAATGATGAGATTGACATGATTGTTTTAAAAAAAAAAAACAGTTTGATCTTGTGCTTTGAAATGCTTTGAATCTGTTTCTGGTCATAGTCTGTGAACATAAGGCGCAATGCCGCATACTGGTAAGGTTGACTTGAAGGTTGACTTGAAGCTGTTTGATGATGTCGGGCTCTCGCCGTTGCAGGATCGGCGTGGAGAAGCAGCTCCAACTGCACCAGCTGCACCAGTCAGGAATCCCAGAGACACCGAGGACCCCACAAGTCAAAGAAAAGACGCCATGGCAATCATGGCATGCCATGGCCAAATATAGCGAAATATTGCCAAATAGGGTGAATATGTTCTCATAGGATAGATCTGCAAGGACAAAGATAGGAACAGATTGTCATGATGGTACTCACACAAGACCTGGAAGAAGTAGAGATGCACTCTGTCAAAGTCAGTCATGTCTCCAGAAAATTCCAGGAAGACTTTCCCATCGAGTCTCCTCAAACGTTGAGATGTCAGGCAGAAGAAGCAGAAGGAAAGGAGGCACCGGCTGATGCTGAAACACGAA
Source organism: Cladocopium goreaui (assembly GCA_947184155.2). Taxonomy (NCBI): domain Eukaryota; class Dinophyceae; order Suessiales; family Symbiodiniaceae; genus Cladocopium; species Cladocopium goreaui. The sequence continues at coordinate 1,308 of CAMXCT020004321.1, forward strand.
AGCGACCCGCACCTGAGGTGGGGTGTCTCCGTGTTCCCGAAATTTCCCGAGCAGGTTGTCCATGGTTGTCCTCTACGCTGCGTACTCCACTCGCAACACCTATACTGTACTTACTATACTTCAAGTGATTTTGAACCTTGATTATATTATACATGGTATACATGGTATATTTCAACAAGTGCTTAACATATGGATGTTCCATAGAGTTGCTGTCATCGGCCCTTTGAGGCAGAGGTGGCCGAAAGGCCCAAGAAGGCTCGTAAAAGAAAAGCACGAAAGACGAGGTGAAAACTCGGTGGCGCCGGGTCAACGGGTCGGAAGATTTCAGATGTTTGGAATGGCAATGTTTTGGAAGTTGAGTCTCTGTATGTCTCTCTTTTGGCCGAAGGCCAAGTACTTTTCCCAGCCAGGACTTGTAAATTGGCTTAAATGTTTAACATCATCTTGTATTTTGCCAATGTCACAAACATGTTTTCCAAAGTGAGAAATCGTTGAGATGAGAATTGAGAAACATCGAATTTCTTTTGAATGGTGATAATGGTGAATGTCGCTGTCCCGAGGCCAGCTGCAGCGACAGCCCCTGGGCCTGAGCCTGGCAGTTTGGACTGGAAGGCATGGCACATGGCACGGGACATGGCGGGCGCATGCTTTGGACTTGCTCCAAATGTGCGAAACCTGGAGCTGGAAGGACAACACGGGAAACCAATGGAAACCACATTACCATAGGAAACTTGCTTCACAAATCGGATTCTGTCGCCATTGGCAACTTCAACATCAGGATTAGACAAACAATTGGCACAATTGAAAAGGATCAAAACATGCACAACGTGATGCGATGTGCATAATGTGTACGATGTTCAAGTATGTTGGCTGAACAGACCTGCAAGGCAGTCGTCGCTGAGTTTGGCATTTAGTGAAACCACATTAGTTTTTGCATCGTCACAATTTCATGTCTCACAGAGTCTCACATCGGGAGTTTTTGCTGCATCACCATCAGCCAGCAGACCCTGGAAACAGTGTCGATGCTTCAGTGGAGCACATTGAGCACACTGAATGGCAGACGAATTCCTCAGATATGATTTGTTTCATGTTGTTTGCATGTCTATTCGAATGCATGGCTCTATTATTGTTGCTACTTCTGCATATTTCTTGTCCGCTGCCCGTGCCTTGGGGTTTTGGATTGCATCCGCTTTCAGACTGCTCAAAGCGATATTAATTATGAAAATGAGTATTCTGTGCGGGTATGAATCAGTGCCAAACAGACAAGCAGACGACAATGGACCCCAGATCTTCCGATGCTCTTGTTACAATTTGTTACAACAGACAAGCAGACAAGCCACCCGACTTTGACCGGAAGCAATTTGTGCGGTGAAACGGTGAAACGATGAAACGAGAAATCGAGCTTTATGGCGCATCAAGACATGCAAGACGTGACACTTCTCTTGCTTACGAAGTATGAAGAGAAGAAGAGAAGTGTGACAGAATGATCAGAAAGTGATGAGAAACGTGGTGAAAAAATGTGAAAAACATCAGTTTCGAAAGTTGCATGAGAAATTCGTGTGGACGCTGGGGCGCTCCATGTCGTTGCGTCACTTGGTGTGGACGCTGGTCCCGTCCTCGGTGCAACGGTGTCATCCCGCGTCCTGTGTGATGCGTGTGCCGAGGTCCGCTCAGAGCTGGGAGAGCTGCGGCCACAGAGAATCAAAACAACACAGTGCCATCAGTGCCATCAGTGCCATCTCCAATCTGAGACGGAACCTGTTTCAAACCTGTTTCAAACCTTCGCAGTCGCATGAGACGGAGCTTGCTGAAGGTTGGAACCAGTTTCGCTGTTTCAGCGCTTCAAAATGTGACGCATCTGTGACAAAAACACTCGTCACTGAGGTCGGATGAGCAGCAGCTGTCGCATCCTCAGAAGTCATGTTCAGGGGTTACACTATGTTACACTCACAGATGTTCTCTGGATGTCCTTCTTATTTTGTTGTGTTATTTTTTCCCCCGATGTTTTCTGTCTCTCTCTTTTGAGCGCCCTGTTCTAAATTGGATCAACAAGTACTGTAAAAAGTTGGTGCAGCTCGGAAATGGGCATGCAAAAAGGAGGTTGAAAGATATCTAGATGTCACATGATGTCACATGATGTCACATGATGATGGCTGTGGCAGCCCACAATGACCAGAGGCAGGTCAAGTGAAAATGTAGTAAGACACTGGCGTTGAAGACTTGTGAAGATCTGTGACAAACTTTGAAATCTGTCGGATCTGTCGTTTTTTGCTGAGGCACCAGACCTTTCTGCAGATTTTTCAGCAGCTGAGTTCTTCTGGCCGAGGCTTTGAGAGGATGTGAGTAGGCATGAGTAGGCAAGCAGGATGTAGAGACAAGATATGGCAAGATGATGCAAGATGATGCAAGTAACAAGGGGAGGCAACGTCAAAGGCAAGACATAGGGAAAGATGGTATCAGATGGAACAGGAAACATTTTTGAAATTCAGCAGAATCAAGGGTCAATATGGTCAATGAAGGGGTGTCTTTTTCAAGAGATATGAGGCAAAGTGAGGCAAGGTTGAAGGATGCAGACACGGATGCGAAGAGCGAACAGAAGAGGTGCCACGCCGCATGAAATTCTTGCCATGCCACAGGCACAGTTCTTCGTGCTGAAGATCTCATCGTCCAGCATTTGCAAGGATTGGAATCGGACTGGAATGAGTGGAAGCGAAAAATTGCTCCGACAGGAGGTTAAAACGAAAGTCCGCCTTTCTCACATTTACTCATCACCATGATGTACTTCCCTTCTCCTTCATTCTGCTGAAGTCCTTTCTCAATTTCCATCATCTTTCCATATCTTTCCATCATCTTTGCATTTGATTCATCTCTTTTGATCTCCTTTCATCGCCTATCTGACCTATCTTTCTTTCAATGTCCGTTTCATTCCGTGAATTCCCAAAGTTTCACGGTGGATTTCCCGCGTTGCGTGGTTTCTGAGGACTTGGGCGGCAGCGCGGCCAAGACAGGTGCCGCGATCCCGAGATCCCGAAATCCGATACAACAAATGTGCGGTTCGTCCGGATGTGGAGAAAGATGGAGAAAGATTACACTCTGGAAGAGTTCTCATATATTCAGTATATATTATATATTCTCAAATCTCAATCTCATCAATCTGATTCATATTCTGACAGGAAAGATTTCAGCTATTCATCAACTTCACCTCAGATCTCATCATTTCACTGCCGTCCATTCTGTCCATCGACAACACAGGCATCTTCGGTTCCAAAGTTTGAGAACTCGGCTGCATCATCCCGCTGCGAGGCCTCAGAGTTGTACGAAATCCTAGATGTAAGGAGCAAGAAGGAACAAGGAGGAACAAGGTAGAGCAAGAAGGAACAAGGTAGAGTATGGCAGCACTTTTGAGTTTCCTTGAGTTTGACGACTTGTTTGCTTCCGAGTCTGAACAGACTGCAATCCAAGCCGTGCATCTTGCGGCGTCTTGCGCACAGGTCGGTCCTGGCGCTGCTGTTTCATCTGCGAGCTGATGGAGGCATACATGGAAACTGAGATGCTAAGCAGAGAAAAAAATGACCAACATCAAGTGAAAATATTGAAATTCGTTTATGTAATGTAATAAGCCGACGTAGATCCCCAACAGCGGTTGGTTTCAAACAGTGGTCCAACTTTGCAACCCAAGACGGATTAATGATGGCAGGAACAGGATTCCATAGCCTAAGTCTCTTCGGCGATTTTTTGCCCGCCCTGCCCCGTCCCCTTTTAGACCAAAGGCAAGATGAGACATGTTCTTTAAGAAAGCGCGCATAATTGAATTTACATACATTTGGTTACAAACGAATGGCAGTATTTGCAGACCACGGTGTGTCATTAAGTGTTTACAAAATTGTGTGTGTGTGTTGGTTTGGGATTATCTTGTCGTGCTTGAACAACGTCGGTCAGTTTGCGCAAGTGATTGGTGAAACAGTTGGTTTTGGCCAAATTGTCCATCATGATTCCAGAATTAGTTTCATGTCAATACTTGGTTGTTGTGTCACAACTGTGTCTGAAGTTTCATTGTGTGTTGCTGTTTGGTCACTTAGCTTTAAAAAAAATCATCTACCTGGCTTCGAGAAGCCTCACACAGGTTTGCTGCCAATATTTAGGTGTTCCAAGGCATCGAACTTAATTGCTTGATGTGGCATGTGCTTTGGTAGATGCGACATCGGAACAGTTCAAACAGAAGATTTTACAGCAACATCAGAACAGGTCAGTCGACCGACGCTGTGCGCCCACTGAGCAAACGAACATGAATCGGCATGTGCGGAACCCGCCACAAAGCACCCAAGATTGGCTGGGGGGTTTCCGGAATCCCTTGTGTTCCTGGAACCTTGTCTTCCTGGAACCCTCGTTTCCGGAACCTTGGCACAACCCACAGCGTATATTGGAACCCTGGGTTTGCGGAACCGAGACGCGCTGATTTATTGTCACGCTGTGCCCCCCCCTGTCAGCGATTGCTCGTTGACAGGGCCTATATGGTCCTGGAACCTTGGTTTCCTTGAAAATTGGTTTTCTGGGACCCTGTCCGTAGCATGAACCTTGGTACAACCCACGGCGTATACCCGACCCCTGGGTTGTTTCCGGAACCTCGGAACCTTGCCAGAACCCTGGTTCTCTGGAACCTGGGCTGGGCTTCTTGAAAATTGTTGTTCCGCAACCTTGTCCCTGTCCGGAACCTGTGGCATAATCCAGGAAGTATATCCAAACTGTGGGTCCGCATCCGCGGTGGTTCTCGGAACCTTGTCGGAACCCAGTGTTGCTGGAACCTTGCCGGAACCCTCGTTCCCCAAACTCTGGGTTTCCAGGATGTTTCAAAATTGGTGTTCCGGTGATTCCAGAACCGCTCGAAACCATGGTAAGGTTCCCGGAACCTTGTCGAAAGCCAAGTGTGCCCGGAACCTTCCTGGCGCCGAGAACCTGGGGATCCCGGAACCTTGACGTCCCGGAACCCAAAAGGTAGCCAGAACCCATTGTTCCCAGAACCTTGCTTGAAAGTCTGGGTTGCGGAACCTGGAACCTTGCCCCGAACCCTGGTTCCCGGAACCCTGAGTTCCGGAACCTTGCCCGGAACCCTGGTTCCCGGAACCGGCAGCGGTTGGTTTCAAATAGTGGTCCAACTTTGCAACCCAAGACGGATTAATGATGGCAGGAACAGGATTCCATAGCCTAAGTCTCTTCGGCGATTTTTTGCCCGCCTTGCCCCCTCCCCTTTTGGACCAAAGGCAGGATGAGACATGTTCTTTAAGAAAGCGCGCATAGTTGAATTTACATACATTTGGTTACAAACGAATGGCAGTATTTGCAGACCACGGTGTGTCATTAAGTGTTTACAAAATTGTGTGTGTGTGTTGGTTTGGGATTATCTTGTCGTGTTTGGACAACATCGGTCAGTTTGCGCAAGTGATTGGTGAAACAGTTGGTTTTGGCCAAATTGTCCATCATGATTCCAGAATTAGTTTCATGTCAATACTTGGTTGTTGTGTCACAACTGTGTCTGAAGTTTCATTGTGTGTTGCTGTTTGGTCACTTAGCTTCAAAAAATCATATACCTGGCTTCGAGAAGCCTCACACAGGTTTGCTGCCAATATTTAGGTGTTCCAAGGCATCGAACTTAATTGCTTGATGTGGCATGTGCTTTGGTAGATGCGACATCGGAACAGTTCAAACAGAAGATTTTACAGCAACATCAGAACAGGTCAGTCGCCCGACGCTGTGCGCCCACTGAGCAAACGAACATGAATTCGGAATTCAGTGAGGGGCCACAAAGCACCCAAGATTGGCTGGGGGATTTCCGGAATCCCTTGTGTTCCTGGAACCTTGTGTCCCTGGAACCTTGTCTTCCTGGAACCCTCGTTTCCGGAACCTTGGCGCAACCCACAGCGTATATTGGAACCCTGGGTTTCCGGAACTGAGACGCGCTGATTTATTGTCACGCTGTCCCCCCCCTGTCAGCGATTGCCCGTTGACCGGGCCCTTTTGGTCCTGGAACCTTGGTTTCCTTGCAAATTGGTTTTCTGGGACCCTGTCCGTAGCATGAACCTTGGTACAACCCACGGCGTATATCCGACCCCTTGGTTGTTTCCGGAACCTCGGAACCTTGCCAGAACTCTGACCTTGTCCCTGTCCGGAACCTGTGGCATAATCCAGGAAATATATCCAAACTGTGGGTCCGCATCTGTGGTGGTTCTCGGAACCTTGTCGGAACCCAGTATTGCTGGAACCTTGCCAGAATCCTGCTTCCCCAAACTCTGGGTTTACAGGATGTCTCAAAATTGATATTCTGGTGATTCCAGAACTTTGATATAATTCAGGCTCTGACTACTCGAAACCATGGTAAGGTTCCCGGAACCTTGTCGAAAGCCAAGTGTGCCCGGAACCTTCCCGGAACCCAAAAGGTGACCAGAACCCATTGTTCCCAGAACCTTACTTGAAAGTCTGGTTTACGGAACCTTGGGTTCCTGGAACCTTGCCCTGAACCCTGGTTCCCGGAACCCTGGGTTCCCGGAACCTTGCCCCGAACCCTGGTTCCCGGAACCGGTTCTCGGAACCCTGGTTCCCGGAACGGGCGAAACGAGGCGGCAGGGTCGAGCAGTGCCCCGGAGCACCCCGAAGGCTATGTGGGCTGAGACCCCAAAGCATTCTGCTGTTGGGGAAAAAACATGTGTCTTCTAATCTGTTTACTTAATTCTGTTTCTTTTGCATCTTTCGGTTTCAGTGAAAACGGAAGAGATTGAGAGAGGGTCCTTTCCATGTGGAAAATTGCAAGCAATAACAGCATTAGTGCCTGACTCACATACACTTTGCACAGTAAATATAGTAAATGACAGAAAGACCAGCACTTGCCAAAATCATAGACAACTTTAAGCATTTGAACTATTTTAAAAATTGAAAACATGACCCAAAAAAAACATCACCACAGAATTGAAAATCAGTTCGGTTTGAGCCACCATGAATGTTGACAGGCGATACTGACAGGACAGAGCCGGCATGGTGATTTCCCACTGTGTCCCCACCCTATTTGAACGATGAAGAAGACGAAGAAGCATGTTGCATGTGCCAAGCATGTGCAAAGCGGCATCGAATGAAGGCGGTCACGACTCACAGAATGCAAATTCAGACTGCAGGATTCCATTTCTTGATCCTTTTCAGCTGCAAGACGCGGCCGAAGTGAAATCAAGGCTCGCCGCACAGTTTCACCACTGAGGTTCGACTTGTTTCCACTTGGATCACTGTTGGATCACTGTTGGACTGCATTCGAGTCGATTGGAGTGGAGACCTGGAAGCTTGACGAAGCTTGACCAGGTCAAACCTTCGCGGTGAGGCTCGACAGAGCATACAGAGCAGAGTTTCAGAAATCCAAGAGTTGGAGCTGAGCATGAACAGAAGAAAAGTCAATGGCGGTTGCAAATTGTGTTTTTCCCCGACTCAGATGTGAGGGTAGGCCCAGAATGGCCCAGATAGCTCATGGTAGGCTCATGTGAATGTCGCATTGCGACAATTCTTCCAACCCGTGTCCGGCCGTGTCCGTGACAGGTGAAGGTCAGTGGATGGCAGCTTGGGGCACGGCCTCCCAAAGAAATGCCGGAGGCCTGCGAAGAGGGACAGGACTGATATGATGCAATGGCGAAAATCCAGGCAGAAAAAGACAAGGAGAGAGAAGATGAGAGAAGGAGAAAGGAGAGAGAAGGAGTCAAGCCTTAAAGATTCCATTGACAAGAAGGGAAAGATGTGTCCAACGCTGCAGAAAAGATGAAATGCAAAGTGTAAAGACTTCGTGTGTGGAAGAATCAGAAAAGAAAGCGTCAGCTACCTGAGTTTCCCATGCTTTACAGGAGGAGGGACTCCACGAGTGACCTTTTTCGATCACGAAAGGATTCTTCGCTTTTAGGGGGGCCATCCCCTTAAAGGTCGCAGTTTCAACTCGAATTCTGTTCATGCACCCTGCTCCTGCTGTGCCATCGTTTTGATGATCGCCCCCCCCACATCTTCGTCCTTATCCTGGTCATCATCCCAATCATCGTCGCTCAACAACATCTTCTCCCTCGGCACCTTCTTCAGCATCATCTTCATCAGCATGTTCTTCTTCATCAGCCTCTTCATTTGCATCCTGATATTCTTCCTAATCACCACCACCACCACCACCATCATCATCATCATCATTATCATCATTATCATCATCATCATCATCATCATCATCACCATCACCATGATCACAATCAGTGCATGTGTATTTTCCCTGAGTCTCATCCACATCAGCTACACACTGAATGTTGCACTTGTGTTTAAGAAATATGTTGTTGCTTGGCACTCTCCTTTTCGTCACCTACTATCAAAGCATTGCACAACTACCTAAGTTGTTTCCCCTCAGTCGCTCTCAAGCAGACCTCCAATCCGAGAAAATACTTGGTGTTTTCAAGTGTCCAAGGCATTTTTATGCAGTGGATACTGCTTCTGTGCAAAGCTTCGTTTCCAGGTTTCTTGTGTTTCCTGTATGGTCCTTCCATTGTCTCGATGCCTATGACGAGATTTGTCACTTCAGGCGAAGCTCGTTAGAGATTTGCTATTTGCTCTGCAGGCTGGTTCAACGGTTCAGAAACCGTACATGCATTGGCAGTGGTTGGCGCAAGTGGGGCGGATCGACAAGTCAAGAGTTATAACAGATCGTTTTACGAGAAAAACCATGGACGGAGGGCAATGAAAGCCAGCAAGCTCGTTTGGAATTGGTCCTCCTGAAATGAAAATGTGTCTCAACAATACTAGGGTGAAGGATTTTTTGTTGCATCTTTTGTGCTGAGGTTTCACTGGTTCTTTAGATTGCCGGTTTTTGCCTCGCCAAGTCTTGCCTTAGACACTTTCTTTCTTTTCTTTTTACATCTATCTTTTTGGATAGCGTTTGGTCTTTCGAAGTTTTTGCTAAAAACATTTCTTAATTGGTTTTTCCATGGTTGTCCACTGGTTGTCCACATTCCAGTTGCCAGGGAGTTAGCAGCGACTGCTTCGATTCCAACTGCGAGATTGATCCTGCCGTGGTGCTCACAAGGTGTGCTGCCCATGATGGGCACGAAGGGCACGAAGATGCGCGGGAAAATGGAAACCGACGGAAACCGACGGAAACCGAGAAACTGGTAAATTGCTTGCAGTGTCGCTTGTGTAGTTTTCTGATTTCAGAGAGATGCTCAAAATCTCAATAAAATCAGCAACTGACCAGATTTCAAAATTAGAAGCTAAGCTGACATAGCTCGTTGGATTTCGTAAAGCTCTGATAGGCTGTTAGGGATCACTATTACTGATCCTCGTTGGATTTTTGTCATGTTGGTATGCACACTTGGTAAGGGTAATTTTGCCATAGACTCTATGCTGAACTGTGTTTTGGTATACCAATTCATGGTGTGGTATCCGTGTGGAATGGGGGTATGTCTGGGGTTTGGATCCTTGAGGCCTACGTGGTTTCTTTGCCAACGGATTTTGGAACTTGCCAAGCTCCACTTGCGATTATCCAACGATGCCAAGGACCAGAGAATGGAAACAGGCAGATGTCCACTAGATCAGCCAGACGAAAGACATTATCTTAAGATACATATAAATCAAGTGGTAGAAATAGATGATGACGGCAAGGAAACCTTGCAATTGTTATTTAGAGTCTTGACTCGCAGGTGTAGTACAATGTAGTACAATAGTACAATGTCCTGTTCTGTCAAACGAGAAGGTCTTGTAAAGTTGTAAAGCCTTTCTTCGTTGAAAGTTTGGAAGGCAATGGCATTTTTTGAGAACAAAAAGAATGAACGGCTAAAAAAAGAGGCGAGTTGCCAACCGCTTTGGCACTCCGGGGTGACACAGGATACTTTGTAGACCAAAGACCGGAAAGAAATCGTGGTGATTTCGATACCGAGGATTCCTCTATCCTACGATTCAAGCATGTTCAAATCAATGACTCAGACATTCTGGTTGCAGCCAAGACCCAGAAGCAACGCAAATGACCACAGATCTAGACAGCAACCATGAGAAGGTCAAGAGAGGCTTGAGATCATTTGAGATCACACATCAGTGTTGTAGACTCGTAGACACTCGTAGACACTCGTAGACACTCCAGGATTTGTTTGACACCAGGACACGGCTTCATCGTGTCGAATGCGTCAAGCGCTTTGCGAAGCCTTGCGGAAACAGCTTCAGGACACAGGGGGAAAAGATATAGAGAGAGTCATAGAGTCATAGAGAGTCCCATGCAGCTGCCAAAGCTATGTAGAAACCATGGCAAATTCAGGTGCAAAGTCTTTGCAAAGTCACTGGAGCTTCTCAATTTTCCGTTTGGCCTTCCTTGGTAGATAGGTCCAATAGGTATGCTGTGGTGCCATATGGTGCCCAAAATCTGAGTGGTTCTGGATTTGACGGACAGTAACGACACACTACGTATCTACGTCAAGGATTTGCTTTTATCATGGAAGGCATCACGTTCTCCAGTAGAGCCATCATGACTATAAGCCTTTACCAAGCGGCAAGAGGGGTCCTATTGGTCCTATTGTACTGTCCTGGCTTTTTTGTGAGACCCGTGTCATGACAATGTCCTGTGCCGTCCCTTCCAAGCCGAAGCAACAGGGCTACTACGAAGTGCTCGCCCAGTTGATGTCCTCTGAAGGCAGGGCTTCGTCCGTCTACGTCCAAGTGAAGTCCGTCAGCAAATCTTGCAGTGATAACTAGTGATAACGATAGTGCTGGATGGTGCTGGATAATTTTCTGGCGTTTCCACAGCTTTCCACAGCTTTTTGGGTCTTCTGATACTCGGCTGACCCTATGTCTTGATAGTTCTTGATCTTATCGTTTGGGAGCTTTGCAGAGATATGGACTTGGACATGACCAACTTCATTCCGGCTCAAGCTTGAAAACAGAGCATGCATTGCCAGGTTATGGATCACACTTAACAGATATTTGTAAGCAAGCTATCGATACTGCGGGTGTCGGCCATGGGTGGGATAAATTTGCGTCACACACATTGAGTACCACAAGCCAAAGGACACAGATTTGATAGAAAGTGAACATGAAATCCGGATAAATCGACCAATTCAAATTCTTTCAGTATGTTGCCGCTGAAGAAATCGCCGGTTCCTTCGGTTCCTTCCACGAAGCCATGCCAGTAACTATGACCCCAGTGCCAAATGGCGAGTGCCATGCAGATGATTCGCCAGATGTCAAAGAGCCTGCGGATGGCCTTGGCGATGTGCGACCCTTCGTGCATCGGAGAGTTTGGGGTCTTTCGGCGTTGAGGTCGCTGATCTCCTGCAAAAGGAGCAGCAGGAGGTGGAACGAGAAAAGTCCCTGCTGCAGAAACGGAAAAAGAGGATGGAAGAGGAATCTGAACAACTACGCCCAAGAATATGTTTATTGGCTTCCTTGGTGTGTTCTTGCACAGCACTGTTCTTTCACTGTTCTTTGGCCTGCTGGTGCTATGGATGTGTTTGGACCCCCAAGATATAGCCTCTGCATTGCTGCTGTGCTTGGCAGTGATGCTGTCGCTGCCCTAAGCTTATGGACTAGCGCTGCTCGGATTTTTTTCTTTGCAGCTAGTGCTGTTCAGTTTCACGACGGAAGAAGTTGGCATGTTTTGGAAGCTTCAGCTGTTACCTCCTGGGCAACCTTACTGTGATCATAACCATTTGGACATATGTGATAGCTGGATTCTGGTGGACGGTGCTGGCAGCTGGGCGGCTGTGCTGTGTCATATCTGCTGTCATGGGTCTGGTATTTTGTGACCCTAACACCTTCGAGGAGCAGATCAAGATAATGGAGATCAGTGATCAGAAGTACATTGCCCATCGGATCATCATGTTTCGCGGCAAAGTCCTTCCAGGCACTGGCAAGTGTGTTTGTTCATGGCCAGCTACGGGGCAGCTGCTGGTGCGTTCCCCTTTATGGGGAACCCAAGCCATGGGGTTGACGCTGGTGGACAAAGTGGATAGCAAACATCGAACGTGCACATGGGGAAGGGGCAGAAATGGAGGTGTACTTTTCAAAGGCATGAATGGTGAAGGTAAAGTTCGGGGGTTCTCGACGGCCGGTGAAGAGCGTTTGAGGCGAGAAGCTATTCAAGACAAGAAGCAGGACTTCGTTCAGTCGCGATCATTTTTGAAGACTCTTCCTCTCAGTATTCGCGGGAGGTACAGCGTCTCTTTTTGGCGTGGCTTCCAGAGGAAGAACGCCACTTCCTGGAGGCACCCGAAGGTCTTGGGAATTCGCAGAAGGCCGAAGTAGCATGGTTTGAACGGAAGGGTTATGCTTACACTGAAGTGGAAGTAGACATTTCAAAGTGGCTCCAGTAGATGTATCCGTCATGAACGTTTCCGCCTGAGAATTCTAGTTGATCCAGCAGAGCGGTTGGCCAAGCCACTTGTTCCTGGGTCTGAGGAGACTGCGCTGGTCTCTCATCAACAGTAATTTTTGCTAGAGTTTCAAAGCAAAATTGATTGATTTGATGGCTTGGTGACATGGACTGGCACTTCGACCAGCATGCGCAATGCAATCTTGAACAGGGTGTCTGAATTGTCCCAAGATCGCAAGACCTTCCCATTTAACCGATTCCATCATCCGATTTTGCAATATGCCCTGATTTGTCCCAGTATCATGGTGTCACCAATCACCAATTACTTTTGATGATGATCACTTCTTTTATGGAGATTGGTATCAGCACCATGGCTCATCTCATAAATGCATGGTTGTCTCGGTATTGTCACAGTTGATGGAAACAAATACAATGTGTATATACTGTATATACATTATATAATATATATATATATATCATCCACATGTCACCCAAAAATATATCAGTATCCTGGTACACATCTCTTGATGATAACCATCCCAGTACGATGCCTGGTCAGTGGGTTTACTCATTCATCAGCTTATTGTTTGTTCTCAATTTGTTATACATATGTTACACATTATACATGTTACACGCAGTATACACAGTATACATTTGATATATGGTATATGTATATATATATAATATATATATATAATTATATATATATATATGTATTTGATCCGGATGTTGGTTATCTGTCAAAAAATATGTAGCGTCACCATCGAGGTCTGACCTTACGCCACCTCTGGGCTCAGCTTTTGGCACCGCAAAGCCGCCGGGGAGCCCAAGGGGGACACTGCTCCGTTGGAGAACGGTGTTTTGGGACAGCTTTTGGGAAGTGGGAAATTTGCAGAAAACGCGGAAGGGATAGATCAAATAGTTGTCGATCAAATAGTTGTCGATCTGATATTTTTTTGGGGACGCAATGGGTTTTTCAATTCTGGTAATTTTGAAACCCCTTAAAGGATTGAGAAGAATTGCAGAGACTAGTCTTTGTCATTTGTGCATGTTGATCATGTTGTTCCTTCTCTTTCCTTGGAACCAGTACTACAGCGAATCTATCTATCAGAGGAATTGAAACTCTGGTAGTGGTTGGACAAATTGCCAGTTTGTGGTTCATGAACCAATTCTGAAGTTGTTGACGGAAAACTACGAGATGCAGAGTTATTGTTTCAGCATCGTTTCACCTAGTTGCAGAGTCATCACAGGAGTCACCATGGTGGTTTGTTGTCATCTTTGGAGCCCAGGTTTGCGCTTTCTATCACAGCTTTGTGAAGGTAGTCGAGGCAAGCATAAACAGGGACTCCGAAGACACAGCCACGTTCGAAAGGTAAATGGAAAAATTGTTGTTCTGGCCCTGTTGGGTCGAACATTCTGTGCCACCCTTTTGCAAAACCCAACTCCGTTCTCAAATTTGGCCCTTGTTTTTTTCATCATACAGTCTGGAACAGTCATCCAACAAGAGTTATCAATCCCAACATCAAACGTTGATCATATCCCAAGTATACACTTTATGATACATTATAGTTTATATTTCACATAGATCCTGCTATATGTGCAGACTTTTCTTATAGAAATTTTCCCCCACGGAAATTCCCAGCAGTTCCATAGCCATAGCCGTTTGCGTGGCCGGCCACGTCCCGTGAGGCGTTTTTGGCTGCGCCATCGCGTCGATGGTTTGGGCCTTTGGTGCCTCCGGGGACCAGGTGGCACAGCACTTGGCCAAGGAGATCCTGCGAGACTTGGACCAAACCCATGGATCCCATATGGATCCCATGGCAAGATGACATGTTAACTCAATGCTAACCATAATCTTGACATAGATTATCGCCTAATATCACCTAGATGATCATATAGATTAATAAATGTGAATAGATGTTCATAGGCGATGATGTTGTACATACATTGGTTAACCTGGTTACCATAGACTGTTATATTACCATTGACACTGTTACCATTGCCGGGAACAGTATGCCAGCAAACTTAATAGCAACAAATTTAAGAGCAACAAATGGTACCATGAAATCAACTATACCATGATCAACTTGGTCCAATTTTCTGCCATGAAATGTCCATTTGCAAGAGCAGAAGCTGATGAAATGAAAAGAGAGTTGCTAACTCCGGTTTGAATTGTAAGTCGGTAATGCATGCAATGCTAATACTATCAAGGTTAACATTATTCTTATGAGTCAAAGAGAGTTTCGTTTGTTAATGGTGGAAGCAGATTTTTGCTAGTTTTACCCAACTGATAGAATAATGGTGTTGGCAATAGAATGATAACGGTATAATGGTAATGGTAGCAGCACTCTACCTACTAAGAAAAACATCCGATAATCAATGGATTTAATGAACAGATATTAGATATACAATTAGCCAACGTTGGAAGGTGATAGGCAGTACCGTTTCCCACATTGATGCTGACACTATGCGGGTTTGTTTGTTATAGATGAATACATATGTTGAAGTTTATGGATGATATATGAATATGCTGAATAAGAATATGATGCCACCATTGTGCTTGTATATAACATAAAGGAATTTGGAGTATGGTTTTATGCCTCACTATTGAGCAGTGCGGGGCATGTTGAAACAGTGCATATATTGTGATTCTGCTACCCATGTTTCGAGGCAATTTCACTTTGTCTCTGAGCATTGTTTTGCGACTCGCCATGTTCATACCTGCAGAGTGTTGCAAGATGCTGCAAACATCTGCAAACATTCCAAAATTGCCTCTTCTCAGGCTCTGTTGTGAAACCGCTTTGGTCAATGATCCGGGCGTGGATGACAGAAGGGGAACTGCAGGACAACGACGCGCACAATCCACCTGAAGTTCGGTTGAAACTGTTCGTTTTAGGTTGTGCTGAACAGTAAGTGCAAATGAAGCTGCAAAGCCTAAATTGGAGAGACATTCCATGTCCGATTGCTATCTATTGCTCTCTGCCTTGATCTTTTCGGTGGCGCCGGATAGAAGCCGTGCGTTCTTGTACTTTCTTACTTGTGTGTTACTGTGTTCGGCAGTCACACCCACACTTTCAGCACCTGTCGACTGTCCCATAGATGCGGAAAGCTGTTTCTGTTGAACTTGTGACCTAGAATTCTGGGCCAGGATCCATATGGAGAATTTTTTGTAGTGGCAGATGCATCAGTACCTTTGGAAGACCTGTGGAATCGCCACTGGGCTGACTTTGAGCAGGTTGGCATAGTGGCATAGTGAGGTTTCCTTGCCTGCAGAAATTGACCATGATGCTTTGCTGTGTTCCTGGTTTTGATGTGTTTTGGATTGTGTTGGACTGTTTGCTTTTTTCATTTGTGTGTGTGTGTGTGGGGTGTTATTGAAATTGTGATGTCACCTTGAGCCATGCTGTGAGGCATGTATTCCCTGGAGCTGGAAATGGTGCCAAGTTTCATCTCGCTAGAACTCGCACGAAAGATTCTCCTGACAGGACGGAACCACTTTTGTGAAACATTGACATGTCATGAACGGTGTGGCTTTGCGGTGTAAAGATGATACAAAAGTATTCCATGCATTTCCACGCACCATTTCAATCATAGGGTATCGATGGGTATCGTTTCAAAAAAAGTTTCTATCGTTTCGATGACAGGAAAATCTGTGAATTTCATTCGACTTTGTTGCCCTGGTCGGAGTTGGTCTCCTTCAGGCTGTACATCTCGATGCTGGAAGTTTCATGCCATTCATGCCATTCAAGTTCTCATGTGTCAGATTGGAATGAAGCGTATCCAGAAATGACACAATCATGAAAAAATAATGAAAAGATGCATCAACATACCATGAAGATGCGATATGTGCCATGGTGGTGCTTGGATTAGACTCTCTTCATTCCATAAAAAGTTTCGCAGATTGTGCCACAGATGCACCTAGATCGCCAGGTGCAGATGTTCCTATCGCAGAAGAGGAGGACGCAGCAATGGACACAACTTGAAGTTGGAATTGAGGGCTTGGAAGGATTGGACATCAAAGAATTTTGAGATGTGAAGGGTGACTGAACACTGAAACTTGACTTCGGCAGTTTGCCCAGAGGGTGAGTGCCAAATGGCATTTATTACTTCAATATTTCAATGGCAAACTTGGCAGTGTCCAAATTTCAGAATTTCCCCGATTTCGATGGCAGGGTTTACGTGTTTACGTGGGCACTGTCCCGGGCTAGGAGATCGGCGCTTTCGACTTGGCCAGCCGGGTCGGATGCCAAAAGTGAAAGACGGCTGAAGGATTTCCAAAATTGAACATCTTTTGAGAACATTGAATGAATTTGAATGATATCTAAATATATAATAATATATATATATATGATATGATATTGAATGTCAATTGTCCCTAACATATTTGAACGTTGTCCTGGAGAATCTCTGACTTTACCTAAGTTAAGCCAAGATGGAGCAGCAAGAAAGCCCACTGTCTTCTGTGACGAGAGGATTGAGACAACTTGCATGAATGAAATGGATAGAAACCTGATTAGGTCTAAATGGGTTCTACACAAGTTTTGTATTGGGCACTGGGGTGCCAAGTTTCAAGAGGTTTTGGCATCTTCTGACACCTCGTTTCTCTCAGACCTGGTAAACTGTGCCGTGCAGTATCGTGCAGTGCCCAGATGTGCCAAGGTTGAGCGGGCTGCGCTGCAAAACAACGAACACCTTGTGAAGCTCATGATGGATCACTATGCCCTTGGTTTCAGCCTCAGGTCCTGTGAGCCAGATATCAGCAACTCAACTCTTGATGAGAATATATGAGAATGAAATGTAGACAGTTTTCTCACATCTTGTCATAAAGTTGTATAAAGTCAATACTATAACTGTTTGCCAAGAGATGCCAAGAGCCATTCGCAGAAATTCATGTGGCGAACAATGAAAGCCCTTCCTTCCTTCTTGCCTCACTTCATCTCACTTCTGTTAGGTGAGCATGCCCTTGCTCTCAGGAGGGAGCGGATGGGAGCCGAGAAGGGAAGTAAAAAAGTAAAACCAGATTCCAAAGATCTCTGATGTCAACACGAAGACGACGAAGAAGACGAAGAAGTAATTGATTTCTCAATATTTCTCAGAGGATGAACAACTAAACAGGTCATCATAAAGAATAAAACGAGATGATTGATAATCTGAATCGAAACAAGAAAGCACCTGCAGCATCGTTTTTGTTTATCAAACAAAATCGAAGCCCTGCGTTTTCCATGTGTATCTTTCATGTAGCTTCGATGTGCCGATGGCTGGTCGGCTGGTCTTCAACTTTGAATTATCTTCGTCATCTTCGTCTTCTCACTCCCCTAGCTGAACTAAAGAGCGATTCAGCGGTTGTGGCTTTTCCTGACCCAATTTTCCTCGTATCTTTGCTACACCTGGTGAGGCGTTTCCTGCTGCTTGGCCAGGGGGACTTTGTGGAAAGTCTGATGGATGCATTGCATGAGGAGAGAGAGTGGAGAGATGTGGGGAGATGCAAAAGTGGAACTGAACTGAAATCAAAAACTTTTGCTTTTTGTGAATTTTTGTGTGCAACAAACTCCTGGTGCCCGTTGTGGCGGCTTGGTAAAAGTAAACATTCTCCCGGCATTCAGAAATGGCTGCGGTCCATGGGATTGGCAAACAACTTGACTCCAAGATGGGGAAGAACATCTGCACCAGCTTAACGTCACCAAAAGCTGCGCCATCTGCAGGAGCTTGATTTGGAGGCAAGCAAGCTCCACAAGCACCAACTGATGGGCATTCTGGAAATGGCATCTTGATGGCCAGGCGATGAACAAAGAAACCAAAATGCCTCCCCTCTATTGTATGTAGAGGTGCAAAATTTAATAAAGAAGTGGCGATGGCTGTGGCGTGAAGTCATCCTTGTCAATTCAGCAGGCTGCGAAGGAAAGAAATTCCAAGAAATGAAGGTCTACGAATGACAGAATTCAGAGGAGACCAACGCATCAAATGAATTTACCAACGACCGGGTTTGTTTCATCCGCCCACTCCATGAGAATTGGTTGATTTGCAGTCGCTTTAGGCAGTCGCAGAGGAGGCATTAAATCAGCCGTTTTGATTCTTCTTGAATATGTGCAGTCAGTGCATATTGATGTTTTTTCCACTTTAAGCAGTTTCCAACTCTCAACATCTTGTGTTTTTTGTCTGCGTTTGTAAAAAAGATTTTAAAAAAGTGTAACGTTCTCTCATTTCTCTCCTCGTTACGTCTCTTGCCGCCGTCTCTGCCGTCTCTGAGGCCTTGCGCCAGAGCAACGCCCAGTTTTGTTCCGCGGATGTCTTGGGGCGACTCAGCGTGAAGCTGCGCAGTTCCGAGCGCGGCGACATCGGTGGCGTCGGTTGGGACGTCTTCCTATTGGACTACGCCATCGATTCACCGCTGCACGCCACTCGACAGAACTCGAAACCGCGAAAGCTGCACATCGGACATTCAGAAGGAGTTTTTCATGGAGATTCACATCTATTTACATCATGCAGTATGCTGATGTATATAATTTTTTACATCATGTCCAATGTATAGGTACGTGTTGTATATTACATGCTGGATGTGCGTAGTGTGACGCGCTGTTCCTTTGACACGAACACTCTCAATTCCTTTCTGCCTTGGTTTTGTATTCCACTTCCCAGCATGCAAGTCGGAAACCTCAAAAGTAATTTGTTTGGTTTTCCTTTGAAACATGTGCATTGTGTTCGCTGTCTTCATGTCGTCTTTCTCAGGTGGTGTTTACTCCAGCAGTCATGCAGAAGTATGATCGTGCCTTCTCTTTCTTGTGGAAACTCAGGACAGTGGGGTTTGTTCCGTGTGGGGAGGGTCCCCTAGTTCCCATTCTAGTTCCCATCCTAGTTCCCATTGTTTTCAGCTGCATGTCGAAACATGTCGAAACCATTCAACAGAACTGTGGTCCTTCGTTGGCAAAACTCCTCACATGAAATTGTTCAAGGGTTTCAAGGATTAGTTCAACTAGATTCAACTAGACTCTAACTAGACATATCTAGACTTCCATATGAGTTCCATATGAGTTCCATATGAGTTCCATATGAGTTCCATATCCTGGAAGTTCTTTGAAGTGGTTGCCATTGGTTGCCCGCGTCGCCTGGTTTTTGTCTCTGCCCTGAAAGGCGGGTTTCTCACGGTCTTGCGGCCAGCTGGAATCAGCACATGGTCTTGCAGCGACATTTGGTGTGGCATGGCTCAAGATGGCTCAAGGATCTCAAGGACACGGCTGAAAGGCGGAAAAAAAGGACACAGAAGTCACAGAAAGGCAGGAAATTGTTGAATTGTGAAAGGTGAAATGAGGTGCACTGACATTGAAATATTTGAGAAGTTGGAGAAACCAGCCACTGACTCATTTCAGTCGCGCAGCACAAAATCGATTCTTGCAGATCAATTCACTTTACAGAAAGCATAGAAAGCATAGAAAGAGATAGCTTGCTAAGGTGCAGCAGAGATAGCCTGCATTGGTCTCCAGAGCTCAAGTTGGAAGTGAAGCAAACGCTGCATCGTTGCACGTGTTTGCGCAACGAGATGCACCACTTTGCACCTCGGACGAAGCAGTGGTGTGGGAAAAAACGCGCCACTGGGAGACAAATGCATTTGACAATTTTAATATTACATTTATTATATGATGGAGACTTCGAACCTTCTTGGTCAAAGCCAAACTTTTTGTAGTTATGGTGTCTCCAACATGAACGTACTATGACTATCTATAACTAATCAAGGGCTGTGCGTTTCTGAGGTGCAGAATGTGCAGGCATATGTCTTGGAGGTTGGCTGGGGAAGTTTGGGCAAAATGGATCGAGATGAAAAACGTGCATTTCATAGAGATGGAATGAATTGAATGTGAGTTGGATGGTATTGGAAAAAAGTGAGATCCATACGGCGTACGACTTCTGTGTGTCTTGCTCTGATTTGCTATGATTTGTGTTTGTGATCTTTGTATTTTGTTTGTGTTTTGTGTGTGTGTGTGTTTTCACTGTGCACTTGGGATGAGTCGAGGTCTTGGATACTTCCTGGGCAAAGCTCCAAAGTGGCTGGCAGAAGAGCACCGATCTGGACCAGGTCACTCCAAGCACTGCTTCATATCTCATTCATCCATTTTCATATTGTAGAAGTTGAAAAATGGCAGAAAGATTTGGATATCGACATGTCGAGATGTGTGAAGGTTCGTGCTACGACTGATAAGTCAAGTCGCGATGCATCAGTTCCCACCATCATGTTGCAGGTGATTTCGCAGCATGACCGGTATTTGGCTTGTGTGGAAGAGGGCGCATTCTTGGCAAGAGGAAGCGAGGCTGCTGTGGGAAGTGTCTGAAACTAATGCGAACTAAAGATGCTTGAATACACGCAGCTCGAATCGAAGAAATGGCAAGATCTCAAAACCCAAGCTGCAAAGCAAAGAAACATGCTTCGTTTGTTGCAAATTTACATCTATTTATATCTATTTACATCTATGTGGCAAAGGTGTATTTGTTGTCAGTGGGCGCACTGTAGACCGTATTCAATAAATGTATTACTGTATAGCTATATGTGCAGTTGGGCCCTCTTAGAGCAAAATAATCAGATGGAGGTTAAAACAAACACTGCACCGAGTAAGGAGCCAGCCAGCAGAAAGACTCTCAGAGCAGAGGATCCATCAAAGAAATGTTTAATCTCACTTAGTGCTAGATGTTGTTTCTCATATGAGCTATATTGACTATCTAAATAGAAAGATATTGCTTTCATTTTGTAACTCTATACGCTACAATACGCTATAATACGCTATAATATGCAATAATACGTGACAGACGTAACCTTGAAGTAACCTTGGATTCTAAGCGTTTTTATACGAAACCAATACGAAAGCTTTTTATGTTTGGATTTTTGGAGTCGAGTGCCTTTGGAACGGTGCCGCGAGGCCATCCTTTCGGGCGTCACGACTCTGTTGGGTTTGGCCTTGGAGTTTTGCTCGCTGCAGGAACAGGCCCAGTTTCGCGTTTCTCGAAGTGTCGAAGTCGAGTTGTGTCGAGTTGTGTCGAAGATTGTTGAAGTGTCCAGAAAATAGATCGATAATGATCGATATCAACAGCAAACGGTGCTAGAAATATATCTAGGCACCCTTGATATGTATCGAAAGAGGGAACGCATCAAGAACATGCAAGAATTGTTTTGATTCATCCTCCTGACAAACACCCCATCTTGAATCAACAAAAATACAGAAGTTTCAGAAACCCCAATCGTAGACAGTCTGTAAGCATCTGCATGGTATCTTCATGTTGCAAAAACCCTTGGGTACCTCAACCTGGGTGCAGTGGGGTCTTCAAAGACCCCTGAAGACCCCAGCGTGCATTTCAAAGAGGCATGTGCATCTTCATTTGAAGCAGCGGAAGCGATGCAAGAAGCAGAGGATGTCGCAAGTGTTTTTCAGGCTGGGAAAGGAGGGGAGGTAAGGTGTTTGAGGCAATGAAAATGTGATTTATGAAGGAAAAGGTACAAAGATATATAAAGATATGAAGAATCACGACCATATGAAGGGATGAATTCTGAGGGGGAAAGAGGGGTCCTCTTCCCACTAGTGTTTAATCTCGTTTGATCTTGTTAACCAAGTGATGAACATGTGGCGAATATGTGTATGTCTTCAGATGAACGAACTATGGATATGCCGTGCCAAGCAAAGGCAACCTGAGGAAACTTCAAGACATTTGTTTGAAGACGTCTCATTCTGCTGCTTTTGCTGGTACACAACCGAAGCTGAAAGAAACTTGACCTATATATAACAAAATGACATGCATATTCACATGGCAGCGTGGGAGCATGATGGGCAGCACGACACGTATCGACATGCCATGCTATGGTGTTTTCTGACCCATTTGACAGCAATTTACAATGTCTTTGCAATGTCTTTGCAATGTCTTTGCAATGTCTTTGCATGTCATATGTTCCAGGTTCAACGGGTTCCATGAATTTTCCATGTTTGCTTCGCATTGCTGACATTTTGAGGCAGTAAGAAGTCGGCCGTTTGCTCGATCACTGGCTGAATGCCGAGCACAGCTCGATCACTTGGCATCGACCTTTACGATGAAACTTCAGCTGTTCCTCAGAGCTTTGGAGGAGAAACGGAGAAACGGGAGAAGAAAACTGCAGTTTTGCGTCAAACACGTCAAGCACAAGTAAGACACGTAAAACACAAAACGCTGAGCGTTGCTTCGCGTTGAAGTTGTTTGGCAGAGACTACAGTGGTAAGACGATGACAACGCTTGCAAAGGGACAAGATGCTGAAGAATGAAAACAAGATTTGGCCAGACACAGACATTGAAGGGGAAAAGACACTATGAGAAAAAGCTAGGGTGCTTGTGAATGAATTGTATTTCCATCTGTTGCAAAGCATAAGCTTCGTAGAAGATGCAAACAGGTCATACAGGTAACAAGTTCAGATTGCCACACCTTGTTCCAGGCATTTGCCATGTACTTAGATTCCGACCCAGACATGACTTGCATATACTGTTATATTCATAAACGGAAAGTTATGACCTTCAAAGAGATGGCTGCAAAATGCAAACTTCAAATGTGATCCGTAAATGTCATGAACGCGGATGAAAACGTGATCCGCAGATGCCGCAGACCTTGAAAAATTGTGACATGACGCTGACGTGAGGACCAACCCGAGAGACACAGTGAGATCAGCAAAGCACTCAGAGAGTTCCCGAGATGATCCCAATATTGCAAAATATTGATTGAATATTGTAAAATATTGCAAAATATTGCAAAATATTGCAAAATATTACAAAATATTGCAAAATATTACAAAATATTGCAAAATATTGCAAACTCGAAACACGGTGAAAGATGTTTGAAGAAAACTGCCAAGACCTGCTAAGCATTTGCGTCGTTTTCTTAGGAAGACTTGGAGAGTGTACATGAGGGCACTGCATTTTGATAGTGACAAATTGCACTGCAAGCATGTTCACATCATGTTCACATCATGTCACTGACTGTCAGCTTAGGCATCCTGAGCTTCCTCCTGTGTCGTTTGGACTTCAATGCCTACTACGAGCAAAAAAACAAGAGATGGGCCGAGGGCTGGGTTTGTGAGTTCATTTGCTGCTGATGTTCCTGGTGGAAAAGATCCAAGTTGTAGATGTTTATAATTCATCGCAGATGTTTAATAGATGTTTGATGTTCAAGTATTATGTTCTTGTCTCTTGCGATTCAACTCACTCCAAGCATTTCCAGTGCAAGAACTTGCAAGGTGTCTTACCAATGCTCCTTGCATATATTGGAAGATATTGGAAGATACTAGAAGTATTGCTTGTTTTCTTTGTCCGTGCGTCTTCATCACCTCTGTGCCCAAGGCCACTTTTAGGAGATACATGATATACATGGGAGATACAGCATGTATCAGCATGCTTGAGTATGGCTGATCAATAAGTTGCCATAGCTCAGTTTACAGTTTGGAATACCGATGCTTGTGCCTTATGACAAGTTGGGATATCGGACAGCTTAATGCTTCATTCAAAGCTGCAGAGAAAACCCACACACTTGGCCGCGTTGCACAACAGTGACAGAAAGTCACAACCAACTCCGTACCTACACTAGTCACTAGCTTACACGCTAGAATGTGTTGACATTGCATTCACCACATCCTACAGAGGGCTTCAAAGTTGCCTTTCGGGCGCCTTTCGGACTGGTTTACTATGCCATGCAGTGCAGTCCTCAGGAATCATGACGTTTCCACCACAATTTTTGCATACAGAACCGTTGAACCGTTGGCATCGTGAGAATCTGGGAACATGTGGGCTGTGGCGAAAGGAGGTGGTTTTCGAGCCGTCTGTCTCAGCCAGGATTTGAAGGAGGTCTCACCACCGACACCGGTCCTCTTTTGAAAGCCTTACTTATTAAATTTGATTCATACGATTTTGATACATAAAATTATCATATAATACATATAATATAATATAATATAATATATATATATATAATACGTATTAAGCCTTTGTGCCTTTGTTTGAAGCCTTTGTTCACTTCCAACTCGAGGTTTTATGGATGGGCGCCGCCAATTCCGGAAGGTGGGGCTCCTGGAGGGGAACGTGAAATGCCATGACAGTTCTAATGAAGCGAAGACTGAAAACCATTTTATCAAGGATTACATATGAGTTTGACCAAATAGAGTGGGTTGCACATTATCATCACGTTCAATTTGCAATTTTTATTGTTGTACAAGTTGTTACATGATTCTTACCTTGTTGTTTTGATTGTTCTTATGTGTGTTAACATTGCGTAAACGATGATGTCCTTTTCTGCGCGTGTTCTTCATGTTGTGTTCATCTCCAGGTGCGCCACCGCCGCCACCAAGCGGAGCCCCAAGCGCGTCCGGGGTCTCGTTTGGACATGAAAATACAAAAAAAAATGTGAAACGGGTAAATCAAATGAAATCACGACATGTTTGGTGGACAGAAATGCAACATATTGCGTAACATGCTGACCGCATCGTTGACGGGAGGACTGTGACATTGCAGTTCCTCTAGGTTTTTGTTGTCCCGTGGCCTAGGCCAATCAATTTGGTGCTGCCCTCAGCAACATGCGAGAAAGGTCACCAAGCGCTGACCGCTGAAACGAAGATCCATTATTTTCCATGGTATTTACCATGGTATTTACCATGGTATTTACCATGATCTTGGAATGTGTGAGAGTGGTTGACTGTGTGTGACAGTGTGTGACATGCTCCTGGAGACATCACGACGCTGAGGCCGACGGCCTTGCAGGTGTGTTATCGGGTCCCCAAGGTGAATTGCTCCTCGTCAGAATCATGTGACGCATTGCATCGAGATCTGTGAGACTGTGCGCAGAGTGAGGAGACGTTGGCTTTCAATTTCTTTCTCTATCTCTAATGACTCTAATACTTTACAACATATTTGCAGCATATGCATCACCTTGCTTTCAATTGCTTTGAGGCTTTAATTTTTCTCGTTTAATTTTGATGCTCTCTTTCTCTGATCAGCTGAACGTCATTTGTGGCATGATTTAGCTGAGGATAGGGAAAGGCCTACAGCTCCTGGCAGCCAAAGGGGCGTCTCAGCACAAGTTGAATTGACACCAACACTGTGCTGAACACATAGGTGGTGCAGTTAGCCAATTTAGATCAATTTAGGCATCAATTTAGCATCAAGTTAGCCATAGTTATCAAAGTTAGCTAATCCTCCAATTCTTTCAGAGCTAGAGGCGAGACGTCGGGCCTATTTGCCAAGCCGCTTCAGGTCTTGCCAGGTTTGCTTGGCAAGGGAGGTGCACAGCCAGGCACAACGTGGCACAACGTGGCATCCCTCAGTCCTCGTTGCCACGGTTTTTTGGTCACCCCGTTGATCCCGTTGATCCCGTTGCTCCCATGTTTTTTAAATTGTTAACATATGTTGACATGCTTTGAACATGTTTGAACATATTCCCAAAATCTTGATTTGTTTGATTTGTTTGATTTGTTTCCCAATTGATGTTGCATTGCAAAGATGCTTGGAAATTTCAAGGGGTCACAATGGTGGTACATCAAACTCATTGGTCATGTTCCGTTACACCGAAGTTGGGCTGCTGCGCATTGCAATCTGAACCGAGAGGTTTCCAGACATCCCAAGGGTAAAGTCACGAGAGCTAGCAGTAGTTAGCTGGAGTTTGCTCCTGCTTCAGCAAGAGAGGGGCATCTGAGTCAAACAGAGTGATTTTTCAGGTGAAACCCACCCTCCCCCCCAAGCTCTGGGGCATTTTTGGAAGCAGATGGTCACGAGCTCAAATCCTGCCAGCGGCGGTCTGAGCTCTCGACAATCTGTCCTAACCATATCTTCCCAATCTGTCATGAACCTTAGCTTTCGTGCGCCCCCCCTGGGCCTCAAGTCTTCTCTCAGTTTCTCTCAGTTTCTCATGTTCTCAGTTCAGCCTTGGAGGCCTTGGTGCTGGAAAGAGTCCGCAGGGAGGGCTTGGTTTTGGTGGCCCACCAATGCATTTGCCTTAGAAATGACGCACTGCTCAAGGCAAAGAAAATGTAAATGGAACAAAACACAACAAAATAAATGTAAAACGGAACAAAACAGAACGGAACAAACATAACTGAGTCAACAGAGCTACGACAGTAGATAAAAAATGACTGAGATATGTGCAAATATTCTGAAACGACACATACCTAACCAGTGTGGTGTATTCTTGGAGGCATTGTTTGGCGCAACCAATTCTACTTGCATCTTTCGATCGTGAAGGATCTTGTACATGATCCATCTAAGGCCTTGTCCAAACGCAGGTGCGGCATCACAGCAACTTGAAACAGAGATGCATATGACGTGGTTTCTGCTGGGCCAAATCTGACTTGAGCCATTTGGATCCACAGTGCAAAGTGTCGAGCCACACTCGAAGCAAAGTTTGAAATGGACCTCGCGGTCATGCCATGCAAGGTGCCACTCCTCTTCCTGCCATTGCTCAGAGGCACGAAAAAGCAGAGACTGGAGACGTGGGAGACTTCCAGAGACTTGCAGTATCGTTTACAAACAGAATCTCCAAATAAGACGAGGAAAAACATGCCATTCTTTTGCGGATGTTCTCAATGTTCTCCATTCCGTTCGGTTTCTCCTTCCGTTCCGTGACTTTTTCTGTCCAAGTTTTGTCCGTGGAAAGTTGCCGCGAGGTCGGGGTCAAACTCTTTCGATCCATTTCTCACAGAGGTCCAAGGCTTCATGGAAAGCGAGACCCCCAGTTGCACCATGTTGCACCATGTTGCACCAGTCCACGGATCTTGAGCCATCGCAAAAACAAAGAAAAAGCCAATATGTTGCATTGAAGCATTGAAACATTGAAGCATTGCAATAGCTCTTGTCAACCAAAAGGGCTGGCATTTGTTTATTTTGCATGATTGCATCATCATTGTCGATTGTCTACCTTTTCCTTTGGGCCATTGTTTTGATGAAGCAGGGCTAGCTTTGGAATGCTTTGGTGGGTTTCCTTTAGTTTACTGATTTGCTTCTGCCATGGGCATTGCAAGTGTCACGGTCGTCAACAGGATGGGACTTGGAAACACGGTTCGAGCCAAAGCTGGTCGGAGTCCAATGGACAAATGCTGTATCCCAGCATGACACGCAAAGTATCCCAGCTGGGATGGCTTAGTCTGACATGTGCTTTATTCGTGCAACACGGCATGCGCTATTTGTGCCTCATCTAGAAAATCAGATCTCGGTTTTGTATGTCTTTGCTTTTCTGTCGCTTCCTATCCCTCCCCTTGTCGCGTTCTGAGTCAATTTCTCCAAGATGTGATCAATTTCTCCAAATATTGATGAAATATGTCCACTTTCCTTTCCGGCTCTTTCCGGTTCTTTCCGGTTCTTTCCGGCTCGCTGCTTGAGGTCTCGTACTTGAAGAGGGATGGAGCCCAGCCTCTCAAGGACACTGCAGAGAAAAAAGTCCAGCGACTTCTCATTCAATCTGAATTCAATATCGGTTTACGCCAGGTCATCTAGTCTCTAGTTTGATTTTTGCTATGACATCTAGATTGTGTAACAATTACATCACATGTAGAATACATTAGAATACTGTCTCTATATACTGTACGTAGTCACTCAAAAAAACAACATACATATATCCTGCTGTGAAGTACAGTGAGCCTACATTAGCAAGTGATATGCAGGTGATCTGCAAATTGTCCCCGTTTCCTTTTCGTCCAGGAGGAGTTGCAACGGCTTGACCGGGAACTGCAACAAGCTGGCGTGCCTGAACTGAGACATGACATATGATCCATGATGGTTCATAGATAATAAAGCATGAGATGATGGACTAATCTACGGTGACATATCGCGATAATATCGGCAGGAAAGAACATGTGGATGTTTTCGTTTCATATGCGACCACAGTAGATACGGATGGACCTCAGTGTTAAGATAATAATAACACAGTAGATATAAACATAATGTACGTTTGAGATACGTGATTTGATTAAGACATATGCGTCTGAAATAAGTCCCTCGTGGGTCTTGGCAACCAAACGTCCACAACATGAACCGCAAACGTGCCACACAAGGAAGAACGGAGCCGCTGCTTCGGTACCATGTGCAAAGATGTGCCATGATGTGCCATGCATTGCAGAGCCAGGTGCCACCAGTTTGCCGCTCGGGCTATTTGCTCGTGGTCTTTGGAGAGGTGAGTGAGAAGAGCCAAAATCTCAGGTGATGTCGGCCTTGACACGGCCTTGACACGGCCTTGATGTCATGTGAACTAGTACTGAAAAGGTGAAACAAAAAGAATCCCAGAATCACATCCATAGTCCCAGGATTTGGGGCGCACACCTGCAGGTTAGTCACGGAAAAACGTTCGGAGAGTGTGTGGATTTTTGATGATTTTTGTACGGCCAGCATAGCGCTGAATCACTGGACCTTTGGACTACTTTGGACTACCTTTGGACTACCTTTCTGAATCTTCTTGTGCTCATTTTGTGAAGCAAAATGACGAGAACTCGGGACACCATGGGACACCCAAAGGCACTGACGAAGACTTCCGGTACTTGCTCACTGGAAAGCCACTTGACCAAAGCGAAGCTTTCGTTCTCGTCCTCTTCCAATTACTTGATACATCTTGATACCATTTCTGCGTTTGTTTCCCAAATGCTAAGAGATCTAAGAGTACTTGAGATAACCGGATACCATATGATGCCATGATGGTTTCAAGGGAGGTCTACATCATTGCAAGACACCAATTCATTTCACAAGCTGAGTTGCTTTTACTGTCCCTCCTGCACTGTCAACGTTGAATCTTTGGAATGTTGTCATCCTTGACTTTTCACAAAACTTTTGATAAGTGATAAATCTCTAACTAAGCAGTTCTTGCCTGCTTCAGATAGGTCTGCTGGTTTGGTCACGTCTTTAGCACCCAGATGGTGCTTAGTCTGCTAAGTGCTGACCCTTTGCATTTTGAAGACTCTTGTGGTGCGCGCTTCCTGCAGTTCATTGAATTTCATTGTGTTGTTGTCATGTCGGATTAGTGTAGCAGCGTAGCATTAGCGTAGCATTAGCGTAGCATAGCTCCTCAAGAGTCTCTGCTTTCCATGGCGAATGACGTGGAGATAAGATCCGAACGATGTCGCGGGTTGACCATGCCAGGAAAGGAGATGGTGCAAGGCAACGCTCAGCTGCAGTTGCTTCCAGAGTGGGTTGCAACATGTTGGGTCTACCGGGGGGGTTTGCCCGGAATTTTAACATGTGGGGTGGGGTGGGGTGGGGTGGGGTGGGGTGTGTCAACGTTGGTGTTCATGTGTACACATGGTACGCTGCTGCTGGTGTGTGGTGATGTGTACACATGGTGCTGCCTGGTGTGTTGATGTGTAACAGGTACGTGGGGTGGGGTGGGGTGTGTCAACGTTGGTGTTCATGTGTACACATGGTACGCTGCTGGTGTGTTGATGTGTACACATGGTACGTGGGGTGGGGTGAGGTGGGGTGGGGTGGGGTGTGTCAACGTTGGTGTTCATGTGTACACATGGTACGCTGCTGGTGTGTTGATGTGTACACATGGTACGCTGCTGGTGTGTTCATGTGTACACATGGTGCGCTGCTGGTGTGTTGATGTGTACACATGGTACGCTGCTGGTGTGTTCATGTGTACACATGGTACGCTGCTGGTGTGTCATGTGCAAACGTATCACGCAATCGCAGTGTCATGATTGGGTTCAATGTATTTCTTCTTGCCATGTGTCTCCTTTCTGTCTGACTCTTTCTGTTTACTTCTGGTGTATGTGATATATATATATATATATGTATGTATACTTCATGTCTGTCTATATATGTATGCAAATCGTGTCAAGTGGAAACGCTGTAAATTACAGGTGATTGTTGATTTTTCCGCCAGATTTGGCGAAAAAAACTCAAGTTTGGACATTGTCAAAACATTCAATGATCAATTGCATCTGAAAAAAAGATATGAAGTCTACTTGTGAACAACTACATTTTATATGAAAAACACAGTAAAATCAACACCATGACTACAAGAACAACAAACGGCTGCGGATACTCATCACATGTAGTCACAGTCGACCTTGTTCCAAGCCGGGCAAACCCCCCCGGCGGAGCCAACATGTTGCAACATGTTGCAATGGATTTGCAATGATTTGCAAGGAATGTTGGCAATTTGTGAAAATTCATAATTTCAATTGCACTGATTTACGGGAAGACTATCAAAAAAAGAAAAGGAACTGTGAAAAGACAGAGAGAGAGAGAGAGAAAGTTGGGAGACAAAAGCCATAAAGTTGTCGGTTGTTGATAGGAAGCAAACCAGTGCCAGACAGTCAATGCCATTGCACTGTTACTGTGGTTTACTTTTCAGATTTGTTACCCTGGCTTAGCCTGGCTTAATGTGGAACTCAATTTGCACTACGGCGTCAGCATGTTTGGCGCACAGGGAAGACTCACCATCTCCGGAAAAGGAAGAAGGCCAAAAAGGTGGGAAAACTCCGCATGCTCCTGGCCAAAAAGGTGGGGCTGCGCACTGCGCGACGTCGGACTTGTGTCAACTCTGTGTCGACTCGCTCCCGATTTGAAGATGCCACGTTTCTGTCGGGCACAGGTGAAGTTAGTCAGGAACCCAGAGCAAACAGTGGAAATTTATGGATTTTATGGACATTTTATGGATATTTTATGGACATTTTATGGATATTTTATGGACATTTTATGGACATTTTATGGACATTTTATGGACATTTTGTGTTTTGATAATTGACAAACATTTGACAAAATGCGTTTGCTCCCACATTTTCACTGATCCAGGTGCCACCTCTCCAAAGTGACAGCATTCCATAGGGTAGTGACATGTAGTGTCTATGTCGCAGTCGCAATGACTAGATGGTAGCGTTTCTGGTGCTGCATGTCGCTTTCCCACACGTTTTTCCGGACGATGCTACGTTGATCACCGTGTGGTTATCGCTTCTTCTGGCGATTCTCTTCTGTTTTCCTATGGGTAGCGTGTGTTATGCTTCAGTGCACTCCGTGGACTCTGTGTGACTATTCTGCTATTCTCCTTTTTCTCCTTTTTCTCCTCCTGTCCCTTTTTTCTTTTCTTTTTCTTTTTCTGTTCAAATTGGGATGCAAACATACCAACATACAAAGTGCACATTGACAGTTGACGACACTGCGAGGTGCAAAGCCAAAGCCAGAGACACGAAGTGCACCGAGTCGCAGCCCTGAGAAAACCAAACAGCACTCAGAGCACTCGGAGCACTCGGAGCATTTTCTGCTTGTGATCTTTTTGTGAAGAGAAAAACAGCAGAGCAAACAAGCAGACAAGCAGTCCCTGACTTGTTCACGGTTTTTTACGTTATGAGTCCAAGAGGTGTAAATGGCTGAAACAAAACATACAGAAAGTTCAAACTCGATGCGAAGACAGCGAAAGGACACAGCTGGACGGTGCGGATGTGCGAAACCAAGGTGTGGCACCGCTGTCCAAGACTTGGATGATGGAAGAGGCCCAGATCTCAAACAATGTCAGCATTCAGATGCTTAAAAAAAATCTTGAGATATTTTGAGATATCTTGAGATGTCGAATCTGTGGAGTCTGTGGAATCCATCTGTGGAATCCCTGAATTTGAGAGGTCGATGCCAGCTGCACCCGCTTCAAATTGGATGACAACGTTCGAAGTCGACTGATCAACGCCATGCGAACACGCTCGAGCACCTTCAAGGTGCCAAAATCTGAGACATTTTTGGTTGCTACGAAGATCTTGGTTTGGATGGGATCTAGAAAATAACAGATTTTGGTGTTTTATATATCATTATTTATCTATATAAAACATATCTATAATAACTATGTAATAACTATATTTGCTGGGAAATGTTGAGCTTTGGTTTTTTTTTTCTCAGGGAGTGATGACAATGACATGCGAAGGATGCGGGGCAAATCTTTCGGCAAAATCCATCAACAGTAAGAGTAATAATGCCCTCATCCGCCTCATCCGCTGACAGCATGGGTACTAGTGGCTGCTTTATAGAGGTGATTATGGCTGCTACAAATGATTGTCAATTTTGCAAATGCAATTCATGTTGCATGAGATTCAAACAGATTCAGTATGACAACAAGTGCCAGAGCAGACAGCCACTGCTGCACTTCCAGGAAGACATGAGAACGTTGAACGATGTCATGCGGGCTGCGAAGCATCCGAAAGGTCGCTCAGCTCATCGTGTTGAGGGACGGAAACAAGATGGCTAGCGGCTAGGAGAAAGAGTAAGCGTGAACAACAAGTTGTGGCCTTTAGACATGCACATATACATATATGTAAATGATTGTATATATAGTAAACTGTATACATCATAAATACATATAAATACCTACGTTTGCATTTGATATACATTATAATCATGAGAGATAGCGTCAGCTACCGTAATTTTCTGTGCTCTGTTACATGTTCCTTTTCCGGAGGCTGGATGTTGTTTTCGATTGCAAGGGGAATCTTGGGCTGAAAATCCAAGTAAAATGGTCGCATTTTCAAGCCCCGGTCTGTGACACACTGCTACCAATTGGTAGACGTTCAAAGAGGTTGCTGCATGCTAGCATGGCTACCTTGTCTTTGCCCTGCATGGCTTCCATTTTAGGGGCGTATTTTATCCATATCATAACCATAGCCCTCGTCCTTCTCATTTTCATCATCGCCACATCCTCGTCCTCATAATTCTGGTCATCATAGTACAAGCCACTGTTGCCGACATCATCATCATCATCATCATCATCATTTTGTTTGAGTAGCACCCACATCACTTACATGCCATGATTGTTTGTTTTTCATTCAAGAATAATGTGATGAGTCAATCCTGACAGGAACCAACTGAGAAAAAACGGATGGGGCTGAGCTTCATCACGTACTATCAGAACTACATACCTCTAGCGCCCTGCTGGTTGCCCCAAAGTGATGATTGTGTGTACACACATACCTGTATAAACCTTTGACAGCCTATATACATGTTGTATATATAATCTACAATATGTTTTCTGTATGTGAAGGCAAGGGTGAAGACAGAAACCAGGGACTTTTCTCAGACCCAGACAGACACCTTATGACACCTTGATCTTCAGACATTTCTGGAATTTGGCTTTGCACAGCCACTGCTCACACTTGCCAAATGTCTTTCGGAATTCGTTCACAGATTGTCTTGAAACAAGATTCTACTATGTTTCACTTTTTCAGATCACTTCTGCCTTTTTTCCCTCACATGACATGTATAAAGTTTCCCCAAATGCAACTGGAGAGCATTCTCATTCTTGAAGTTTACAAATTTGTTTGCACATCGGAAAGTTTACGCACATAACTTTCCTTACGCACATAGTTTTTTTGGCCATTTTCCCTTTGCCTGCAGCATGTGCTTTGAAAATCGAGAGTTCTCAGGGGCAGTGCAGCTGAAGCTCCGGGAAATCGAACGGGGCACATTTTCAGCGCCTTGGCAGCTCCAGCGGGCCGCGGATGGCCGCGGGACGCACCGGGACGCAGCTTGACATCCTGGAACTTTACAGAAAGTCACATAGAAAGTCGCATGTTGCAGGACGCTTCTCTGTTTCTCCATCTCTTTACAGATCTCTGCGCATTACTGTTTCTATGTCTCGAGAAAAATGACTGTCTCAGATTCCCAGAATGCCATGATGGAGTCGTTGCTCATAGAGACTGATGAGACCCGCAGTGAAACTGACAGTGACTGAGTGAGTGACTGAGTGACTGATAACTTTGAAAAGTTGTTTGCAGTTTGAGACTTTGAGGCACGCAGCTACTCACCTCTTGGGCCAACCCCGGCAGAAAAGCAGGCACAGCCTTGCTGGGACCAAGCCCAGAAGCGCTCAGAAGGGCACATGGGAGCGCATGGGAGCGCAGAAGGGTGAATCAGTTTCTGCAGATGCACCAAGTTCGCAGGACATGGAGAGGGCTGCAAAAGGGCAGAAAGAGGCCCAGCATGGTGCAAGATTCATAGGATTCATAGGATTTGTCTTGAAGTTTTGAACCACTTAGGCAGCAACCGAAATCTCTGCAGAAATCCTTTTAGAGAGACTTGTCATGACAGGTGTAAACCGTGTAAAACGGTAGAGCCAGGGAAGGCCTGAAAGATGTGAACATGTAACTTGAAAGACTTGATATTTTTCTAGTTCTTCAATGCTTTTCAAGTCTTTGATTTCGTAACTCACTGATTTAGAACAATGTTTCACCTTCAGGAGAAGGATGGTGAAAAGAAGGAAAGCCGCGACAGGCACAAGAGTGTCTCCGTGGCTGGGGCGGTATTGCAGGTTACTAACGTTTCTTGAAGTTGAGCAAAATCGCCGCACTACAGACTGTGAAAACACAGAAATAGGCTCTCAACAGTCAACTGTTCTTTTGAAACTTAGTGCAGTGACAGGGGTAGCTATGATGAAAATATGGCCTTTCGGCATGGCGTGCCACTCTTTCCATACTTGAACAGATTGCAAAAAGTGGTATATAATGGGAGATGTCACTTTGCTATCCTCAGTGAAAACGCTTTTCATTTCAGAACTCATAGGCAATGGTTTCGACAAGAATCCAGAGGGTCTTTGTGCAAAAAGGGAATCCATGGAAGTGGATGAAGTGGTTTGTCGCCAGCTATGGGCATTTACATTTTTCTTCCTTACTCCGGGGCTTCTCCACTTGCAGTTGTCATATGTTGTCATGCTTTCTCACCAGTTTGCGCGAGAATTTGTCCTCTACATGCACTTGCTGCACTTGTTGCACTTGCTGCACTCGCATGCTTTGCTTGGGGCGGGTGCACCCGGGCGCACTGTCTCCTGCTTAGGAGCCGAGGAAGGAGAAGGAGCAGGTGGGAACGCAGACATCGGCAAACACTGGAACTTCCAAGCAAAGCACTTTGTGCAGATGCCGTGTAAGAATTCTTCTTCTAATTAAGTTAATGAATTTGAATCTTGCACCGATCCTTTCCCATCAATTTTGCCAGGTCTCGATCAAGGAGGTGGGTTTGAAAGCCTTTGTTGTGCTTTGTGGCAGTTTTGTACATGTTTCTTCAGAGCAAACACCTTGAGAGAATCTGAGCAAAGTGTGGCAGAGAGGTATAGAAAAGTGTAGAGAGGCATACTGTAGATGGACATCTGGGAGATGGTAACTCTCGTAGAGCTGAAGATCCACGGTGAATTAGGGATAAAGCTGGATAAAGCAAACACACTGTTTCATGTCTCAGGCTTGAGGAGTGTAGCCAGCATATCCAGCATAGCCAGCGTAGTGCAATGCGGAGAAGATATTTTGGCACTTTTGGCACTTGGAAACACTGGCAGTGGCTCCAGGTGATGCTGGATGCGAATGACGCGAGAAAAATGCGAATGACACATTGCTTCATAGGGCAAGACTGGGCAAGACTGGGCAAGACGAAGGAGACAAGGAGACAAGGACGTTTTTAGGGCACGACTAAGCACGAATTGCAAACGTCAGATCGAGGCGGCATGTTGTATGTCATTGGGTAAAAATCTCTCGATCTCCTCCTGAACCTCTCCCTTGCATCCTTTACCTTGTTTGAAGCAATTCCCAAGACTTGATCCGAGCACGCTGGGGTTGCCCGCCCCTACTGGCTGAAAGATGCTGAACTCATCTACTTGAGGGCATATGAGGACAGGGATAGTATCTGGAGCTGGCAAATGCAAATGATCCCGCTTGAAGTCTTGACCACTAGAATATGCTTGTACTGTTTCATGAGGCTGGCAAATTTGATCCCTTCTCGTAGAATATTCTTACAAGGTTCCATGGGGTCGGCAATGTATCCCATCTAGTCATCAGAATCATTGGAATACAAGATAATATAAGATATTTGGAAATATTTGGAATGTTCCATAGGGCAAGCAGTTTTCCTCCCTCTTGATTGTATATCATTGTAACATTTGGAAGCTCTTTGCTGATTCGCGAACGTACGGTTGGGTGAGGTGCTCCGAAACCTCACAGGCCTTACAAGACCTCACGACTGGATCTACTAACAACACGTCTCGGCCCTGTGCAATGTGACTTACATAGCGACTTACATACTACCTTTCAATGTGCAACAACGTGCAACAACGTGCAACATGCAATGGAAAGATTGCCCCATTGAAACGTGAGCCTCCCGAGTGCCGCGAGCATCGCAAGCCTTGCATCCATCTCATATAATATCATATCTTACATCATACATGAATCGTGCGTGTCTCGTACATGGGGTTTGTTCATGTCTATTCGGCATTCTCCACATTCTGCATTTCCTGGTCATTCCTGGTCTATGGAGCTATTGCGGTTCAAAGTCCGCAGAAGCCGCACGTCAAAGGTCTGCGCCTCAGAGGCTACACTCCTTCGGGGCTTTCCACAAAGGATTAAAGATAAGGGAAACCCAGGTAGTCAAGAGGTTTTCAATGGTTTTCATATGTTTATGACTGTTTATTCATATTATGTATGTTTCAACAATTTCAGCAGCAACAAAAGGTTTTTACAGTTTATAAATGTTTATATTATATCCTTGTCTCACCTTGACCAGGTTTCGGGGACCAGGTGCACACGAAGAGATTCCAACCTAGAGTTCCAAGCATTGGTCAAGCCTAATGGGCCTAAGGTGTTAAGGAAATGACAAGTTTGATCCAATTCGTAGTGACTATTTTTGGCACATGGCGGCACTTGAGTGAAGAAGTTCACTCGAATCATAGATTTGCTCAGAGATTGCTCTGCGAGTTGGGAGATGCCGGGAGTCAGGAGTCAAAAGGATATCAAAAGGATCAAAGCGTTTTTTTTTCACAGTGACTGGAAAGTGACTGGACAGTGACTGGACAGTTTGTTTCAGGAAACGGTCCATCCTGGCGCCAAACAGGGCAGGCCAGGTGCGTCCTGCAAGGACAGAATCCGCTAGGTCTGCTAGGTCTTCTGCTGTTTTGTTTGCAATCAAGCAATTGAGTGCAATGTGCTCAACATTCTAACTTTGTACATGGTAGATTTCTAGTGATTTCTATTGATTTCGAGAAAAAGACCTGTAGAGAGTGTGCTGGAAATATTCCCTTTCAGACCTTTCCGGAGCATCGCAGGATAGACGATGTCGGGTAAGGGGTCGACAACTTGGCACTTGGTTTTTCTGCTAAACAACTACTGCATTACAGCAATGCAGAATGCTGTGCCGCTGTGCGTTGATGTGCGTTGAATTGAATTGATGTGTTATGTAGTGAAGTGGACCTTGGAGACCACCCATCTTGAAGATAGTTTCCCTTCTTGCTGCAAAGGCATGAGAAACGAAATCAGAAACTATTGGAAACATGTGGATACTCAATTATTCCTGAAACGCATCAGAATGATTTGGTCTATCTTGGTCTGCTTCATTCTGCACTTCCAGGCCTCGCAACAAGCTTTTTGTCCGAGACATGGTGACATTCTGGCTGATCTGTTGGGCACCAAGCCATGCTGATAAACTCTTTCGGGGCTTCCCTCACCATTTGGCACATTCTGGGTGCATTCACGCTGCTCACCCACTCTTTGTCCCAGTTTGTTGTTTCCAATTGATGGTTCAAGCTCGTTCAAGCATCTAGAAGGAGTTTGGTTTGTGTCTTCTCAAGTACGCTCAGAGGATAGTTGGCTTCGGGCTGCATCGCAATGTCATTTCCTGCTGCTTTACTTATATACATGCAATTCTTGGAAAACCGCTTCATCCACTGCATGGCGGCTTTGATTTTCCATGTTTTTCTGCGTGTGCTGCCCTCCTTTCTTGAGAAAGAACGAGAAACAAACAAAGATTACCAAACAAATTATACAAGTTCCATTTTTTTGCGACCAAACAATTTCCATGACCGCTGTGCCAACTGAGGCGGAGGACTTTGCATTCTTTTCATCAGGACTCGCAGCTCAACAACGTTTCTGACCAAGATGTTTCAATACCATGAGATATATGAGATGGCGCAAGATGGCAGCTCAGCAACTTGACGACCATTTGAAAATGTTGTTTTTTTGGACCAAATGCGGCTAAGATCTCAGATGACGTGGAAGGTGAGAAGGGGAGGTCACCCAAGTTTTCAACACTGCTGGTTCATCATGCCCAAGCACAATGCTTTGTAAGAGGATGCTCTTCGGCTCCAAGTGCTTCAGACAATTGACTGACTTGAATGCTGCTGATGAAGGCATGGTGCTTGGGGTGCTTAAGACAAATGAAGACAAACTTTCCAAACTTGCTTATCATTTGCTTGTCTTGCTATTTCCAGGTCAGATGTTATCATCGTTCCTTTAGAATGTTGTGTTCATTGTGGCTTTGACGGAAGCCGCTTGCCGTCCTTCAGTGTCATATTCAGGCATCCATTTGTTCAACTGAGAAAGAGGCCGTTTCACCAGTGGACCCACCAGGGCAAAAAGATGGTTTGGAGCAAAGGATTCCTGCCAGTGGCGAAGCAAAATAAGCTAAAGAAAATAATTGCTCAAGCGGCAATTTTTCCATCGCTCATCGCCTTGACTGCGGACTTGTTTCCGTTTGTATTTGCAGCCGGATGCAAATATTTCAATGCATCAAAGTTATTGCATGTATTTAATCCAGTTGCTTCTTCTTCCATGCTTATTCTTGGGTAAAATTTGTCGTATTACGCTGGCTTACCATGAAAATATTTAAGCAGGTATCAAAACCATTCTTATTTAATTATTATATAGAAATTTATTGAATAATTTAAGGGAAATGATTTTAATATGTATATATATATATTATATTATA
>CAMXCT020004322.1:0-40330 GCA_947184155.2 Cladocopium goreaui
CAATATATCAATATAATGGATGATTTAACACTAAAAATATCTAAACATGACCATTATGTTAAATCATCCATTAAACATCCATTGTGGTTAATCATATCAATATGGTCATATCTAAACATGACCACTTTCGTGTGTCCAGTGGTGTCCTCATATCGTGTGTCCAGTTTCTTTCCAACGGAATCACCGGTGCCAAGGCACCACTGGCAGCTCCCGGGCTGCTGGCAGGCACTGATCTCTCCGGGCTGCTGGGAATCGCGGCCCCCGGGCTGATGGACGGCATCCTAGCGCAGGGTTGAAGGGTTGATGTTCAACAGATGAGAAGCTGGGGAGATTTTTTGGATCTTGAGATCTACGATTTTTAGTAGGATTTTTTTTGTGAAGGAGAGGATGTTTTTTGAGAATTTCAGGGAGTTGGAGGTGGATTCGGGAGAAGCACCCTTCAATAGAAAATGAATATGGATTGTTCACCTACCATGTAGGTACCTATCATTTCGACTCCAAATCATTGAGGACTACCAGCCCCGGAGAAAACTCCCAACATCAACATGCAGCCAACCATCATTTATCGAATTACGTATATATATATATTTATGTATGTCTGTCTAAGTCTGTCTACACCAATTTTTCATTCTTTCAAAACCATACACTCATCAACCAACCGTCATTCCCACAATTATATCCCCAAACATTTCTGATGGGTTAAGCCCTGATAAATTATGGTTACATCCTCATTAGGAAAAGTCATCAACTTCGTATTCTTGACAGTCTGTATCCCATGAAATATTCCCCTATGACGTGGTCATAGCTATCAACCAGTGCCAGGATTTTTGAACAACACCATCTTGCTTTGTCTAAAAATGGTGTCCCCCTCGATCCAGTGGTTCATCTTCAATTTCTCTATTGAAATTGCCCACAAGCTGGGGGGTATACCCACAAGCTGGTGCCCCCCACGAAAAAAAGTCTTTTGCAAACCCATCTAACTATAGATATATCTACCACAAAGCCTAGTTAGGCGACTTGCAAACCAACTTAGCCAAGTAGGCAACATCATTCACCCATAATTTCTGGATTACCCTTCGGTGTCATCAAACGTGGAAATTGGACATCCCCCAAAAAATGAAGATGTGCATGGGAAAATCATGAAAATGAATGGGCGATGTTCCATTTTCATGATTAACTACCAGGGGGGATATCTGGTTGGTGGTATACCTACCCCTCTGAAAAATATGAGTCAGTTGGGATTATTATCCCCAATATATGGAAAGTCATAAAATTCCATGGTTCCAGTCACCACCAACCAGATATCCTTTTATGTTTGATGGCTAAAATCCCTCTAAATCAGAGGTTCAATCAGCATTTTGCCAAGGAACCCTGCTGCAGGATGATGATATGGAGCATCCTGACGCTGCCAGCAGAAACCCACCAGTTTCATCCTTTTTCCAGTGATAGTTGGCATTCCAAAAAGATAGAAACAACTTACCATGATTTTCGTAGGAACTTGTGATGATATCTTTTGTGGGTTGCGATTTCAGTCCAAACTGGTCAATAAACAGAATTAACATTTCAGGGATCATGTTGGGATTAATGAACCATATTGAACCATCAACATCTTGATTGCAACCCACCAACATACATAAACATCTACTAAACATGCCGTTTTTTTTAACACACCTGACGCTTTTTCATGGCCGCCTATCAGTTAATCGGTGATCCTCCAACAGGAGATTTTGTGCGACATTTTTTAGCCGTTGGCTATTTAATATACTTATGGAAAATAATATCCATTTATTATCCATTTCTTTCATATTATGATTCCATCTATTAACCATGATTTTCCCAATATAGAACCATCTATACTTACCCTCTGGTAAACTAACAGTTTGCTATGGAAAAATCACCATCTTGACTGGGAAAAGCAATTATTTCGACTGGGCCATTTTCAATAGCTGTGTTAAATTACCACATTAAAAAATTGGTTATTTTCAGGGTCTATGTTTATTTATACCAGAGGGTAATATACTTATGGGAAATGGCAAACTTATAGCTGATAAACATGACGATTTACCGTTCTTCAAAATGGTGATGTTACAGTTCGCAAACCATGAAAAATAACCTTCCCCATGTTTCAGAATTTGCCAGCTAGCTGGATCAGAATGGATCCTGAAGGGTAAAGGGATGGGAAGTATCTGAAACCAACCAGGAACTACTGATAAATCCACTGCTCAAGATATCCCCTGCACGGTGATAAATACAAATCTATGTTACATATCATATCAAGAATTGTCATACAATATCACCATACTTTGGCAAATATGAGAGATATGCTTCCAAAAGAAGTATGTCACCACAGTTCATCCAGTATTCTAGGTGTTTGTGTTGGTGAATCCGTACCAATGTTCATGTGTATACTATGCAAAAATGTAGCAACTCAACATCACTTGCCCCCAATTACATGGCCGGTCTTAGATACTACTTGCAAAGACCTCTCATATGTAGCTGGGTAGGTCAACATACCCATCAAAATGGCAGCAAACAGTCATAATTCTAGCATTCACTAGTGGGTTTTGGTGGGTTTAGCCAGAAACTATAGATCATTCATAGACAAGATGGTAAAAATGGATCATACAGTGTGAGGCCCACCCCAGCTATAAACCCATCAACTATCAAGTTATGTGCGGCAACTTGATGATTTAGCTATCGTGAACGGGGGGCTCTCCTTGTAACAACCCCAATGGCAAGTT
Source organism: Cladocopium goreaui (assembly GCA_947184155.2). Lineage (NCBI taxonomy): Eukaryota > Dinophyceae > Suessiales > Symbiodiniaceae > Cladocopium > Cladocopium goreaui. The sequence continues at coordinate 2,742 of CAMXCT020004322.1, forward strand.
GAACCATTTTTCTATTCTTTCCTCTTCTGATTGGGATCACCAATACCCATAGGATCCATGTATGGTATATAATTATACTAACATTAGGGGTATATTGATGGTAAAATATGGTAAATGTTACCATATATAGCAGCACCATGGATCCGTCATGGGATATAGGAAAGATAAAAACCATCTATTTCGAACCACGCCCGCCAGTGGTATCATCGATTGTTCCCATTTGTCGATCAATTTCCTCATCCATTTGTCGCGATTGATGCGACTGGTAAAATCACCACAGGTCTTCGGCGATTTGCTGCAGTATCTCCATTCAAAGGATTGGTTTAAGGGAAAATCTACAGGAAACCATGGTTTTTACCATCAAATATAGGGTTTTCCTGTAAATTTTCCCATCATCCAATTCTATGATCCATGCGATCAAGTTTTATACATCCAATCACTATCTGGTGGTACAAGCAAGGCACATCCAGGCACTATTTTTTCGATTCAACATCACTAGTAGAAATTATGATTAGATCCACATTAAATACATTAAAATCACAAAAATCATAAATGAAGGGTGGGAGCAATACCCCAAATACAAGAGGGACAATTGGCTAAATATAGAGGTATCAACTATAAGTCCCCCACTTGTGGAAATAATCCATCATTAGATCGCACTTTAACGATGGTTAGATCTCCGTTTAGATCCCCAAAATGAAGTTTATCTCCAGTAAACTAACATAGCTATGGACAATGACCACTTTTTAAAAGGGAAGTCATCGACCTATATAAATAACTCAACCAATTTCCATAGCTAAAGAACAGAAAGTAGTTGGTTTATAAACCCCACACATAGATCTCCACCACAAACCATAAACCCATACAAACCCCCAATGTGGGGTTTAAATCAGTGATTCTTGTTGGGTCCTAACCCACTATGAATACTATAGTTTTTTTTCTTTTGCGTATCATAAACCATGGAGGTTTCCTAAAATAGGGGTACCCCCAAATCATCAATTTTAATGGGATTTTCTATTATAAACCATCCAGCTATTGGGGTACCCCCATTTATGGAAACCCCTCCATAGTGAAATATGGCAGAAAAAAAACAGGCCTGGTAGCCTCCTCGGAAACCACTGCTGGTGCCACTGCTGGCTCCGGGGCTCCTGGTTTTGATGATTGGGCATAGATTTTTCATGGTTCATCTTTTACCAGTAATAATGAATTATACATGTTGTTGGAGTTTTAAATTGTCAAACATGCATCAAACATATGGTGATTTTAAGCATCCAAAATGGAGTTGAATATAATTATTAATGGAGTTTGATATGAAGTTCACTGGCGTTTTAATGGAGTTTGATATAGGTTGAATCATTTAATATGGATTTTAACCATCAAACATGGGGATAAAACTGATGATTGACCTCTGGATGCTTACCATTTTATGGGGATATAATGTACAGAAATGGCACATATAAGCAGTAGTCATGGGAAGATCCCTCTGGTTTGCTGATCCCCTAATGCGTGAAAAATACGGAATGCGCAGGCTTCCAGGCTTCCAGGCTTCCAGGCTGGGCTGAAGATTTTGGGGTTTGATGTGTATTTCATGGATATTTTATCTGGTTGGTGGTTTCAACCATCTTGAAAAATATTGGTCAGTTGGGAGTATTATTCCCAATATATGGAAAAAAACATGTTCCAAACCACCAACCAGATGGATATTTTATGGAGTCTAATGGGATTTAATTGATATTTCCTGGGATCATGCTCGGATCTATGCCCTCTAGCGTCTGAAGCCTCGAAATCGATTCTCAGATGGCTCTTGAGCGACGACTCCGCTGGGTGGACACCAGAGAGTAGCTGCACAATCGCGAGAATTCGCCCACTCCTAAGCATCACTGCAGTGATGTCATAATCTATCCAAATGAATGATGGTCAGATTGGGGTTGCAGTTCCACTCCAATTTGTGTGGCTTATATTTCACCATAGTTGAACTAGGGACCCATAGCCCAACTTGTGGAAGGCTAGAATCCCAAAGTTACACCCATGAATTGTGATTCATAGCCACTAATAACCACTAAGAACTATATTCATAACCCATCTAGCCCATAGCCGTTTTCATAATCACATATAATCAGGAAAAAATAACTATAACCCATCTTCACCATGGTTATTCCCAATATTCCCCAGTCCCAGAGTCCCAAATAGCCATAAAAAAACCACCCCCCAGTCCCCACAAAAAACCATCCTCCCCAACGACTCGGTTCCCTCCTGGCGAGCGGAGCCGGTAAGTCCACTTGAATCAAACTCTTGACCTGGGCGGAGAGTTTGAATCATGGTTACCCTGGTTAGTAATGATATAATGGTTAATCTATGGTTAATCTATGGTTAATCTATGGTTAATATTGGTTAATAATTGTTACCCTCAGGTAAACATACAAAAAACGATGGACAATCACCATGCTATTAATGGGAAAACTCACTATTTCGTCTGGGCCATTTTCTATGTCGCAAACGGTTAGTTTACCAGGCGGTATGTAATAGATGGGAAAATAGATATTGATAAACTCTATTAACCATAGATATGGGAAACTATTAACCATGATAGCTAACAATGATAGTTAACTATGTTAAACTCTAGAACCATGATATTGATGGTCACCCTCTGGTAATTTAACATAGCTATTGAACATTGCCATAGAAATAGTTGATTTACCCATTAATAGCATGGTGATTTTCCATAGTTATGTTAGCTTACCAGAGGGTAACTATAGATGGGTCTATAATGGGAAAATCATGGGTAATAGATGGAATCATAATATGACATAAATGGATTTAAATGGGAGTTCTTCTTAAATGGATATAAACATGGAAATAAATAAACCTGAAATAACATATTAAAATAAATGGATATCAAAATACCTGGAAAATCAACATGAAATAACATAATGGGGGCTGAATCTTCTTGGGATCTGGGATCCCCAGTCGTAGATATTACCATGACATCCATGACGACTGGATGTTTTTTTTTCGGCTATCCGGCATGCTTCTTTTCAAATGGATATAATGGGAATATCATGAAATATCCATAGATAAATAGTCAATGGGTAATGATGGGTAAATGGATTTTACCATATCATGGAATGGGATTTTACCATATCACAGAATTATATTGGGTAATGGATTTTCATGCAAATAATGATGATGATATAATGGATTTGTTGATGAGTAAATGGTCAGCTACAGATATACTGGGGATATACCGCAATTAGTCAATAATGATGATTGTTGGATGGGATTGATATGTTGTTGTTTGTCTTAATGGGGATTCAAATGAGAACATCACCAAACTATACGATATATGTATATGATATGTGATATCGGTGTTGAACAGATTGGTTGGTGATTGATGAATGAAATGGTTGTTTTGGGAGAAACTCGTGGAAACCATGGGTTTCCCCAGAAGAAACATGGCTCTCCTGCAGATTCTGCGCCAATGCAACAAAACAGAGACGCAATTGGACACATGATGCAAATATGCACGGTACTCCAAAAGAAAATCGTCCAGCTGTTGCTGACGATCTCGGCAGCACCGTATGCGTTCTCCAATTGCCAGCACCAGATAAATACATACATATATATATATATAATATAGCCTCCAGCATATATAGAGCTCCAATAAAAATAGCTCCTCCTGGCAGGTTGATAGTTTGCACAGCGCCAGGGGCAAGGCACAGCATGCTCGTAAAAGCTCTGCAGGCGCGATTTCTGCGGCACTCCCACTCGTACAGGGTCTTCTTTCCCCGCTGATTATCCCAAGCCCGTTCCCTTGGCTGTGGTTTCGCTAGATAGTAGGTAGGGACAGTGGGAATCTCGTTAATCCATTCATGCGCGTCACTGATTAGATGACGAGGCATTTGGCGCCGGAGAGGAATGATTGAATGTAGGGCGGGTCTCGAATGTGGTGTCTGAAGCAAAACGTCCGCATGGACGTGAAGGCAAGTCCAGATTTGAATACTGGAATGATTGCTAGTGAAGGGGCAATTTAACCAAGCCGGGGAGAGGGGGAACAGCCACAAAAACTGAGGATGTTATGCTTCCCATGAAACTGTCACAATATCGATCACTCCACACTAGTGGGGATTTGAGCAATATTCTGTGGAAACTCCCTCACAAAGAAATTGGTAGACCAGCAAGTTTTGCAGAGTTTTGACCTGTTTAAAAGCTGCAGATTCACCAAACATCGCTTGAACCGACTGTGACTGTAAGGTGTCAGCATGACATAGCATGACCACTATAGTTCGCCAGTGCTTGTTCGACCAAGTCCGCCGAGCCTCAGGTAACCACTCTCATCCCCTAGGGATTGGGATGACATAGCATACAGTTTGAAGCATCGGAATGAAGTCAGATCCATTTGTGGTAAATGCCTTTTTAAAACCTAGCCGAGATTCCTGTATACATATTCATGTTGGTAAAACCCACCAAAAGTACATAAACAAATAGTGGTTCTTATATGTTTACGAATTATTTTTTAGTTGGTTGGTCAACTTTGCAGCTACTTGGTTCATTACCCCTCCAACTGCCTAATCTCCGGTCGTCGAGGTACCATGTTGCTATCATTGCGCCTGCCCGTCTGTCGGTTTGCAGCTGGAATCGCCATCGCGCCAGTTTGGGCACTCCCAGATGGGATTTTTACGAGATGAGGTGAGGATTTCATAGGTAATTATCTTACTGAATTAGAATTAATTCACTCATCTGTAAATAGCATTCTTATCATGTTGAGCCATTGAGGAAATCACGTAATTATTTCTGAGACCTGGACTTGAACAGAAATGGGTTTTTTCCGACACAATTTTCATGGCATCTCCTCCGCAAAATTCGGATCTACCATGATCAACAGAAATGAGGATGTATCCTGATTTCTTCAACGAATGGAGATAGATCCGATACCTAGCAATGATTTACATGCTTTTTGGGAATGCAACATCACCAGCGCAAACATCCTGTTGCCCTTCATGTTGTGGTCGATACAACTCGGATAACTTGTCCATGGTGGGCAAGCGGGCACTTCATGGCTGCGCAGTCCGATGCTGAAAGAACTTTCGCCAAGCCATGGAAGTGGAAAAAAAAACATCAAAATCACGTTGTCAAACTTGGATGCCCAGCAAAAACAAACATTTTTTGTTGTTGTTGTCGTGATTTTTGCTGTTTAATTTTTGGTTGTTTTATGTTGCTTTCTTTCGCTGGTATCGGCAAGTTCCTCATCCAACCAAGGGATGAGACGTGCTCCATTTTGGTTTCAAGCACCGAACCGGCAATGGCGTTTGGGGCAAAGTGCGAAAAAAACATTAGCTAGGTGATTGTTGATGGTTGATGAATGGCAAGTATCACATCCTGAGCAGCCCTGCTGACGCGGAACATATTTTTCTCAGCGAAACAAGCCAGTTGACGCAGTGCCCATCCGTTCCGGGCCTCTATTCGAAGCCTTCACAGGTCCACTCTTTCTATTGTCTTTGTAGAGGCCAAATGCCGGCAACACCAATTGCGGTCACATCTATCTATTCATCTTGATTCCAATCACATCAGTGTTGCTTCTTGTCAGATTATGCTCAAATTCCATCTCGTTTTGGTTAACAACCAATTTCTCATCCAGTTTCTGTTGATGAAAAATCACTGCTTTTTTGACTAAACTCCCTTAGGTACACGAAGTACATAAAAACTCTCTAGCTGGTTAGTATATATGCACAACCAAAAACATATTTTAATGATAAATATTGGTGGTTGACCCAAAATAGCAGTACCCCCAACCGATTTCTTCACATTAAAGCCGTCCCGTGCGGTTGCCTCAGGCATTGCCGATTGCCGAAGCAGGTGATTCAGAGGCGTAGAGTTTCTTTTGGCGAAGCTCCTGCAAGAGGCCTGCTTCGAAAGCTTGGATTTCATGCAGGATGGGGCCCCAAAGATAGCTAAGTTGAGATATAAGTGGCCTAACTATGGTTTATGGTAGATGTAACTATAGTTAATCTGGTGTATGAAGCAACTTATAACTGTGTTAACCCCGGATTAATAAACCTCCAATTTACTAACATGACTATACTAGTCAAAACCCTGGATCCTTAGCGAACCAAAGTCATAGAGGATGATATAGCCGGATGTTTATTCCTCAACAGATGTTAATAATAGGTTGTCACATATCCCCACATGGAGTGTTCCCAAAATAGTGATATTTCCCTTTATAAATGGTACCAGCCCAATTAGAATTAGTAAACCAGGGGTTTACTCATCCGGAGTTCACATTAGATGGGACATCAACCATTTTCTGGGGAGATTTCACAGGATATACTGTATGAATCTGTATGATATAGTGATATGCTGGGTGATGGGGATGTAAACAATTTTATTAACTTGACGGGTTGTTGCCCAAGGTTTAAAAAAAGAGGATCTAGTGGGATACAGTGAGGAAAAACTGCGATGTAGCTAACGAACCTCCTAGATACTGTAGGTAAGTTTGTTCATCACTACGTAGGCTGGCAATTGGATTGGTGGTAGTTGAATTGGTGAAAATAAACCAATCTACAACTGGTGGGCCCTTCCTTAAAGGAATGTCCCTCCCACTCCTACACGCAAGGGGACTGAGGATCGAGGGGGCTAAATTGGGCTGGCTTTGGGGGGATTCCATAGGGGTACATACTTTCTGAGGTGTACCTGAAAAAATCCATGACACAAACAGTTGGTGGAACCAAGCAATGAACACGAGTATCTCAATATCCAAACGTCCAAACGCCAGATGGCTGCATGGCTTGGGCAGCGAAAAATGAGGATAGCACTGATAGCACCCCTATCCTAAGATATAAAAGTAAATCCTCACTATTTTAGTCTTTTTTTTTGGAGGATTATATATATATATATATCTTCAAGTACCTACCAAAAACGGTTCTTGTCGTTGGTTTTGCCACACAGCCGAAGATCTACCGGTTGATTGGTCACATGTACGACCAAAGTTATTGCCAACATGTTGTCATAGTTTTGAGCCATTTCCACCTTATAAAATGGTGAGATGTTATAGGTGCACGACCAATGAGATGTTTGTTTGCAACTTTCTGTGCCTCTCTCCCTGAAATCTCTCTTGAAAAGCCAGATTCATGTACTGCAGAAGCAATAATCGTTGGCGATTTGAACTGTTTCCCCATCAACTTACTGCTGCTTAGCAGGGAATTTTCGGGAATGATCCATCATCACTATCAATCATAATCCCAGCAACCCCCAGCAACCCATCCATTCCCTACGTAAAACGCACCAGTCTCCCAGGTCCCAAGGGCCTCCTAAGCCCTGCTCGACGATATCTTGGGAGCGAAACAACTCACTGCCTGCACTGCTGCCGTGGCTGTGGGGAAAAAGGAGAATTCAGCAGTCTGGACGGGTTGTGATGGATTGGTTTAAGGGAAAATCTACAGGAAACCATAGATTTTTACCATCAAATATAGGGTTTTCCTGAAAATTTCCCATCATCCAATTCCATGAACCTGAGATTTTTACTAGCTGACATGATGTTTTTGATGAACATTCAAGGGTGGGGACAACCATCTATACCTGGTTGGTGGTATACCTACCCCTCTGAAAAATATGAGTTCGTCAGTTGGGATCATGAAATTCCCAATATATGGAAAAATATAAAATCTTCCAAACCACCAACCATCTATACAGATTGAATGGGACTTACCCCTGCTTCCTGGTGGTTAATACCGTATTAATACCTCAATAAAACCATAAAAAAATACTGAGGAACATTTGGGGTTGAATCTCTATTACTTTAATATTGTTTGGGGCTGGTTCACAATTAAAAACCATTGTAAATCAATTGTAGTCCATAACATCAATCAGTTACTATAAATAACGTCCTTCTCTTCAAACCATCTAGCATGGCACTGGAGCCGGCACATTCGACTTAGCACCCAAAATTACCCAAATACGCCTGCCACAAGGAGGTTCTCCAATGGGAGCTTGAACAGTTGTTCAGCTCAAGTACTAAAACTGTGTTCTGCGAATCCCTTGCCCCTTGGTATGGGAAAATCATGGGAAAATAGCCAAGGATACGGGAATACAATGGGAATATAATGATTTCCTGGGCTTATGATGGTTTTACAACCCCTTCCTCGAATATTAAACACCGCCCATAAACCATGGTGGAGTAGATGAAATCACATATTCGGCCTATTTAGGATCTGTGTAATATAAACAGGGGATGGGATTAGAGATCATCCGTGCTCCAAAAAAAAACAGCTACCCATGATGTGTAAAATGCTTGCATTCATGACTTGGTCAGGTGTTTGCCCTGAGATCGCGGAGCGCTTTGCGCATCGGATGCAAGATCCACTGTGGACCTTTGAGATCATACAGACCATCAGACCATAGCATGCCATACACCAAAGCATGCCAAACCATTGCATTGCGTTAATAGCCATACTGGTTGGTGGTTTTCACCATCTTGAACAATGGGAAATAATATGGGAAGGATGACATCCCATATATGAAATGGAAAAACATATTCCAAACCACCAACCAGCATACAATAACCATACTTGTATATACTTGTGCCATTACATGAGATCACCAACCAGGGATCACCAACCAGATTACATCCATCCATCCTTTTTTGGGCCAGAGGATTCCACCAATGAACATCCAGATAGGCTACAAACTCAAACCAAACGAGTTCGCGAAGTTGGATTTGAACTCAAATCGCTCGGGTTTTGTGATGGTTTCTGGTAACTATACCGACTATACCTATATCATCATATATCTTGTGGGCGAAAACAACAAACATCACGGCACCAACCGGCACTCCCGGCGCCTCCCGGTTTGGACAGCTCGGACATGACCATGCCAGTCATTGTTTGTGTCTGGTGATAGGAAAGGGATGGATGGGTGCGTTTCCCAGGGCCTTTTTGGTTTCCCCCAAAAAATGATTGTAATGAAATTAAGAATGATAGTGTAATTATAATGATAATGATAATGATAATGTCCTTAAAGGCAATTAACAATGATAAAATGATAATGACATTATTGACTAGGGCCACTAATTTTTGATTGCCACTAGTTCTGGACAATTTATTCGCACCAAATTACTGGCAATCATGAATTATTCACCAGAATTGATGAAATTCCAAGGCTCAGTTTGGTTGATACTGGGGGAGGTTAAGAAAGGAGTGGCCTCAAAAGTCAAGTTTTCAGATTGCCAATGAATCTTTTAAGGCAGCCTGTTTGGGGATCCAAATTCATATTCCAAATTTTAAGGAGGTATGTCTTATCAAAACATGCGATAACTTTAAGTGCGCGTGTACATATACATGGAAACATGATACCCAATCAAGAACATTATAATGGGCAATGAACTTCATTGGTTTTAAGTTTTAAGATAGTTATGAATGATATGAATTATCATTTCTGGTGCTCGCTTGAACGTTGCTACAACTTGTCCAAACGGATACTTAGCTTGGGGATAATTGGGATGGTGGACCTACCGTGGATAGGACTCTGCCAAGAGAAATGCGAGAACTCAAAACAACCAAAAAAATGCGACAAGCAAGCAACCATCAAATTCATCAAATAGCCGAATACAATCAAGAATTGGCAGCGGGTTTTTCTGTGGGTTATTTTGATGCCATCTCAACGAAACATCCCTGTCAACCTCGTCAGAACAGCCAAAGTGACATATCACCTGGCTGGTGGTATACCCACCCCTTTTTTCCTTTCCTGCTGCTGTGCCGTGTTGGCACTCGGTCTCCGTGCATGGCAGTGTCAGTGTACAACTGGCAGTTCAGTTCTCAGAACCCGTGGTAATCGGGTTGGACGACTGTGTGGTCCATGAACTGCTGCTCTGTGTACACCTCCAATTCTTTGGGGAGCTCCTTGTCTACATCTGGGTGTTTCATACCCAGGGCAAAATCGTGCATGGCCTTTCCGATGATCTCGTTCATGAGGGGTGGATAGATCTTGGCTTTTGCCGTCTGGAAAGAGCCGTCCTCTTGTTTCCCTATCAGTGCTTGGTGTGCTCCCGCATGGTGATGACAACGACCAGAATTGCCGAGCTGAAGCAGTCGGTGCCTGACTGCTGGCAATCGCACAAGCAGGAGCGTGGTCGGTTTGCGCCCTGCCGCGCCACAGACGCACTGATCGAATGAAACCAGGCTGACACACATGAGCCTTTTCATCAACCGGATCGCCTTCAGACACCAAATACTGGTTAGGCTGCGGTTGGTTTCCCACGTAGGAAACTGAGGATGTTCGATAAAGCCACTGTAGCCCATGATGGACATCAGGAGGAGCATCTCGAGGATGAAGCGTAAGAGGCGGTCCCCTATGTGGATCTGTTTCCATTCTTTCCACGTGAGCCCTGGTAGGCCCTGGGGATGTGCTGCCGAACGAACAGGTCTCGGGCCGAGACCGTCATTTTGCCTTGCGGCAGTATACGTCTCGCAAGGTGGGCCGCCCCCAATGGAGACTAGCTGCCCTGATTTGGCACGCTGCTTCCACCACTGGAGCGCCTTGTGCGTGGCAAGGTCTGCATGCTGCCGTTGCATGCATAGATCTACTGACGGCACAAAGAGCTGAGTGGCCTGTTCCAGGTTGTGCTGTTCGACAATTTGATGGATGTCACGTTCACGCCGGAAACCTGAAGAGAAATGTACCACAACGAGTGCCCGGATGTGCAACCGTGCTGCTTCTCTGGCTAAGCCTCCCATCATGAAGGCACCTCCTCCGGTATCAATCCCCTGGGGGGAATGCATCACAAATGCCGGGAGGTCAGAGTTTTGCCACCACAGGCCGGGGGCATTGGCCGGTGCAGCAGAGATACGGCGCCCTTGCAACTGTTGGTAAGCTGCGGCATCGGTGGGCCGTCGGGCTAGCATGTTTTGGAACATTCGTGCGCTGGCAGGATCGCCTGCTGGTGGGAGCGATGGACCACAGGTTTTGACGGCCGGCAAAAAAGCTTTGGTTGCCCACCATCCCTGTTTTCGGAGGGCCGCCTCGACTAGCTTGTCTTCCTGATCGAGTTGGGTGACGTCTAATTCAGGCATGGGTGGCCAACAGGCCAGGATCACATCATAGCATTTGGTGTTGTGTTCCAAGTGGACTGCAAGTCTACTACGTGTGTGGAACAACGTATTGCAGACATGGCATGTGGCTCCTATTGCAAAGTACCGAACCTTTTTGCGATATCCATGATCTCTGTTGGCATGCATGGCCAGGGCCCGGGTACTGGCAAAGATCTTGTCGCAGAGATCACATTTCCACCGGTCCTTGGCGGCAAAAGGGACGGGATCTTCAGGTCAGGTGGCGCCTGCCTGTTGCATTGCGGCCTCAAAGTTGTGCTGCCAAATGGCATGCTCCGCTTGGGCTGTGTTGTAATGCAGGGCAAGCCGTCCAGTTTTTCGGACCTTCCCCTTCCAGTGATCATCAAGGCAAATGTGTTGAATCCAGGACTGAAGGCATGTGCCTGTGGGTAACAGGTGCGGCTTATCGTAATGCCGCTGCATCCAGCTACAGGAGTCCTGGAAAGCAGCCAGCCAGGAGGTGGGGCCTTGGTGAGCATTCAACAACCTCCAGGCGATAGCTGGGCACCTTTGGAACAACCGTTTGGCAAAGCGTAGCCTATTGAGGTGCACTTGTTGGGGCAGGGGCAGCATCCCGCACCACGCACATAAGGTGTCGGTGGGGTGTCTGAATTTTCGTTGGGCAGCCAGGACCCCTTTCATGAGCAGGGCAATGGGGCCACGGAGGTGATTGTTCCAGTGGGCAAATTCCTCTGGTTTGGCTCCGGCCCACGTGTGCACATTGTAAAGCATCTTGGAGACAACAAGGGCTTGAAAAACTCGCACCCTAGTGGCCAGTGAAAGCTGCCTGCGGAAGAAAGGTCTCGCCAATTGGCCCCATTGTTGTCGCGCCGCACTGGCTCTAGCCAGGACTTCGCGTGCATGTCTATGCTTGGTTTGTGTCCAGGTTCCCAAGTGCTTGTATGCATGGCACACGTGCAGCCTGTACATGTGGCCTTGGTGGTCCCATGTGAGGGTGTTGCCTTGCGTGTACAGAGTTTGCTTGGTGGCTTTGGCCCCTTTGCCCACCACATTCCAAAGTAGCTCCGTTTTGCCTCTGTCAAAGTTAACCTGCAAGCCTCTGGACTGAGCAGCCTGGTCAAAGCAAGTGACAAGGGCTTTAATGACTTCCTCAATACGTTGGTTGGTGGGAGCGTGGACAAGCATGGCACAGTCATCCACAAAAGTGACATCAACAAATCCTTCAGCTGGCATGGGGCTGGCTTCAGTGAAGTCGCTAACCGGGGCCTCCTCGCCTAGCCATGGAATGGGGCAGTGGAGTGCAAGGCATGTGCGAAAACTCCTCAACAGGTTGGTCATGCAAAGGTTGAAGAGTATGTCTGCCACCGGATCCCCGGGTCTCGTTCCCCGCGTTGTGTTGCATGGATCTTGGAGGCCTGGGATGGTGAAAAACGTGTTGGTCATCATGTCATGAAGCACCTTTTGTAGGTGTGCCGAGAGGCCCTCCGTCACACACTCTTTGTCTGCCGCTTCCAAAAGTGTTGCTATGTCCTGCATGGGCACACCAAGAGTGGCCATCGCGTGCATGAATGCTTGGTTTTTGCAGGGCAACGCTGTGAAGGTTTGCCGAATTACTGTGTAAAAGGCAGCCCTAAGGTCGATGTAAAGAATTGCCGATGGAATTGCATTGGCTGTGACCCATGCTTGCTGGCACTGGATCACGTGGTGCGCAATATCGACACCGACTCCCTTTCTGCCACCGCATTGTAAGTGGTCGGCCTTCGGCTCCCAATTTGCCACTAGATGCTGCCTAATGAATTGGTGATATAGTTTGGTCGAATAGTTGGACACAAAGATGCTTCGATAGGCAGATGGCAAATCAGGTGGTTCTTTACCTTTCCACAGCGGGATCAATGTGCCGCCCTTCCATAGCAAAGGGTTCACGGGCAGCGGCCGCTGCTTTGGTGAACAAGATGGTGAGATGGCGTGCCATGACTTCACCTCCCGCTTTGAGCAGTGCCGGGGGCAGGTGATTCGGCCCAGGCACTTTATCACGCTTCAGCCGAGATAGGAGGCTTTGAATTTGCCACACCGTGGGGAAGGCCGCCGGATCAATCTCGTGCACATTCACACAGTGATCCTCTGCTTCTGCTCTGTGTTGCTGTTGTAACTGGGGCCACATACAGAGGACACCGGCTTCCACTGCGGCAAATTGCGTCATCCACAAGTGCTGCTGTTCATCGTATGTTGCTGCAAACGTGCCGTCTTCCTTTTTCAACATAGGAAGTGGTCTCGGTCCTGATGTCTTGCCTCCTTTCCTTCGGCCCAGGCGTGCCAACATTTGGTACACGAGGCGATGATTGTGGAGCTCACCTGCATGTTCCAGCCTATCCAAGAGGGCATCATAGAAGGCTTGCGTGTCTCGGCGTACCTTGCAGTGGACCAGTTTTTCCAACTGCCGAAGTTCCTCTTTGAAAGGTGGATGGTTAAGTTCTTGGCGAGCTCTGCCATAGTCAAGGGCTTGGCGCTTGAGAGCAATGATGGCAAGTGTATCAGGCTGCAGCACGATTTTGTGGGTCCTGCTTGGGGCTTTGGCAAAAAAATTTTGACCTAGCTGCAGGAGCTGAGCCTCATGGATGGCTGCATGGTCGTCAACATCAACTGACCAGTGTGGGATAGGCAGGGTACTAAGAGCATGTTGAAAATTTTGACAACACTTTGGGTCCAGAAGTTTGTCTGCATCCCATCGGAGAGCTGGAGCAATAGGCTTGAGCTTTTGCCAGCCCTTGCAGGAAAGGACTACCGGTAGGTGGTCAGCATGGGCAAAAGTGTTGTCATGGTGAATGTCAACCCAGCTATGCGTTGCCAGCTGCATCATCTTGGCTTTGATGGCAATGTAGTCTTTACGGCTACGTTTGCCTGTGGCATGGGACCACGTGGCAGTCTGCCCTTTGTGGATGTGCGGGAAGGTGCTGGGAACCGCAAGGTCAGCGCCGGCTAAGAATTGCATGAAAGCCGTGCCCGCTTTGCTGGGGTTTTCTGCACCTAATGGGCCAGTGTGGTATCCATGTTCCCCATCAATGGGCGCATTGGCATCAACAAGGACCCAGCACATTTCTGTGGTGACTGTGCGGTTCCAGATGGCACTGGTGGCCATCCACCATTCAGCTACAACGTCTCCGTCTGATGGGTTTTCCGTGCTTTGTGTGGCTTGGCATGGCGCATGTAGGACGACAAAGGTATAATGAACCTGGCCAATGCTCGCTACAGCAACAAGACGTCTGGGGTCTGCATGGCGGATGGAGACTTTGGCATCTCCAAGGGTGATGGGATTGCCTTGTGCGTCATGCGCTATTGGCTGGGTTTTGTGTATCCACAATTCACATCCGTAGAGGGGCGCCCTTGCCACTGTGGCTCCGGACGCGAAAATGCGATAGTGCTGAGAGTGATACTGCCCTGCTGCCGTGCGGGCTTCTTGCACTCCAATCACATGAGCCCCATGCTTGTGCCATTGATGATCAAGGCGAAGGGTGCGCTGGCCTGTTCGTCTAGACCCCTGTGGCTGCGTACTCCAAACTTCAGCTGCAAGGACATTTGCTGTAATGACAGTGATGTCCCATTGGGCATGGCTTTGGTCAGGGTCGGCATTGAGCACTGGCTCCTTGGGGGTGGCTTGAACCCTCATGTTGGATGGGTTGAATTGCATGACTTGCTGGTCAATGAGACAGGGGAAGCAGGCGGAGAGGGCAGGATGAGTAGTCTGCATCCAGGCCCAGGCAACATCATGGGTTTGCAGTGCAAAATCATGGAGAGCCTCGATGCTGGGTTCCGCTTCCTGTGATCCTTGAACCAGGGCCCACTTTGCAACTGTGTCGGCAAGCTCATTCCAAGCATGGCCCTGATGGCCACGGATTTCTAAAATCTCGGTCCTGGATGCGAGCCATAATCCCTGGATGCGGCATAGCTGGGCAAGCCGGTCATTTGAACGGCATGTGGTGATGGCATTGGCAACTGTGCGGCTCAACGAGAGATCAGGTCGAATGCATATCAGGTGATCACTGTAAGGCCAGCGGAGTGCACAGGTTTGAGCCATAGCAAGGGCTGAAAGCTCAGCGGCTATGTTGTCCATGGCATCAGCACCGATCCATTGAGGATTGTCAGGCTCAAGATGAACACACCCGTACATGCATCCAATGAAGACCTCGCCAATGGGCAAATTGATGGTGGCAATCACACTCCATGCCGCGTGGGTTCCATTAGCCGCTCCATCCAAGTAGAGGGTCAGCTGATGTGCGGGGTGGTCAGCTGGTGTGGGATGGATCAGGGGCCAATAGCATACATCCTGTATACGCAAACCCTCTGGCAGGGGGTGCAGTTTGCACGGTGGTGCTCTGGACAGCTTGAATAGCCATGCTTCATGGGTGAACCAGAGGAGCTGGGGCTGACTGTCATCCCATGTGGTATTGGGTGGGGCTGTCGGCAAAACGGCGTCAAGACTCAGTATCACTCTGTGACCTTTTTCATGAGCTGCTGATACCATCTCTTGTTTGGCAAAGGCAGGTGGAGGGGAGGGGGGTCTGGACTCCCCCGTGCAATGCCTGCTAGCCAGGTCCCATACCACATCTCCTGCTGGCATTGGCTGGTTGTGCCGATGAACAGCTACAACTAGGGAGTGTCCATTGATTACCTGGCGTTCTTCTGTTTGTGGGAGTTCTTCTTCTCCAACCCACACTGCGCAGTCAATCTGAGGGTGTTGGCAGACTGTGTCTCGGTAGGCCAAGGCAACTACTGTTGAAAAGGCAACCGGGGTGGGTGTGATGGAGGCATGGTTGGTGGGCGGCTCATCTGGCAGAGCTGAGTCATACGTAGTGATGAGCACAGCGCGGAAACGTTCGATAGGTTGCTGGACAACTATAAGATGAGCAGCAACGTGCATTGGCGTTTCAGGCGGATGGGGCTGTACAATGTGTACTTGCATCTGCTGCTGGAGTAAGATCAGGTCAATCCAGACACTGCGCAAACGCTGAATCCAATCAGCCGGGTTGTGGTTCAAGAGAACCAGCCGGTGCTGAAAACATTGGGGAAAACGAATGTGGTCGATGTACCAGGTGACGACTGGTACCAATGCAGGCAATTCCGGCGGTTGCAGCAGAGCCAATGGTTGCCAGTAGGATTGCAGCGCTGTAAAAAATGGGAGAGCTTCAAAGGGATTGAGATACGTGCCGGGGTCGTTGGGGTTCACAATGACCGTCAAGGCTGCTGGCATGTCATGATTTGGCTGGGCAACTTCGGGAGCCATTGATGCCCAGGCAGTATGACTAACCCTAGTCTGAATGTCACCCATCAGCTTGCGGATGGTTGTGAAGTGCAGCCGAATTGTGGCCACTTCATCATCCATAGGGTCTTCCAAGCTGTAGGCCTGTATGTCAAACCAATAACCATGCCGGACTGGGAACGTGCCATCTCGATGTAGTTGAGCTTGGCCTTGTTTGGCGGTGATGCCTGAGACATGGGCTGCCGGGTTAGATGGCTGGGTAACCCCTGAGATGAACCCCAATTGTTCCAGTGAGGTTTCAGCGTCCAGCATTGCACACACAAATTGCAAGTGCCATGGGTCAGATCTTGGCTGCAAGACCGTCAGCAAGGCACTCCTCCAAAGCATATTGGGACGTTGAAGGACTATAACATGTGCTTCCGGTGTGAGTGACATGCTGGGCGGGTTGGGAGTAACCACATGCAACTGCACTGGGTACAATGGGTCCAAGCGATCGACCCAGCGCTCAACGATGTCTTGATGCCATGTGTGTGGTTGCGGCCGCAATTGGACAGCACGCGATTCTTCAGTGCGTATGCATCGATCAGAGTTGAGGTACCATGTGTGAACTTGCATGGCGTCATCTTGCGAGATCCTGCATCGTCCTGCTTGGATGCCAAGCTGCCACATCAGGGTGGCACGAAAGTCCGTCAGTGCTGCTGGCGTCATGCGGTGATCAAACATCGGTGCAGGACTATGTACATTGACTGTTGGCGGGTCCGCTGGACGGATTCCTGCTGGTGGCCTCTTAGGTTGAATTGTGTGCTGCATCAATGCATGTGCATCATGAACCGGTTCATGGTCTTGTAGGGCAATGTTCCCTACTTCAAGCTGCGGCGGCAGAGTCAGCGGCTCCTGTGGCGGTGGCGCTACCGTCAAAACCACACAGATGCCTGAAAAGATTTCCTCCCGCTCGTCCATTGCAAACCTGATGTATCCAGAATGCATGTTGCAGGGGCGGAAGTCACACTGCAGCTGGAATCCATGCTTCACAATCATGTCTCTGGTGCAGAGCCTTGTGGGCCAGGATTCAACACGTTGAAACAGTCCCAGATGCGTGCCACCCAAGAATACGGCAGTGAAATGAACGGCAATCCTGTCAGGAGAGAAACCTTGCTCCAAAATGATATGGGCTGCTGACCTAGGCCTTGCTTGATGTGGGGGTGTTGGCAAAACATTGACCGCTCTCATTGGCTCATGCCTCTGGATGCGGTCGAACCAGAGATTGCAAAGGTCTGCGTACCACAGTTCTTGAATGTTGTCAAGCTCTATGGCTCGAGGAGCGACGCACTCCGGGAAGTTTCTGTGGTGAATGTACCAGACTTCAACTTGCATGACTGGGCCGGTTTCTCGGTGAATAACCGTTGCCATTTCATCAAAAATGCTGGCCAGGTGAATACGCCATGCCAGCCGTGGTCTTGGCTCAGGGTTGGGTACTGCAGGTTGCACTGGGAGTGATGTGGTGAACACTGGCGGCTGCCGTTCCTGGCTGGCTGAGCACTTGTGATCTATGGCATCGTTCTCAAAGTTCTCTGGGGTGCACTTAGGTTCAGCGGCCATTTGTGGCTCCACATGAAAGTCAGGTTTGGCTTCGGCAGTCGTTGGCGATGAGCATGGGCTGCTGCGTGCACGGGGAAAAAACGCATGTAAGGTCGTTTGACCTTGATTTGGCTGCTTTTTCTTCTGGGACCGGGTGCCTTGGCTGCGGTTGAAAAACTGATGCAACTTGGTCTGCCCTGCCTGTTTATGCAACTGGTCAGTAAGGGCAAGCGGATTCGTGGGAAGGTGATCTGTGGACGGAACTTCTCTGATTGGTGCCGCACGAGATCCATTGTGTGCATCGGACATCTGAGTGGGGGCATCACCAACCTGTGGCTCCAGGGTCTTTGACTTCGGACCAATGGACGAAGGCTGCTCAGTAAGTTCATGCCCATGGGCGGAAGGAGACCTAGAGTCATCAGCTACATCAGCGTCTGCGGGGAGGGGATATTTCTGGCAAATCCTCCGTATGTGATGCTTGGTCATGGCAGTGACTACCCTAGTGTTTGCCCCCACCTGTATGAGTTGCATGGTATCATCTGGCATGTCGTCAGGCTCAGTCAACCAGTTCATCATGGTGTCCATGGTGCCGTTTTCATGCAGTTGGTCGGCCACCATTTGGGTATCAAGCTGATTGCCATATGGCGGTGGGACATCAACTGTGGCATAGGAGCCATGTGTCACAGGGCGGGGATCAACATGATTGATAGGCCACAAATATCCATCAAGGCTCACTGCACACCCTTCTTGCAAAAACTGGCAGTAGTGATAAACCGCAGCTTTGAATAGGATTTGCTGGCGGGTGACTTGACAGGAGACTCGCTGAACGGCTCTGACCACCGTGGGGCGATTCAGCAGTCCTGCTGCATCCGGGTGATGATGATAAATGGTATCAATCAGTATTAACCTGTCTGTCGAATGTAGGTCAAGGTCACCAACTCGTTGGACGATGGCTGGTATGGCGAGTTCTGGGAATCCGTCCGGTGCAATCGGCATAATGTGCAAGGCCTCGATGCAATTGAATGGTACATGCAATGCCTGGGCCATTGCATTGGTCGGTTGCGCTAACTGTGCGTTAACCAAAGGAAGGACAACTTCGTGGCCTTCCAGTTGGAATATATGAAGCGGTGTCATGAACCTCTGTGCAGGGCTGGTTGCTTGTGGTTGCTCATGAGTCTGACGATCACTTGGTTCTGGTTGGACCGTACGGGCAGTGGAGCTCTCGGCTGTGGACGCTGCCTGTGAACTGGATGACACCATTAGCCTGGCCAGTTGGTGACTAACAACCAGTTGGAAACCGTCCCCATGAGCCATGACATGTTGAGGTCGGAGTGTAAATGGAATTTCCTGCCAACCAAATGTGACTGTACGCTCTTGGTATCTGCACATGTCTGCAGCATCAGCGGCTTGGGCAATGTCAAAACCACTGACATGAGGTTCAAATGATGCCGCAACTGAAAACAGTTCAAAGGCCTCATGGCGCGTGGGAAAAACCGTTACTAACCCAGGGAATCTGTCCAATTGGAGGGATTGTGTTACGATCAAATCCATGATGATGAAACTGTTTCTTGGTGTTCTGGGGGGGTCCGGGTAAACGACAGTGACATCAAACCAATCATCCGGGTTTATCTGATCCACCCACAAGGAACTGAATTGGGCTTCCCATCCACGTGGCGGACCGACAAGTTGGAGATTCCGTGGCGCTGTCCATCTACGAATGGTGGCATGGTCAATGTACCAGGTTCTGACTGGGACATCAAAATCAGGATCCCAAACATCGTACCCCATACGAGCAAGTCGAGTGGATAGGTCATCCACAAATGCAGGTTGTACAGGGACGTTCGGCTGTTGTTCATGCTGTTCATGATTCCCTTGAGTACCATCTTCTGGAAGCCTGGCCGCAAAGGCTGCAATGGGGCTCTCATGCTCCAATCGGCATTGCAAGGTCGGAAGCTGTCTAGTCCTATTGTCCATGCTGGCTGTCAGTGGACGCGGTGGTATCAGGCGGACTGACGAATGCAGATCTTGATTGGCAAGATCATGATCATGATGGTGAAGCCGGATGGCGGCCTTGTGAGAGACATCCCATCGGAGTCTGTCATCACAGGTCTGTACACGAGACTGTGCATCGCCAGCTGAATTACGGACATGGGTACTTTGCATGCACGCAGGGATGTCATCGCATACCTGAAAGGTGAATTGGTGGCTAGCATCTTCGTACCTGAGCCGCTGCTTCTGCAAATTCTTTTGCACTGGGATTTGGCTAGGCGTGCCTGAGGTTCGAAACGGGCAGATGAGTACTCCATCGTGATCTGCATCTTGGGCTTCCAGCTGCACATTTTGAACATTGGTTGGGAACTTTGCCAAGTTATTTCGGATGTTATCCAACACTGCCAAAAATGTTGAGTGATCTGAGACAACAACACCATGACAAATTGCAGTTGCCTTATCACAGCGGGTTGGTGCCAATGCATGTGTTCTTGCCTCATACACAGTATGGTGCCGAGTATGATCGTGTGTCGGGTCGATCCCTTTGGCTGTCATGGGATCGGCGCAAACATCAGGAACAAAACTGTGGGGCCACTTCGGGTGTATCCACTGATTCTCATACTTGGCAGTTGCAACAAAACTTTGGCTGCTGACAAAATGCAACCCTGATGAATTACATGCGTGCATTGCACATGCTGCAGGATGGTGACTGGCGGATGTTATCTGGACATTGCAGCGGGTTGGATGTCTCTTGGATTCGACTGGTTGGTACAACCATGGCTGCATAGTCATCATGTTAGTGGGTGGTGAATCAAGTTTGCCCGCCCTAGCTACTACCTGAGGCAATGGAGTGTCCTCGAGGGGTGCTGGGTACAACGACCAAGGTTTCAGTGCTGAGAGCAGCGCATCAGTTGACACAGAAAAGTCATGAACTTCGTCTGAATCTTCTGGTCCAACCCGGACACTTACTACATCGGAAAATGTGACCTTGTTGTTGCGGACAGACCTGATGCATACCCCCTTACTTGGGTTGGATTCCGTTGGAACTTGGATGGACCCGTTAAGTTGCCAAGCTAGGTGAAAGGCTGAATTAACCGCCAGGGCATGATGGACAAAATCAGTGGACTCACAGCTATACAAAACCTCAGTGATGGCGTTGGAACGGGTGCAATGCACGGCTTGACAGGATGGGGACCGCCGACTCAGTGGCACCGGATGCAAACTTTTGTGTGCAGTGACGTCTGGATCCACATTTCCTAACGACCAAGCCACATGAAAGGCACTGTCTTGTGCAGCCCATTCGGACACAAAATCAGCGTCATGGACAACGGAGTGAGTCCATTTGAGCATCATGCTATCTTGACCCCACGGCTGAAATACTGGCATCGGAGCAATACCGCCTTCACTCATATTAGCTCCGCCAATTAAAAACCAGAGGCTTCTCCTGAGGCAGGTGGTACTGCGTCTGTGGGTCCTGGCTCCAGTCTGGGCCTTTTGAGGGCCTGGTGCTCCTCCTCTACCATCTGTTCTGCCGATGTGCGGAGTGCATCCAAACTGGTATGTAGATTGCTGATTCCTTCTTTGATGCGATCTGCAGTGCTGTTGGTGGCATCTTTGTCCTGTTTGACCGTGTCGTCGTCGCTGACAACCATGTGGTCCTCCTTGACGTCCATGCCTGCAGCGGTTTTCATTGTAGCCAGGTTGAGCTTGGGCTACAAATTGATCGCTGTATGTTTGCCACTGTGCGACTGCTTGGCTGAGGAATCCCCTCCATGCTGCATGAAGGTTGAACCTGGCAAGTTGGGCTTGTTGAAGCTCCTTCTTTGCTCTGCCGTGTGCTGTAACAGCTGAGTGCATCTGTTTGGTTTCGGTTTGACCATCCTTGATGGCAACATCCTTGACCATAGCTTGCAACTCTGGCGGGAGAGATTCGTTGTGCTTGCGCAGCATCGACATGATGGCCTTCATGTTCTTGTCCTCCTGCATATTGGTGGACGATGACTGGGCTGTCGTGCCGGCTGTGAGAACTCCCAACCATGGTGCATCTGCAGCTGCTGTTGACAGACTGGTCATCGGCGGTGGCCCCATTGGGACTTCTGGCACCTGCTGTTTTCCTTTGCCTCCATGGCCGTCTCCGTGGTGTCTGCCTTCTTCTGGGCGAGTTGGACCATGGATATGGCGTCTGATCCCATTGCTCCATCCAATTGGTGTCTGGATCCCAGTTGTTGGCATATGTCCATTGTACCTTCCTGGATTGCGTTCCCTGCTGTGTCTTTGCATTGCTGGGAAAGGTCGGATCGGCACAGATATGCCAGGACTGACCGCACACTCCACAAAACTGATGTGATTTGCCGCAGACTTTCATGCAGTTGACACATCTCCATGTGTGACTGGTTTCCGACATCTTGGCTTCGAGCAGGGCTAGAGCCTTGTCGTCTTTTGAATGGTGCTGCTTCAACTTGATGATGGCCTGTCGCACTTGCAAGCGTGAAATTGTATTGCTTCCAGTCTTGAACAAATGGATCAGGTGACGGGCACTGGCACGTGCACGTCGCTGAGACCTTCTTTGGGTGGAGTTGGTCGTTGTGGCTGTACACGCCTACCAAGACCAATGAAAAGCAAATTGCCCACAAAATTCCACCTGTGAAATATCCCATGCACCGCACAAAATTGATCAGTGATCGGCTCACTGCATCTGTACAATGACAGCATGATATGAGCACTGCAGAATGCAGGTGACTTTTGGGGTTGACCAGAAGTGGGTTTTTTATCCCAATTTTTCATGGCTATCTTAGGGGAAAATCCGATGGCATTTACCAGTGATTTTTGACCCAAAACCATCCCTCCATCTCACCCAGATCAGATCGAAGGCTTCTCAAGTCGGCTTGAACTGGAAACAAAGAAATGGAGGCTCCACAGATGGGGTTCTGAAAACTAGACGACGGATGGCCCGAGAGCGTAGAGGAGCAGAGTCTTCTGTTGTTAGTATGGAGACACTATATTACAAGATAATATGATAAAGATGTATTATAGGCAGACGAGAAGAGTAGTATCAAGACAATATATGACTAGTACAAGACAATAGTTTGCATCGTATTTTTGTAAAGTTTTTCATACACAGAACTCTTTACAGACAGACGCTTTTGCACACAGACGCTTTTACACACAGACGCTTTGACACACAGACCCGTTTACACACAGAGGCTTTTACACACAGAAGCTTTTACACACAGACGCTTTTACACACAGACGCTTTTACACACACACGCTTTTACACAGATGCTTTTACGCACAGACGCTTTGACACACAGATGCTTTTACACACAGACGCTTTGACACACAGACGCTTTTACACACAGAGGCTTTTACACACAGAAGCTTTTACACACAGACGCTTTTACACACAGACGCTTTTACACACAGACGCTTTTACACAGATGCTTTTACGCACAGACGCTTTGACACACAGATGCTTTTACACACAGACGCTTTGACACACAGACGCTTTTACACACAGAGGCTTTTACACACAGAAGCTTTTACACACAGACGCTTTTACACACAGACGCTTTTACACACAGACGCTTTTACACACAGAAGCTTTTACACACAGGAGCTTTTACACACAGACTTTTTTACACACAGACGCTGTTACACACAGACGCTTTTACACACAGACGCTTTTACACACAGAGACTTTTACACACAGACGCTTTTACACACAGACGCTTTTACACACAGACGCTTTTACACACAGACGCTTTTTACACACAAGCTCTTTTACACACAGACGCTTTTACACACAGAGACTTTTACACACAGAGGCCTTTACACACAAGCGCTTTTACACACAGACGCTTTTACACACAGACGCTTTTACACACAAACGCTTTTACAGACAGATGCTTTTACACACAGACGCTTTTACACACAGACGCTTTTACACACAGACGCTTTTACACACAGACGCTTTTACACACAGAGACTTTTACACACAGAAGCTTTTACACACAGACGCTTTGACACACAGACGCTTTTACACACAGAGGCTTTTACACACAGAAACTTTTACACACAGACGCTTTTACACACACACGCTTTTGCACACAAACGCTTTTGCACACACAGTCTTTTACACACAGACGCTTTTACACACAGACAAGTCCGGCACAGGAAAAATCGCAATTTTACCTCAGTTTTTGCCGATCGACCCTCATTTCGTGCGAAAGGGTTGCTCCGGGGCAAGTACAATCGCAATTTTTCCGCAGTTTTTGACGATCGACCCTCATTTCGTGCGAAAGGGTTGCTCCGGGGCAAGTAAAATCGCAATTTTTCCTCAGTTTTTGACGATCGACCCTCATTTCGTGCGAAAGGGTTGCTCGGGGGCAAGTAAAGTCGCAATTTTTCCTCAGTTTTTGACGATCGACCTTCATTTCGTGCGAAAGGGTTGCTCCAGGACACGAAAAATCGCAATTTTACCTCAGTTTTTGCCGATCGACCCTCATTTCGTGCGAAAGGGTTGCTCGGGGGCAAGTAAAGTCACAATTTTTCCTCAGTTTTTGACGATCGACCCTCATTTCGTGCGAAAGGGTTGTTTTAGCACAAGTAAAATCGCAATTTTTCCTCAGTTTTTGACGATCGACCCTCATTTCGTGCGAAAAGGTTGCTCCGGCACAAGTAAACTCGCAATTTTTCCTCAGTTTTTGACGATCGACCCTCATTTCGTGCGAAAGGGTTGTTTTAGCAGTAAAATCGCAATTTTTCCTCAGTTTTTGACGATCGACCCTCATTTCGGCGTAGCACAAGTAAAATCGCAATTTTACCTCCGTTTTTTGCCGATCGACCTTCATTTCGTGCGAAAGGGTTGCTCCGGGGCAAGTAAAATCGCAATTTTACCTCAGTTTTTGCCGATCGACCTTCATTTCGTGCGAAAGGGTTGCTCCGGGACAAGTAAAATCGCAATTTTACCTCAGTTTTTGCCGATCGACCCTCATTTCGTGCGAAAGGGTTGCTCCGGCACAAGTAAAATCGCAATTTTTCCTCAGTTTTTGCCGATCGACCCTCATTTCGTGCGAAAGGGTTGCTTTAGGACAAGTAAAATCGCAATTTTTCCTCAGTTTTTGCCGATCGACCCTCATTTCGTGCGAAAGGGTTGCTCCGGGACAAGTAAAATCGCAATTTTTCCTCAGTTTTTGACGATCGACCCTCATTTCGTGCGAAAGGGTTGCTCGGGGACAAGTAAAATCGCAATTTTTCCTCAGTTTTTGCCGATCGACCCTCATTTCGTGCGAAAGGGTTGCTCGGGGACAAGTAAAATCGCAATTTTTCCTCAGTTTTTGACGATCGACCCTCATTTCGTGCGAAAGGGTTGCTTTAGCACAAGTAAAATCGCAATTTTTCCTCAGTTTTTGACGATCGACCCTCATTTCGTGCGAAAGGGTTGCTTTAGCACAAGTAAAATCGCAATTTTTCCTCAGTTTTTGACGATCGACCCTCATTTCGTGCGAAAGGGTTGCTCCGGGACAAGTAAACTCGCAATTTTTCCTCAGTTTTTGCCGATCGACCCTCATTTCGTGCGAAAGGGTTACTTTAGCACAAGTAAAATCGCAATTTTTCCTCAGTTTTTGACGATCGACCCTCATTTCGTGCGAAAGGGTTGACGTTTCGTGACTCGCCGCCGGCACCACCCGCGGCCTTAAGAGAGAAAGATAAAGAAGGCGAGAGAGAGAAAAGGGAGAGAGAAAGGAGAGAAGATGTGAAGATGAGCAGATGTGAGAGAAGATGTGAGAGAAGATGTGAGAGAAGGTATGAAGATGAGCAGATGTGAGAGAAGATGTGAGAGAAGATGTGAGAGAAGATGTGAGAGCAGATGTGAGAGAAGATGTGAAGATGAGCAGATGTGAGAGAAGATTTGAAGATGAGCAGATGTGAGAGAAGATGTGAGAGAAGATGTAAAGATGAGCAGATGTGAGAGAAGATTTGAAGATGAGCAGATGTGAGAGAAGATGTGAGAGAAGATGTAAAGATGAGCAGATGTGAGAGAAGATGTGAAGATGAGAAGATGTTTTACAGACCCCCACTATTGGAAGAACCCTGCGCTCAGACGCTCTCGGGGAAAAAAATGGTGGAAACACCCAATTAGGGTCATTTTTGGGGCACATTGAAAAAAACATGTAACTCATTCATTTCAATGTTGAAGGTGTTTGAGTAATCCCATCCTCAGAATATTCAACACCACCCAGAAATCATTGTTTTTTATGGTTTTGTCGGGTGTTTAGACATATTTGGGACAGGGTGTGTCTGAACTCTTGCTGACTGAGATGCTTCTGCAGCTCTCTCATCTCTGCTTTCAGCTCCTCGCCGATCTCTGATTTGTACTTATACCTTGCTGGGATTATTCACCTCAATTTGGATGCTTCACTGGCAACCTCT
Source organism: Cladocopium goreaui (assembly GCA_947184155.2). NCBI lineage: Eukaryota > Dinophyceae > Suessiales > Symbiodiniaceae > Cladocopium > Cladocopium goreaui. The sequence goes on from CAMXCT020004322.1 coordinate 29,052, forward strand.
TCTCGAAAAAGTGCTTCTGCTTTCGTCACCAGGGCATCCTTCTGTTGGCAGATTCGCCGGTGCGATGCAGCTTTTCTCTTGACACTTCACATCGTCAAGGGGCAGTTTGAAGGGATAAACAATCACCATAATATCCCCCCTTCTGGAGATCATTTACCATCATTTACTAAAAATATAAAAATGGAGGTTTCCTAAAATATGGCTACCCCCAGTTCTCATCCATAAAAATCCGCCCGCACCGACGGTCCCGAGGCTTTTTTGTGTGCCTGCGTGAACCGTTAGCAATTGCATTATAGCTAATAAGCTTTAGCTTGGGGGGGTGCCCATTTTTGCTCTAGAATCCTGTGTTTTTGCATGTTTTTCAAAAGGGGTCAAAATTCTTGATCTGGGCCAATATAGGCCAAAAATGGGTCAAGATAGGCCCAACATAGGCCCAACATGAGCCTAAGATAGGCTCACATGGGGCCAACATGGCCTCAAATGGGGCCAACATACCCTCATATGGGGCCAAGATAGCCTCATACGGAGCTAAAAAGTGCCCAATAAGTGCTAAAAAAACGTTCAATATGGCCAAACATCCTCCAACATATGTGAGTGTTATTGACGGTAACACGAACTCCTTAGACTTCCTGAATCCATTACACTTGGTGCGGGCGGTTTTCGTCGCGAAGCGACCGTGAATAGATGGCTTTTCCATGATATATAAACCCACCAGCTATTTTTGGGAGGTAGCCCCATGATGATTCGGAAAGCCGATTCGGACAGCCAAAACCCTTGGAGGCCCACGAGCTCATGGTTGATCTAATCCCCTATTGTTTTACCACCAAGCCACCTTTAAGATGGATCCAGTCTGATTCAGTACAAAAAAACGGGTTGGGATTGATATCCCCAATAGTTGGGTGACGTGAAACCTTGGGACATTTACCAAGCCCTGACTAAACCATGGCTTTTGGGGACATCTAATGTTTTGGGAAGGGTTACATGCAAAGCAGCCACAAGCCTTCACTGCTAGGCACTTCGAATTTGATGATCAAACCTGCAATCCTTCTGTAGGAAGCTAGGATCCAGATGCCAATTATTGTTGCTTTGACAATTACTACCATCTGTTAAGGAAACATAGCTCTTGAACATTGCCATAGAAATAGTTGATCTAGCTGTTAGAAACGTTGAGTTTTCCATAACTATGCCAGCTTAGCAGAGGGTAAACCACCACTTTTGATGATCCCAAACTCCCCAAACTGAAAACCAGATCGCTACGGAGCCGAGGTGCTCCCACCAAAACACCAAAGAGGGGAGACAACACCGCCAACCTCAGATGGAGTTCATCAGATTTAGCTCAAAGGCGGTTTTTTTCCAAACCTGAACACGATTTTTGAACGAGATTTCCATGGTAAGAACATGCCAAGAAGCTTCCTTTTTGGAGTGACATGACCCAGAAAGAATTGCAAGTTACTATGTGCGAACTTTGGTTGAGTTTCGGGGTTGCGGGGTTCAGTGGCAACAACCACCTCCGGAAGGGCCCCGGCTTGTGATGGGTTGGTTCATTTTACACTATCTCTAACCAGAAAATCAGTACGTGGGTATCACTATAACAACTATATCTGGTTGGTGGTTTAAACATGTTTTAACCATCTTGAAAAATATGAGTTCGTCAATGGGAAGGATTATCTCATGTATTATGGAAAATAAAATTCATGTTTGAAACCACCAACCAGATATAGTTGGGGTATAGTTGGGGTATAACTAGGCGCCTGCAGTGTGGACATCTCCACAAATCCATCGACCTAGTTGCACCCCAACTTACCCATGGATCCTGTGGTTTGCGGGGACTCCACCATTGAGGATGCCCTGTCGCAGCTTGGAGAGATTGCAGAACCTTGGAAATAGATACCCTGCTAAGTGCATCTCTATACCAGGACATGAAATAGTCATAGACTCACGGCATCTCACGGCTTGATCATTCGACCCAAACTGATCTGCGTCTGTGCGCAACTGCAGTCTGCAGATTGATTATTTTTGTTGTGATTCAATACAATAATTAATGTTGATGTCATCTGATGTAATGTTATTATTGTTACCCTCTGGTTATTTAACACAGCCATGGAAAATGACCCATTTATAGATGGTTTACCTATTACAAACGGTGATTTTCTATGGCTATGTTAAATAACCAGATGGTAGTTTCATTATAATCATTCATGATCATTGCTATGACTTGTGTGTCTTTCGAACAATGTGACAAGTTGAAGGACCTTATCACAGCCAGAAATCATCCTAAAAAATCTAAAATGCTGGTACCCGATCAAGGCTTGACATGCTGATACTGGTAGCAACCCTAAGATAGAAATGTGGGAAACGACATATGAGGTTTTCCATATCATCGTCACCTCCTGGTTTCACACTTTTCGGTGTCTTTTTGGGGATTGCTATGGGTTAATGTATCATTTTACAGTGGGGGTTATAACAGCACCTAGTAGTGACCCATATGGAGATAGACCAACACCTTGTAGTGGGAAGATCATGGAACCTAAGGGTGAATTTTCCAGCAAACCGTGTTTGACTACCGAAGTAAGAGATGGAATAAGCATGAAATAGATTGAACTATCCCATTCTTCTTAGTAAAATTCACTTCTATCCCATGAACTCTCCCTGTAAAATCCCATCAATTTGCCTTGGTTTTGAAGCATTTTGAAAGCCATGTGCTTCACCCAAAAACTCACCTGGCAACCCTCAGATCCCCGGCAGATGTCCCGACTGGGTGGCCACGTCGGCCTGGTGCTGATTTCGAGGTTTCGGAAGTCATGGGGGTTACCCCTAAATCATCCATTTTAATCTGATTTTCTATCAAATAAACATTTCATTGTCGAGTTGTGGCTATCACTGATGTCACGAGATTCTTCGAAAGAGATATAATCAATGGGAATTTCAGGATCCTAAAATGGAGGTACGTTAGTACCATTTTGCAAGCCACATTTTGTGGGGATATTCCCTGAAATTTAGGCCTAAAAAGAATAGGCCTTATATATGGTAGGTACCTCCAATTTAGGATCCTGAAATTCCCATTGACTAAATCATCCACATGTTCATCTGATTGAAATCAACCATCCAGCTCTTGGGGTATCCCGATTTAGGAACCCCCCATTTATACCTGCCAAAGAATCTATATATGACATTTTTTAGCTGGCTATAGAGTACATTTTACCATTGATAGCAAAGTGTTAAGGTACTAGTTCGTATCTAACCAAGGTTGACCCAGAAGTATGGCTGAAAATTGAAAAGCAACCATTTTTGGAAACCAGCCAGCTAGGGGTATTCCTACGTACTTAGTTTTCCCAAAAGCATCAGCTTGGTGGTATCTAGAAAACTTCCCAACCACTGGGAGGTATCATGTGGTTTGGACTTTTTAAAGTAGCTCCTTGACTCATTGAATAAGGAAGTTAGATACTCATGGGGCTCCCTCCTCCTAGCCATCGGATCGAAAATGGGTGATTAGCTCAAAAAGTGGTACATAATCCCTTCCCCCTATTACTAAACGTCCCCCAAATACTAAAAACAGGGGTCCATCTCCAATTACGCTACGACATGTTACCCATGAGGATCCTGAACCATCCACAATGAGTCGAAAAGTACGTGGGTGTGTCCGAAAACTGACCAACACCCCAAATGTCAAGTTTCTGCCGCTACAAGACGAGACATAGGTGCAGCACCAAGAGATATTAATGGTGCACCAGGCGCAAAAAAGCAGTGTATTACCTTCTTGATCACTCCTAGAGATAGTGGAGAAACATCATTGAACTAACATCGTGGGCATCTTTTCGTAGCCTCTGGTAATCAAACATGCCTTGCTGGAACATCCGTTTGCATAGATGATTTTCCCGTTAAAACCATATTGGCTATGAGTCAAAACCCTGGTACCCAAATGGTAACCTAAAATAGTTGGATGATGCTGGATGTTTATTCCCATAGATATGGTAATAGAGTTTGACCCATATCCATATCTGGCTGGTGGTATACCAACCCCACTGAAAAATATGACTTCGTCAGTTCGGATGATTATTCCCAATATAGGGAAAAACATGTTCCAAACCACCAACTAGATGGATAATTTATGGAGTCTAATGGGATTTAATTGATATTTCCTGCAGGAAACAAACATGTTCCAAACCACCAACTATAGTTATATTTATATATATATATATTGTCATATTGTATATATAACCGGTAATGGTTAATAATGGTATAACAATGGCTATTTTCATGGTTGTTAATGGCTATAACTATGGGATTTCAACCTTCATCAGTTGGGATATAATCCTCCAGTTATATAGGGGATCTTCCAGCCAAGTTCGCAGCCAAGGCCGCAGCAAAACTGCTGTGATCAATGTGAAAACAACTGGAACACGCCTCCTTGATAGTAACCCCCAAAAGATAGAAAAAGAACACACATTTTACCAACATAGTGATTTTTATTGTCTTTTTCTATCAGTTGGTTGTACGGAAACATAGGGCATAGCCTGGTCAACATGAAAATCGGTGGATGATCCTCATCAGCTGGATCCGCTGAGCTCGTTGGCCGCAGCGCCACCAAAACCTGAAAGGATGCACTGTGATGCACTACGAGAAGGGGCTACAAATAGGCCAGTTGGTCTTGGACCACAGAGCTGTCGCCGCCCCATTCTGGATCACCCCATGCCACCACAGATCCATCTGCTAGGATCGCAGCAAATGCGCTGTCCGTTGCCTGAATCTGTTGCACATGTCTGAGTTGATCTTGGACCGCAGAGCTGTCGCCGCCAAATTCTTTATCGCCCCACGCAACTACAGATCCATCTGCCAGTATTGCAGCGAATGCAGCATATGTGGCCTGAACTTGCTGCACGCCCTTGAGCTGATCTTGGACTGCGAAGCTGTCACCACCGTAATTCGGATCGCCCCAAGTCACAACAGATCCATCTGCCAGGATTGCAGCAAACGCGCGGGCTGTCGACTGAATCTGCTGTGCATGTCTAAGCTGATGATCTTGGACCGCAGAGCTGTCGCCGCCAAATTCTGGATCGCCCCAGGTAACGGCAGATCCGTCCGCCAGGATTGCAGCAAACGCGCTGTCCGTTGCTTGAATCTGCTGCACATCCTGAAGCTGATCTTGGACCGCAGAGCTGTCGCCGCCAAATTCTGGATCGCCCCAGGTAACGGCAGATCCGTCCGCCAGGATCGCAGCAAACGCGCTGTCCGTTGCCTGAATCTGTTGCACATTTTTCAACTGATCTTGGACTGCCGAGCTATCGCCACCAAAGTCGGGAGCGCCCCACGTAACTACAGATCCATCCGCCAGTATTGCAGCGAATGCAGCATATGTAGCCTGAACTTGCTGCACGCCCTTGAGCTGATCTCGGACTGCAAAGCTGTCAGCACCATATTCTGGATCGCCCCACGTCACAACAGATCTATCTGCCAGGATCGCAGCAAATGCAGAAAATGAGGCCTGGACCTTCTCCACAGCTTTGAGCTGATCTTGGACCGCAGAGCTGTCACCGCCGAAATCTGCCTTGCCCCAAGTGATGGCAGAACCGTTTTCAAGGACTGCAGCAAATGCGGCTTCTGTCGCCTGTATCTGCTGCACATTCTTCAACTGATCTTGGACCGCAGAGCTGTCACCGCCGAAATCTGCCTTGCCCCAAGTGATGGCCGAGCCGTTTTCAAGGACTGCAGCAAATGCGGCTTCTGTCGACTGCATCTGCTGAACGCATCTGAGCTGATCTCTCACTGGAGTGCTGTCGCCACCAAGATTTGGAGTGGCACAGCCCCAGGTCACAAGCCGCCCACCTCCAAAACACCAGAAGGCAAAAGCCCTTGATGAAGAGGATAGCTTGGGCTGACATGCAATGGCCGTCAGCAGGTCTCCATCTTGAAGCCCTGCTGCTTCCAAAGATTCTTCACCACCAGTCAGGACAGAACCTTCTGCAGTCACAAGCTTAAGGCATCTTTGTGCCAGAGCCTTCTGAGCTAGAAGTTTCAAATCCTCCACTTTGGAGAGCGGCGGAACCACAAGACTTGTACTTTTGCCACTTGGCAAAGCAATCTCTACTTGAATCATTGGGCAAAGGATCAACTAAACCTAAAGTTTCAAATCAGGAGGCCCCCAAATGATATGTAAGTTATAGTTTATATATAACTAGGCCAACTTTTTGGGATTTACAGCGGGTAATATACATATATAATATATATCATCTATAAACACATTAGAGGTTTCTTAAAATAAACCGGGGGATCCCCAAAGTTTCAATACTAAAATGGTCATCCATGACTTGCAACACTGGGCCAAAATCTCGGCGGATTCCGTCAGTCAAGTGGATGGAGTTCTCCCCAATCCGGGAGATCAAGTTCTCAGGTACCCTCTGGTTATGTCAAAATAGCTATTGAAAATTGCCATTTATAGTGAGTTTTCCCATTAAAAATGATGATTTTCCATAGTTATGTTAGTTTACCAGGCTGCCAGTACCACATTTATGGCTGGTTGGTGGTTTCAACCTAGCCCTCTGAAAAATATGACTTCGTCAGTTGGGAGTATGAAATTCCCAATATATGGAAAGTCTGGAAAGTCATAAAATTCATGTTCCAAATCATTAACCAGTCCATCTATGATGGGGGTTTTCTAGAGGTTTCATCTGAAAAACTGTTCTAAAGCTGAATATTTTTTTCATCTGCTGTCCAGGACTTACATTTGTACCAATAGCGTACATCTTGACAAGTGGTCGAGTCAAGACCAGCAAAATGTTTGAACAACATTTTAGATGCTTCACCCCGATTCCTGTGGGTTGCTTGAATCCCAATGTTTTGGCTAGTAAGCGCCGTAAGTGAGATTACCCCATGAACAAATGGTTTATAACTATGTTTACAAACTAGTTACGATTTGTGGAATAATTTTCTAACTGAGCAATGAATAGTAGCCCTATCCTATTCCATGGAAAACTGGTTTGCCACTAGGTGTCCCTTTGTATGGTTCATAATCATTCAGGTATGTTCATAACTCGTAACCCACTATTTCATCACCAATCGTTTCTCAAGAATATCCTAATGTATACGTATGCATATATATATGTATGATAGTTAACTAGTTAACCCCAAAAAAACATATAATTAACCCCCTTGTAATTCAGAATAAAATCCCATTAAAATCCTTAAAAACAAAATCAATTCCCAACTGGGTATGAATCGAATAGAAAACCATTCAGCAAATTGTTCCCATTCACATCCCATAAAAATCCCTTGAACAAGGCATTTTTCAATGGCGAAAACCCATCCCCAGTCGCTTCCCGGACCCGGAACCGCCGAAAACCGCCTCGAATCCAGCCATTCCGGCAGCCAGCAGCACGAAAATTCCGGTGGCCAGCATTGCCAAGGTCCCTGCAGGGAGCTGCAGGATGGACCCCCAAAAACAGTCGAGCGATAGCGTTCAGTTGCCGAACAGAAAAGTGAATTAACTCTGGTTTATGGTAGATATAACGAACTAGTTAATGAAGTTAATTAGAAACTAACTTAAAACTGGAGGCACCATCCTGTGGAAAATATGGGGGAATTCGCCATGAAAATTGGTGGAAATAAAATGAAATAGATACAAAACCCCCACAAACAAAGGAGGTTTTTTGGATGCCTGTTGCGAATGAACTTGTTTCTGGAGCGAGGTTGATCTATTTTTAGCTTAGTAAATTATGATATTTTTGCCAGAATATGTGTGTGTGTGTGTATTGTACATAATATACTCACTATAGTTTACAATATATATATATATAATTATATATATATATACACCTGGAATCCCAAAACACAGAAAATTCTGGTTATTATTGGAAAAAGCCGTTACGAGGAGTTTTTTTGGGTAAAATCTTGTTTTTACTCGGTCAAATCAAAAGAACATTGATTGCACGGTAGCAAAAACCGTAGCAGCTCTCACACAAGTGGCTCCAGACGATCAAAGCCCTAATGACCAAAAAAATGATCAAGGCCGTTTGACCAAAAAAAATGGTTTTAAAATCACTGACCTGAAATGTTGGGCCATTTGGGGATGATTCCCCTTACTAACTATGATTCCAGTGAGGGAGAACAGTGAGGTCGGAATAGTTTACCCACATATATATTTTACGTATATGTGTATATGTATAGATACAGAATTCAGATATACCAATTATGATTTTCTACAGTATGTTGATCCCTAGTTCCTTTCATCCCTAGATCAGTGTATTAGCATTTATAATTCTTGATTATACTATGATGTTAAACAATCCCTAGATATTATAAAGATACCAGTATTAGTTATAATATGTAATAATTAATGACTGTATTAGCATATTCAACTAGTTATGTATTAATATATTATTCTAATAATATGTTCAACTATTATTCAGTGTAACCCACTATTATTAGCATATTACAAATAATATGTTCGAATCCCTTAGTTGTAACGATGATGCCTCCACTTGAGACCAGGAAGAGGACTGCAGTCACTGCAGTCATTGGAGTGCGCAGATCTAGATCTCGGAGATGCATGCCACCTGCATCACGAAGCATCGTCTCCAGCTCGCGAAACTCGTATAGTGGCCTTTTGCAGGCCTGTTTTTAATACAGCCATGGTAACAATTGGCGAGTTTGCCTGCAATTTCAATGGACATGCGGGAGAAAGAAAGCTTTTTTATCTTTTTTCCTCGATGCAGCGTTGCTCATTCATCGCTGCATCGCCCCTGAGCCCAGCATGCAGCACCGGCAGCCGTTGTGAGATTTTCCGGTGAGTGCTCAGGAAGATGTGCTTTTCCCATACAGCTTCTTGGACATACAGCGCATCACTGGGCTGACAAACTAAGGGGTGCAGGCCAGGAGTTTTTCGAAAAATGGGTATGGGGTGCAGGACTGGGTTGTCAATGGTTGGTATGGGTTAATCTGGGTTAATTAATAATGGTCAATAATGGTGTGTGTATATATATATAACTAGGGTTATTAATGGTTGTTAATGGGTATAACTATGGGATTTAAACCTCTATAAGTTGGGATATAATCCTCCTACTATGGTGAAATCTAACTACCAAACATGCTGTAGGCTGAATATCAATAATTCGCTAGCCTGAACATAGTTGAAATGATGCGATTTGGGGATGATTTCCCGAATCCTATATATAGCCTATATAACCATCATTCCAGAATTCTGTCACAGAGAGGTCGTCACAATGTCTTCAGATATATTGATCTATCGCATCATGCCCCTATTCAACCTCTATCAAAGTCCCACAGAATCACCTCATTTTTGCTAGTTAAATCCGCATGTTTTGCTGGTGAAATATATCACTTTTTGTCCTGGTTCAATCCCACAGCCACAATCTCAATGGCCATTTCAGGAACCTAAATTGGAGGTAAGGGCTAAGTTTCAGGAGATATACCCCCAACATATGGCCTGAAAAATGGTACTAACGTACCTCCATCTGTTGGATCCTGGAATGCCCACTGACAATCCCATCCGCAAACAGCCCAGGCGGACACAGGATGCCGGAGTGCGCCAGAGGGAACTTTCGCTGGGCGGCTGCCAAGCGGCTGGCGCGGGCCTGAGAAAACAAAGGGACGGTCGCCTGCATGGTGTCTGGCATGATCTGACTGGATATCAGCAAAACTGGTGATTTTATGGGATTTCAGGTGATTTCATATGGTTATTGATAGGGAAACAATGGGATATTATGGGATGGATATATTCGGGTATATCTCAACTAGTGGGGAAATGAATGTGTGTCTGAGACATAAAATCTCAATATATCTCAATCTAAATGGGGAAAGTCGTGATCGACCATGATCAACCATGAAATCTAAAGGGGTACCCGACAATCGACAAACAAAAGGCGATCGTAACTGGGTGAATTCACCCCACAACTGGCCATGAATAGCTGGCGATCATTTTGCCACCCACTTCTACCATAAACTTTGCAAATCATCCTGGTCCTAGTAGATGAACACATGTTGAAATCCGTCTGCTATGAAAAAATATGGCTTCATTTGCCTCGGCATCTGGTCCCAGCACTCGTGCACACAGAATAGAACTTTAATGAAGGGTCGACATTTAAGTCCTTCCACCTACATATTGGCTAGTCATTCTGAAGCTTTCACCATGCTAAAAATGAAATAATGCAAGCTTGGAACAGAAACAAATAACATGTAATCCAACTGCCGAGTCTTCAGGTCCTACCTTCCGTCCCGTGTACATTCAACACGGAACCCGAGAAACATATCCACATAGGAAACCATCTTACAAACACGTAGTAGAGCACAGCATTGTAAAGCTATACTTTTATTTGCTGGTCTGGCTGGATCTTACCAGGCTGTTTGAAAAAAAAACCAGTGGTAACTGATAGTCATGTGGGTGATGTTGGCAGGTTTCGGGGTCACGAACTCCTACTGGTCCTACTGGTTGAGCGATGTGAGATCATCCTATGGACCCCAGGCTGTGAAGCGGGCAAAGTCTGCAAATTCTCCCCTAAGAAATTCCAAGGTTAATGGATTTGACGGTAAAAAACCAGGGAAATCAAGGGAAAAACGAGCAACTAACTAGACAGATTTACTGCCTGATACCTGATGAAGTTGAGGCCGGTGTACAATGTCCCATCAATTGCAAATTCCAAAGATTCCGCACAGTCATTCCACTTGATTGTGAGCAACGCCAAAGATACGCCGCAAAAACAAAGTAGGGGAACACATGTTCCATGCCTTGAAAAACCTGTAGACTGTACAGCCATTACCCTGTCATTATCTTATTATTGTACCATTAAACCACTAAACTATACATTAATCCCTATTAAACCACATCAAATGGTAGTGGCACCCAACGAAAATCATCACCACCTGGCCCAAGTTCTCCCTGCCTGGCGAATTGCGCGCACGGAATCGCAAACGCCGGACCTGATCGTGAACGCTGAATCAGTGGGATTTCTGTGTGATTCCTGATAGATAAGTCGGTTTCTTTAGGCTAAGGATTGGATAAACTTGGGGGGTATGGATAGATACATGGCGAATCTTAGATACATTTGCCAAACAAATCCTCACTTTTAGCTGGTGAATGGACTAATTTGACCATCAAAGTACTAGTTCGTATCTAACCAAGGTTGACCCACAATGGATCAGATTGAATTTCATCGAAATTTTCGATGGTGTTTCACATGTTTCACCTAAACAAACAACTGCGCCCTATGTCGTGTGAGGGCACCCGAAAAAAAATCGATCTCGGTGATCTCGCGATTCTTTGGAGGCGA
>CAMXCT020004323.1:0-47500 GCA_947184155.2 Cladocopium goreaui
GTACTGGTATGTACTGGTATGTACTGGTATGTACTGGTATGTACTGGTATGTACTGGTATGTACTGGTATGTACTGGTATGTACTGGTATGTACTGGTATGTACTGGTATGTACTGGTATGTACTGGTATGTACTGGTAGGTAATGGTAGGTAATGGTAGGTAATGGTAGGTAATGGTAGGTAATGGTAGGTAATGGTAGGTAATGGTAGGTAATGGTAGGTAATGGTAGGTAATGGTAGGTAATGGTAGGTAATGGTAGGTAATGGTAGGTAATGGTAGGTAATGGTAGGTAATGGTATGTATGGTATGTAATGGTATGTAATGGTATGTAATGGTATGTAATGGTATGTAATGGTATGTAATGGTATGTAATGGTATGTAATGGTATGTACTGGTATGTAATGGTATGTAATGGTATGTAATGGTATGTAATGGTATGTAATGGTATGTAATGGTATGTAATGGTATGTAATGTTATGTAATGGTATGTAATGGTATGTAATGGTATGTAATGGTATGTAATGGTATGTAATGGTATGTAATGGTATGTAATGGTATGTAATGGTATGTAATGGTATTTAATGGTATGTAATGGTATGTAATGGTATGTAATGGTATGTAATGGTATGTAATGGTATGTAATGGTATGTAATGGTATGTAATGGTATGTAATGGTATGTAATGGTTATGTAATGGTATGTAATGGTATGTAATGGTATGTAATGGTATGTAATGGTATGTAATGGTATGTAATGGTATGTAATGGTATGTAATGGTATGTAATGGTATGTAATGGTATGTAATGGTATGTAATGGTATGTAATGGTATGTAATGGTATGGAATGGTATGTAATGGTATGTAATGGTATGTAATGGTATGTAATGGTATGTAATGGTATGTAATGGTATGTAATGGTATGTAATGGTATGTAATGGGATGTAATGGTATGTAATGGTATGTAATGGTATGTAATGGTATGTAATGGTATGTAATGGTATGTAATGGTATGTAATGGTATGTAATGTTATGTAATGTTATGTAATGTTATGTAATGTTATGTTATGTAATGTTATGTTATGTAATGGTATGTATGTATGTATGTGTGTATGTATGTATGTGTGTATGTATGTATGTGTGTATGTATGTAATGGTATGTAATGGTATGTAATGGTATGTAATGGTATGTAATGGTATGTAATGTTATGTAATGTTATGTAATGTTATGTAATGTTATGTAATGTTATGTAATGTTATGTAATGTTATGTTATGTAATGTAATGTAATGTAATGGTATGTATGTATGTATGTGTGTATGTATGTATGTATGTGACCATTTGTCAAAAATAGTTGTTTAGAAGTTTAGTATTGGTTGTTGATAATTCATCTGGGTCTACTGTTTTTTCCTCTGCGTTATGAAGCGGCACGCAACTAAATTCAGCAATTCTGCAAGGCAGCGCTAGCAAACCCGCTAGGTTTGCGCTAGGTTTGATTGACAGCCATGGCCTCCATGTCGTGAATGTCTTGCCAGCTTTTCTTACAAGTCTGTCAGTTTCCACATATTCCCAAATTTTCGATTTTTTTTACGTATTTTACGCGCTAGATCGCCGCTAGCAACGCGCTAGCGAAAATTGCAAATACATGCCCCGGTCCACCCGCAGCCCATTCAGAGGCACAGCCATGCTCACGCTTTGGTAGACAGTAAGGAAACAGTGTTGATCAGGAGGCATGTCAAGAAGCATATTGCATTCAGAGAGGCACACACACACAGAGACACACAGTTCAGGAGATAGTACCAGCGACAGCGAATGAAAACCGACGTGCGTTAGCCGATTCCTGTGGTTTTAGAAAGATTTCCAAAGGTAACGAAGAATTTCCACGTTTTCACGTCATCAAGGTAGGTCATGTTTTGTTAAAGGCAAACATGAGGCGGCACGCATGGAATTGCGATTTATCAACAAAACCGGGAACAGACATTTTGACAAACCGTCATGTATGTATGTATGTATGCATGCATGCATGCATGCATGTATGTATGTATGTATTTATGTATGTATGTATGTATGTATGCATATATCCATATATAATCATATATGGATATATATATATATATTGTATAAACACATCTCGCTCAAAGATGTTACGGACATTGTCCCATTGATATTCCCGTAAACTAATACTCATTATATAAGAATATTGAAACCCCAACAATCATCATAGATGAACTCCATATATTGAATATTAACAAATGTTAATAATAGTATTTTGTTAATCATAGAATAGATGAACATTTTGTTAATTGAAGAATAGTTAATACTAATCTATTAATATTTTCCCATTGTTAATCTCCATTTTTGGATGTATCCGATGTATCCCCATAGGTCACTAGTGTACAGATTGCTATAAAACAATCATATATCCCTTCAAATCGAATCCCATGATATCCCATTAACATTCATTTATCATATGTAACCACCATTAATCTACTATCCCATTAGCCTTTTCTTAATCCCCATGATCAACTATAACATTGCATAGATCAACTACTTGTCAAATATAGACGATAAATTCCCATAGATCAACATCAACATTCATTAATCATGTGTAACCACCATTCATATATTATCCCATTCATCACAACTATAGATTGCAATATGGGGATGGTTCGAAACCCATTATCACCATATTTGGGAAAATAACAATCCATTGACCAGCTATTTTATGGTACCTAGGGTACCAGCGTTTTGACCCATAGCCATATACAACAATCTCTTGTTTCTCATGTGCACCCGAACTAGGCTTTGGATGGCGGTGGTTTGGCGGAGAACTTCGCTCTGGAACGACTGGACAGGCGCGAAAGGGTTTTCAGAACGCCACGGTCGCGAAGGGACGAGGGAAAATGAGGCGAACATTGGGAGCGAACAGTGGGAGAAGTGGGAATTTCACCAGCAAAATTGGGGGATATATACAGTGGATTTATGCGAATTTCACGAGCAAAACTGCTGATAGAAAAAAAAATACCGATTACAAGGTGGTGCCCCCACAGTTGTAAATCAGTTTATAACCCCCATTAAGTATAGCATTATGGCTATATCTACTATCTATCTACTATCAACCCAAGTTACTGGAGTTATGAACCAACTCACCTAGTTATGGGCACCATTTTGTAGGATTTAGCCACTGAAATCACAAAAGGTTGAATTTCCCTGTTCAGCAGAAAAACTGAATTGAAGTAGATTTAAGTCGAAATCTCCAAAAAAACACCATTAAATAACCATCGAAAAAATGAGTTGGGGATGTTCAAACACACCGGGGATAGGGCCAACAGAAATGACCGAAACTGGTGAGACTGATGTCGTTGGGAACCCAAAACTTGGGATGTTTCCAGCTTCAGCGGGTCAGTTTTGATTCACCCTCCAATAATCCGTTCGGGCTTGTCTGAAAAATAAGCTGCGCCATGGTTTTCTATGTTCTTTCATCATTTTCTGGGCATATGATGGGTTTCTATGATATATAATGAGATATAACCCATACTAACCCATATAATAACCCATATAATAACCCATATAATAACCCATATAATAACCCATACTAACCCACCATTTTCCATATGAATTCGCCATGTTGGCATGATCTCCACCCTTGTTAACCATGAATTTTCTGGGTGAACTCCGTCCGCGAAATCCACGAGAGATGGATTTTAGTAGTGGTTAGTAGTGGTGACTTTTCATGGTGACTTTCATGGGATCTTTCATGGTATTTACTGGGATAGTATACTATAGTTAAATGATAGTGATTTATAGTGGATTAATGGGATTTATAGTGATTTAATGGGATTTTATAGTGATTCAATGGGATATTAATGGGATATACCCTCTGGTAAACGAACTAACAGTTTGCGACATTGAACATGCCCAGTCGAAATAGTTGATTTACCCATGAATAATAGTGATTTTCCATGGCTATCTTAGTTTACCAGAGGATAAACAAGCCACCATTTATAGATGATTTTCCCAATGTAGAGGATTTTTCACTATATATCTGGTTGGTGGTTTGGAACATGGCTTTTATGACTTTCCATTCAGTTGGGAATGTCATCATCCCAACTGACTTTCATATTTTTGAGAGGGGTTGAAACCACCAACCCAATATATATATATATAGAGATATAAGATAGTTAAGATTCTCCAGCAAGCCATGTTTGATTACCGGAGGGTACGTAACTTTGATTGTCCTGCAAATAACATAGATACTGAACATGGATCTTCATCATTTCCAACGTGGTACCCCATAGTTAGCTAAGGTGATGAACATAACCACGGCTAAGAATTGGGTTTATGGATGTTTATGGTAGATACCATGATATGTCTGTAGTATTCATAGTCAATCTTTTTTAATTGGCGTTATAAATGTTGTGAACCCATTCTTGTTGTTTTCCATATCGTTTTCTACGTTTCTCCTGGGATCTACATCAAAAATCCGCCAGTCCTGACGTCGTAGGCAAGGCCGTAACGCCATCAACGTGAAGGTTCTGGGCATCTTCGCCTCGTTACTGGCGGAGTATTCGCAACCGAGACTTGGTGGGAGCTGGCGAACGGTTCGGAAATGTCCCAAAAATGGAGGTACTCCAACGTTGGATGCTTTGATATTTAATATGTGAGGCAAAATATGACATCAATTTGGGGATGATTTTGGAGTACTCACACTTTAGGAATCTTTAGGAAATACTCAAATGCTGTCGAAAAAACTGGTTGCATTGTGACCTTGCGACAACGTCACCACAGATGATGGGTAGTAGGGGAACTTGTCCCCAAATGACCTTGTCTTCAGGGTTGGTGAATTGTACTAAGATTTAAAAAAAACAAGAAACATATGGAGAATCGGCCATAAACACAGGATCAAACCAAGCCAAAAATGTGATTAAATGGTTAAATCAGAATTTACCATCATGAACCATTAAATCATAAACAATCCTGAGTTTTTTTTTTGAAATTATCAGTATTGTATTATATTATATTATATTATATTGAAATTAAATTAATTAAATTAATTATATTATAATATATTATATTATATTATATTATAATTAAATTATATTATGTTATGTTATGTTATACTATATTACTTTACAGTATATTATACTATACTATACTATATTATATTATATTATGTTATGTTATATTATATTATACTATATTATATGATATGATATTATATTATATTATCATCAGAATCTCATTTTCAACACCAAAAAATCTGCAATAGATGCTGATTTTTTTGGTCAACCTGAGGATCTATATCTTTCAGATGTATCTCGGCCCTTTGTGGGAACTTGGAGGATGCCTGTTGCCGAGGGTCATGATAGACATCATCCCGAAACAAAAATCTAGGATTTTCTAGGGTTTTTCTAGCTGGCATAGCGAATTTCATATTGACCTCTGGGATAGTTTATGGCGGTCTACCACATACCACATTATATACCTCCCATCTACAATCTGAAACAGCCCTCAGAAACGTTCAGTGGAGATTTCATCACATCTTTAATATTGGGGGATGGGATTGCATATATACCCTCTGGTTATTTAACATAGCCATGGAAAGATCCACCCATTTTTAAGTTCGGTAAACCCAGGTAAACCATCTATTTCGATTAGGGCCATCTATACCATGGCAAACTGTTAGTCATAACCAGAGGGTATCATCATTCACATAACTAGTTCGAGATATCCACCATAAACATGCATAAGCCACAGAAAAAACCTGGTGAAATAAACTTCCCAACTTAGCGTTCTCGTTTCGTTTTTAGGGGCGCACCGTCATAAAAAATGAATGATTTTGATCCACTCAGACTATGGCCATATGTTATATGTTGTTTTTTTGAGCTCGTGGTATGCCAACGTGAAATGGCTGGTTTTTGAATGCGTCCTACCTTAGGAAATTATTTTGAGGTGGGGGTTGGTTCCAAAATATTTTTTTAAAAATAATTTCCATTTTAAACATAAATTTTATGTTAAAATCACCCGACAAGAGCCATAGCAAAATAATTTTTGCACCCGTACCTTGATGATGGTGCAAAATAATTTTCCACCTACAGAGGTTGAAGCACCTTGAAATAATTTTAAACAAACAACTTAAGGCACCTCAAAATAATTTCTCAGTTGATCTGGGGAAATTATTTCATATAGTTCCAACTGTATAAAATAATTACCAGACACCCATGATGAAAATTATTTCATGGGGTGGGGGTACTTGCAAACCACCTGCAAAATAATTTCAGCATATTACATCAAATTTCAACTACATATTTCAACATGTTCAGTCAGGATCTTCTTTGAATCAATCTGCAGCCATTTCCAACTTCATTCAAGCCACATCCCGTCAATCCCAACACATCCCAGGGAAGTTGAGTTTTGCAAGGTTAGGTTTTTTTGGATTTCTGGGGTGGTCTAGTAGTTAACCACCCCCAAAATAATTTTTGGGGAGAGAGGAATCGATTCAGGTTTCTTTGCCCAAAAGCCGATGCTAAGTCGATGTTCTAAAAAATAATTAGTTCAGCAAGTAATTCATGGTAAATCTCAGGGTTTGTCTGTTCGAGGCAATTTGGATTTTGAACTACTCAATGGGAAGTTAATTTTGCCAGTTTAGGCTATTATTATTTCTGGGGTGGTTTAGTAGTTAACCACCCCCAAAATAATTTATGGGGTAGGAAGGGGTCGATTCAGATTTCTTTGTCCAAAAATCGATGGTCTAAATCATGAAATTCCGACAATGCTTGTCGGGTGCATTCGGGAGGATAGGTAGGGTGACCCCCCAAAATAATTTTGTGGGGATTTTGCTATTTATTTTGAGGTGGTTCTACTTGTTTTTTTCAATCATCCAAAACCATCTTAAACCACCTTGAAATAATTTCCAAAATTATTTTGAACTAAGGGAAGTGTTTTTGAGTAATAGTAGAACCCTACAAAATAATTTATTTGCAAATTTTCAGAAATTATTTTGAGGAGGTGGGTAGTGATAAAGGATATTATTTTGGGATGGTTAGAGTGCTTTGGAAAAAAATATTTTGTAGTGGGTTATGTACTGAAGCACCTCAGAATAATTCTGAAAAATTATTTTGGGGGGTCACCCTAGTGATTTTACCCAGGGTAGCCCGCATGTTTTTGATGTATACATGATTTCTATGTCTATGTCTGCAGTTCAATTGATGCTCAGTTCTTGATTGAGGAAGGGCACCACAGCCAAAGGCAATCAAAGGCACGTTTTTTTTTGCAAAAGAATGTATACATAGTGAATTATACATCAATATACATCATTAGCTCAATCCCCACGCTCTGATAATTTCTTTTTTATATATTTGTTTGATGATTTCCAATTGACAAATCTCTGCTTCGCTTGAATAACTTCAATCATTTCTGGTTGATTTTCATCAGCATTTTGCGAATCTATTGGGGATTTCACCATGGGTTCAAAGCATACAGTTATGTCCCTTTACCAGTTGTAAGTACTTATAACCCCATTTATAGAATGTATAATCTCATAGAAATAACCAGTTATAACTAATAAATGGCTTTCAAACCATACTATGGGGATTAAAAATTGATACGTATGATGGCAGATGCCCATAGATGCCCTAGTTTGGGGCACCCAAGGTGGGGCCCCTTTTTTCGTGAACGCGAAAAGTTGCTTCGGAACGTTCGGTTTTTTGCATGGGATTTAACGGGGTTTATGGTGACTTCATGGGATTTTATGGTGACTTAATGGGAATTAATAGGATCTATATAATGGGATTTACTGGGAGATACCCGGCCTGGGAAACGTTTACAAAAAACTATGGAAAGATCCACCATTTTTAATGGGAATATCAACTATTTCTATGGCCATTTTCAATAGCAAACTGTTAGTTTACCAGAGGGTATATCTATAGATAATGGGGTTCATACACCACCAAACATAACGGGGGGGCACCAGAGTAGTTCCATGCTAAACCCTGCTAAACCCTATTAAATCCCATGAAAAAAACATTTAAACCCCAGAAAACACTCTTAAACCCCTTATATAAATCCCTGGTTGGTGGTTTCAAACATTTTTGATTTCCCATGATATATGGGATGTCATCCTTCCCAACTGACGAACTCCATCATTTTTCCAGATGGTTATTGCACCACCAACCAGCTATAAATTATGGCCATGTAGAAGTGGGTAACTCTCAAGGATGTGCATCTGGTGCTACCTCTTCTTTGACTCCTGGAGCGCTTGGAATCACCACGGCTGGCTGGCGATGTGATTCCAATGGGGATTTGACCATAGAGATTTCACCATGGGGATACGTATGGCATCCATGGCATGGATTGGCATGGGAGATCTTCAGGATCCGAGAAATAGTGGAGGTACCTACCATTGATATTTTTGGCCTATATAAGACAGGCCTAAATTTCAGGGAATATCCCCACAATTCATATGGCCAGAAATATGGTACGTTTACATACCTCCATAAATTGGATCCTGAAATTCCCATTGTATGGTGGGTTTACGGAGATACTGTGGATAGAAGAAATCCTGCACCAGTTGATAGGTTGTTATCCCATGTTATCCCATTATTTTGTTGGGGTTTCAAGCATCCAAACATGTCATGAAATACTTTCTCGTGCGTTTTACGTAGGGAATGGATGGGTTGCTGGGGGTTGCTGGGATCATTATTCATAGTTAGCCAGTGGATAATTCCCGAAAATTCTCTACTCTACGTTTAGCACTAGTAAGAATATTGATTTTACATAAATTGGACATCTCCATGTTGAATCTCAGGGCACCGCAAATTGGGCTTGAAGATATTGGGATATCATTGATAAATTATGATGGTTTATAAAATAGGGAGTTCTACCGAATTTATTGGGGATTATGATTATGATAAGCCTTTTTGTAGGGACACCGTTTTCAACAAACGAGCTTTTCATCAGATGGGACAACGGGGCTCGAGCGTAGATGATCATCCTGGAAAGCATAATACACCCGTACACCCGTGTTAGAATTCATAGATAAACTAACACTTTGCTACGGAAAATTCTGCATTTCTAGTTGATTTACCTATTGAACTGGTGATTTCCCATAGCTTTTTGTATGTTTACCACAGGGTAAGTCCCTGAGTCGGTTTTCCTTCCGTGATCTCTCGCGATTCTCGTGAATCAGGTCTTTGGTCTATGGTTTTGTCTGATGGGAAACCACCAAGATCCCATGAGAAAATCATGGTCCCTGTTATTACCCTCTGGTAAACCTACAAAAAGCTATGGAAAATCACCATCTTTAAGTTCGGTAAATCAACTATTTCTATGGTCATTTTCAATAGCAAACTGTTAGCTTACCAGAGGGTACTTCTTTCTTCCCCACCGCAATTGAAAGCCTTACAGGCACTCAGGAATGACTATGAACGCATTCAAATCGCGACAGCTCACATTCAGATACCCAACAGACCTCGAATCTGGTCATCTGGGTGCGAACATGAAAATGGGGTGCGCCCCCGAAATGCTATGGAATGCACGTATGAATATGAATGTACTGATATTCATATCAATGATAACAACTCGATTATGATGATTGATGATGATGATGATGATGATGATGACGATGATGATGATGGTGATGATGATGATGATGATGATGGATGATGGATGATGGATGATGGATGGGGATGATGATGATGATGATGATGATGAGGAGGACGACGACGACGACGACGACGAGGATGACGATGACGATGACGACGACGACGATGAGGATGACGATGACGACGACGATGACAATGACGACGACGTTGATGATGATGATGATGATGATTTTATTTTGTTGGGTGCCATTGTTTTCACCGCGCAAACCATCTCGTTATTCCTGCAGGGCCATGGCAATTTACCAAAGTGGCGGGAGACATCCAACATGGACGCCCCTATCAATGAATCAGTGGGTTTGGGGATGACCGATGATTTTGGAGCCCTATTTTTGGTGGTTCAACCCAGCATTTTCCATGATCACCGCCCCAATTTTTGATTCCTGACACTTACCCCCCGGTCATTTCACATACCTATGGAACATCACCGTTTTCAATTGGTAAATCATGTACAAATGGGCCATGTTCAAGAGCTACGTTAAATTACCAGAGGGTATATCGAAGTAAATCCCATTAGATCCCATCAAGTCACCATAAAACCTCATTAAATCCCATTTAGTCACCATAAAAGCCAGATGAAGCTTCTTCTTTTGTTTTAGTGGACCTGGGTGCTGCTTCTTCTGCTCGGGTTCCCGCAGGAACATTGCACTGCTGTGGGTTTTTCTGGTCTTTGGCAGTGGTGCTTGGTGCTTGGGAGCAAGAGTGCTGGGGTCTGCCTGGGTAAATATCATGGGATACTGTGGATGGAAGAAATCTTGCACCAGTTGGTAACCGTTAGGTAACTATGAAACATTGTAAATAATGGGATTATAAGGGTATAAACCATATACCAACGGGTGCAGGATTTCTTCCATCCACAGTATGTCGGATACCCTCTGGTAAACTGGTAAACTGACAGTTTGCTATGGAAAATGGGTGATTTATAGTTGGTTTATCCAAAAAAACGTGCTGATTTTCCAGTTCGCAAACTATTAGTTTACCAGAGGGTTCTGTCTGGGATGGTACCTCATTGACGACTGCTATGACTTTAAGATGGGCCCCCAAGATAGCGTTCAGTTTCCTCATAAGTGGCTGAATTCTATGGTTTATGGTATATATAGTAAACATAACTATAGTTAATAGGGTTTATAAACCAACTTACAATTGGGGGGCACCATCCTGTAGCAACCATGATATTTACCTTAGTAATATAACATTAATATCAAGCAATGGACTATGTTTCTGGTTGGTTGTTTGACATATTTTTTGAGTTTGATTTCATCTTGCCTGGGATATCCTGGGATGATGATCGCCTTTGACAGTATATTTTTCAGTGATGTTGAAACCACCGACTAGTATATCTATATTATATATATAAAAGTGGTTGGTGGTTTGGAACTTTTTTTTCTCCATATATTGGGAATAATCATCCCAACTGACTTTCATATTTTTCAGAGGGGTTGAAACCACCAACCAGTATTATATATATATACATATGAGTCACGGTCAAAATGGTTGAAGACCCCCCAAAAGCGATCACCATAACAATAGCAACTACTCAGATGTAAAGGATTTTGACGGGAGCTCATATGTACGTAGATACACATACCTCAAGAATGGGTTTGATTGTCATTCTTGGTGGGTACACACAGAAGTTGTGGCAAAACCTATAACGTTTGTATCCCAATATCCATGGTGTATTGAGATTATTGAGGTTGTATCCTATTGAATGATTGGCAATATCAACTATGAGTCCATATCCATGATAAATTGAGGTCATATTTCTATACGGTATGTATATATATATAATTATATATATATATCACATATGTCACGCTAGATCTACATGTTGCAACCCCAAGCCCAGCAATGAACCATCCCAGTACTCAATCATTTGGAGGTCATTTTACATCATCACGAATAGGGATATACCCAATAACAAAAACCAAAGGAGGATAGTCTCTTATTAGGTTTATCTCATGAGCCCCCTATGCTGAGTATATCCTTGAATTAAACCCACAAGTATTGAAGTCTATTGTCAAGTCCAATCGTATTGTAGCCTATTGGGCTTGTCTGGAAATGTTTATTACGCCAGAAGCCAATTTTAGCAGGGACAACGATGATTAACATTGATTAACCACCAACACTTGTGATTTTTTTCCCTAGACTTTCAGGTACCAAACCCACACACACATATACAATTTCTGTATATGATCTGATCTGTATACGTATATATACATACATATGCATACACATGTGTGTATATATATATATATAACCCCCCAAAAAAAAGCTGTGACAGAGGAACACAATCTACAAAACGTGATATTAATGAACATTTAACATCATTTAACCCAAGATAGCCTCTGGTAATTTAACGTAGCTATTGAAAATTGCCATCAAAATAGTTGATTTACCCATTAAAACTGGTGATTTTGTATAGCTATGTTAGTTTACCAGAGGGTATCTCCCAGTAAATCCCATGAAAGATCCTATTAATTCCCATTAAGTCACCATAAAATCCCATTAAGTCACCATAAACCCCGTTAAATCCCATTCAATCCCATGAAAGATCCCATGAAAAGTCACCATTAAGTCACCATTACTAACCACTACTAGCCATAAACCCCATTAAATCCCATTAAGTCAGTATCAACCAGAGGTCCTTGCGACGCCGAGCAACCGAGGACCAGCTTGATGATCCTGCGTCGAAATCAACAGCAGATCGCTGCCACTGGGCGAAACAAAAATCGAACCGTGAGTGGGGAGCTCACCATTCAAAGATATACAGTGTATAAATAGTGGGATTAATGGGGATCCACCATTTTTCATGGGAAAATTCACTATTTCGACTGGGCCATTTTCAATAGTTATGTAACAAATTACCAGAGGGTATAGGTATAGGGTATTATACTATAAATAGTTGATTTACCCATGAATAATAGTGATTTTCCATGACTATCTTAGTTTACCATATGATTTGGGTGTGTCTGAAAATTACCATCTGTTTATGACTAACATAGCCATGGTATAGATGGCCCATAGAAATAGATGGTTTACCTATTAAACATGGGCGATTTTCCATGGCTATGTTAAATAACCAGATGGTATACAGTGTATACATAGATAGTCTGGTTGGTGGTTTGGAACATGGCTTTTATGACTTTCCCATCATATTTGGAATTTCATCATCCCAACCGACTTCATATTTTTCAGAGGGGTAGGTCAACCACCAAGCAGTAGTATATATATATATAGTATATATATATATATTTGGTATAATGGAGATATTTCATGGGAATATCTATAATGATTTCACACGAACCGTGAAATATCTCCATTTTATATCGCAGGGATTGGGATCCCAGCAACTTGGCAGAATTGAAAGCTACATATAGCCAGTAGCCATTCCCATGAAATAGCATCTTTGTTGAATCATCATATATATATATATTCCCATTATTGAAATCAAACACAACCAATATTATATTCCCATATATATTCCCATGATTTCATCATTATTATCATGACTTTGTAGCCATTCCCAACAAAAATCATTGTTCATCATCATATAGATCATCATAACTTACCCATTGAAAATACTTTGGTCACACAACACTGTAAATACCAATATTTTTGACCATTTTCAGAGCAAAAATCACTTTACCATGAGGGGCCGTTCTGTTGAAAATTGGCCATTTTGTTCAGGAGATGGTGAACTCGCTCAGGAGATGGCCGCCGCGGGAGGACATCGCTTGGAGAAGGTACTGCGTGATGGACAGTGGAAGGACTGCGCTGCCGCTGCCGCGGCTGCTGCGGATCTGGGACTTGGGAGTTGAACTGGTTTTGTTGGGGGTTTATAGATGTTGATACCCTCTGGTAAACTAACATAGCTATTGAACATCACCATTTATAGTGAGTTTTCCCATTAAACATGGTGATTTTCCATAGCTATGTTAAATTACCAGAGGGTACTTTCTTTTTTGTTGGGTTTATAGGTGTTGAACTGGTTTTTATAGCTGGTTTTGTTGGGTTTTTGTTGATGGGCTTTCATTTTTTTTAAACGTATCCATTTGAGCAGTGGCTGCTAAATCTCGGTTGATGATTAGTTAGGGGGTGATGATCACACTCCATGAGGTGGGAAATCCGTTCTCAACCAACCAGTATCAAGGGACGACAGAGGGTATTGAACTCTGCTCATTTTGATTAACCAGGGTTTATCATTCTGGGGTTGACATTGCACGTAGATGACACAGTTGAGACTAAGACTAGTGACTAAGATGATGTCTCTGTATGTGTGTATAAATGGTTTGTATCATATCGTATAATATCATATAATATACAGACATTGAATAGTACCATGCAGTCTATCCTGCTACGCAAATATCATTTGTATCATACGGTAAGAATATATACATATATACAATTATATACATGGTTATGGGTCAAAACCATGGTACCCTAGGTGCCATAAAATAGCTGGTTAATGGATGGTTATCCCCCAGTCATATGGCAGGTTTTGAGGTTTTGACCCTTCCCAGATTAGTGTACACAGACATTTGTTATTTCGACTATTGACTGTCAAGCAACGCGTCTTTTTTTGGGGGTTAGCAGTCTTGACCTTGCTACCACTTGCTGGTCATGTCGGTTTTCAACGTGGGTTTATCCCAAAATGGGTTTTACCAAAAAATATAGGGAAACCAGCGATAAACCATAGGTTCAATTAATGGGTTATATTGGCAAAAATACAAAGGTTCCCTAATATTGAGACAATCCGGTTTTTTGGATCGTTTTTAAGGATCCCGCGAATTGAAAAACCAATTTACTTAATTTTACTTATATCAAAGGACATCACAAGATAACACACATGAACATTGGGTATGCCGACTGCGAGCCTGGTCCTGGATGCCGTTATTCTAAGTGACGAATCTCGAATTTGCCCAAAGTGAATTTTTGATTATTATCCCATTACCCATTGGATCCATGTATGCTATATATGGTAACATTTGCCATCAATATACCCCCCATGTTAGCATATATACCATACATGGATCCTATGGGTTAGTAAAAAAAACACACATTTGGGGAATTTATATAGGGACAACTTTTTGGATCTGCGCCATCTTGAGCAAATCTCAGGAGTTATTTAACCCAGAGATTTGGAATGACGAGGGGCCAGTGATGGAAAAGATCCGCTTGCAAACATGCGCCAACAACCGATGTCATGACAGTGATAATTTGGGTGGGACCATCACTCATGTCGTAAACCCAAGAAAAGTTGCCAAGTGGGGAGGGTTTATAGCCCCATATTGTTTTACTATTTTGTTCACCACATTAGTTGAGATGAATTTCTCATGAATTTTCAATATTTGTTTAGTAACACTGGGCCAACCTCCAAGGCCTTTTTTTTCATTTTTGTAATGACGCACCCCTATTACCAGTCAGAAGGAGTCCAGAAATGAATCCGAATTCATCCCCAACCCCAACAGCGCAGGGTTCTTTTTTTTGGGTATGGTGAATACCCTCTAGCTATGTAACATGGCTATGGAAAACCACTTTTTAAGAGGTAACTCAAAATCATCATCATCATCATCAGCATCATCATCATCATCATCATCATCATCATCATCATCATCATCGCCATCATCATCATCATCATCATCATCATCATCTTCATCTTCATCTTTATCTTCATCTACTATGGAGGGGCCATTTCCCATACTGTAGCTACGTTAAATAACCAAAGGCTGTCACCTGAGAATTGATTGGGTCAGTTTCGACCCTGAGAGTGACTGCGAAGCCACAAGCTTGTGAATGTTGCTCTTGAAAGCAACGAAGTAATTCGATATATCTACCATTAACCATAGTAATTAATATATTCTTATAGTCATTTATAGTATATTATAGTTATTTGCAGCACCTTAGCTATCGTTTTGAAGCGGGCCTCACCTTGTTTTTGAGACGGGCTTGTCCATTAAAGTTCTTTACCCATCCATCCGTGTCCAGTTGATGCAGATTTTGGCAACCAATCCATTTATCAATGGGAATTCCAGGATCCTAAAATGGAGGTTAGCCCTGAAAAATAGGCCTTATATTAATGGTAGGTACCTCCAATAAATCGGTTTCTGAAATGGCCATTGATTTAAGACTCCAGCCAATATTTACTTACTTGGATGATCCAGAAAACTGGAACTGCATATGGTTAACAAAAGGGGTATATCAATTAATATAGTAGACACAACTGACACAACCTATATTATTGGATTACTAGGAAACACCATGGCATATAACTTGAATAATGGATTAAGATATGACCATGGAAGGTGTAACAGCACATGGTTAATAAATGAGTCATATCCCAATCTATTCCAACCATGCGTCCGGTGATATCCCAGCTGCTTGGCGCAGTTGCCTCTCCCGCCCATTGCTCTGGAGCATTCCACGTCTGTTCTTGTGGCCAACAGGTGGAGAATTATTCTCAAGACCCAACTGGTGATGGATTAATCTTCTAGGGGGTTATGAATCTACCTGGTTTACTGGGGATCATTGGGGATCACTAGCTAACGCATAATCAACTGTGAATAACATTGAACAACTAGTTGCCAGCCAACATGTTCAACCAGCAGTTACATACATCCACGGCTACTGCAAGACCCACACAAGGTTTTGGTCATTGTGAATTTAAACAACAGCTCATTTTTTGGGTATCCAATTTGGAGCCCGTGCCATTCACATGTATCTTAATTGACATCTTATCAAATGTATTGTTTTCTAGATCCAGGGCTGGAATGCCCGTTTCATGTGCTGGAAGCCATCTTCATGTACCCAATGCTTCTTTACCTCTGGGCAATGTGTGCACTGTCAAGACCACAAGCCAAGAACATCATCAAGGTTCCAAGGAACAGTTTGTGCTAGAAAGTAGTCGTCCACTCACAGACATCGAGGGAAGCAGTATCAGCAACACCTTACGCCATGCACGCTGCCCACTTCTGCAGGTTTGCCCGGTATTGGCATGGGCATTGCGTTTTGTTGGATCTTCAATCGAACCCCCTGCGGCGTGGGTGATGTTGAAGCAAACTATTTAATGACCTTTGCGTGATAGCCTTTGAGCGTGGCCGTGTTTGCGAAATTGCGGCACTGCGCGAAGCGCCGTGTGGTCTGTTTTGCTAGGGCCATATTGAAAGCGTCATTGAACGTCGGATACAGATAAAGAATGCGAAACCGGAAATTGCAAATGAAAAGCTGAGTTTAATCTCGGCACGGAAGGGTCCATGCATTTTTTGCTGGAAATGCCCTTGTGGTCGCATTTTGCTGATTGTCCGTACTTCTGCTTTTTCTTGGATTTGGCTGGTTCTATCTTTGTTTTATGGCGCCCAAACCGATAGGTTGCATCCCCCAGCTGTTCCTGTTGTTTAGGACGTGCCTGCCACGGACTTGACCTTGGGCGATGTGGTGCAGGCTTGGCCGACTTGGATGAAGCATGTGATCAGGTACATGGGGGCGCATCCAAGTGAGCAAGTGGGCAAAAACATGGAATATCCATAAAAAACAACATATATTGTGTATATTATATATATAAATAAATATATATATATATATTCATGTATAAATATATATTCTATATATATATATATATTTCCCCAAGTATATATGGTTGTAAAAATTATGAACTGGATTCACGCCCAAATTTGTTGTGATATTACATTGGTCCGTCTGAATTTGGGGCATGCCCCCCAAAAAAATGACAAGGGAAACTTGAATAGCCCGTGGACCCGTGCATTTTGGGTATCCGTATTTTTGAAAGAAACCTGCATCATTGCGTAGTCCCTGATTGGGTTTGCATCATGCAGTATCCACGCACGAAGATGTGCATATATACTTCGCTTCCCAATTGAAAACAATTCAAACTAACCATGTTGAACGACATGCTGTGGAACACCCAGCTGAAGGACGGAAATAAGACATCGAACAAGGGAATTTGATATCCGTTTTGCCCAGACAACTAGATAGAAATGTGTTCAGGGGAATGTAGAAAAAGTATACGCTTGAGTGTGTCAGCAATTGTTTTTGGCCATAGGACCCGACATGCGTTTGTTCGTATTTTAGCAACCTGCATGTCAAAATCATCCATGTCACAATGCGTGGGTGGAGGGAAAATCAAAAATAGTAGAGCACATTACTGGGATGATGCAAAACATTCGCATTTTTTCTCTCCATTATTTCGCAAACGCAGTGCAAAATAAATGCATGCTGATCTTTGAAGTGCAGCTTGCCCTGCTTGCAGTTTTTTTTCACATCAACCAAATCATTCATGCATTTTGACACAACAATCCAAATAATGAGTAGAAACATGCTTTAAAGTGCATCATTGGACAATTATGTTCACTCTTCCCACATTTTTGTGTTTGTTTGATTTTTTCTGTCACGTCCCCGATCAATCATACTACGTTCTTCGTTGCGGTGTTTTTTTCCTTTTGTTCTTAGTTGCGTTTGTTGAATTTTCTATGGGCCAGTTGCATTTTATTTTACCACAACTATATATATATATACATATAATACTTAGTAATAGTGAATACATACTTCCGACAATGTAAAATGGCAATCTACGAACTGCAACCTCTGGGCATCTCACCATTCTGTAGCCATTCTCCCAGTGAATACATGCTACCCGCAACTTGGTCGCCGATCGCAACCATTGCGAATTAAACCTTCATTGATATCACTACTTTTCTTCGTGACATCCCAGTTTTAGCAGTATTCAATGGTGGAATTGTTGATTTCCTGGTGGCCTTTCCCATTGATTATTTCCCCATTCGTTTTTTGAAAACACACATTGAACAAATCCTGATAGCGTATTTATCACCACCCCAATGTTGCCACTTGAATTCAACTTTCACCATTGCCACTTTTTCATGTTTTTCCTGGTTTTACCGCATTATTCAAAAATCCCCTGATCAAAAACTGTTTCACTGTTTCATTGAAAAGGTCTGAAGGGTTCTTCAGTGAATTTCCCTGATGATTATGGATGATACTTCAAATTTACCAACTGGTTGGTGGTTTCAAACCATGGATTTTTATTTTCCATTTCATATATGATAGATGTCATCCTAACCCCATTGACGAACTCATATTTTTCAAGATGGTGAAATTGCACCATCAACCAACCAAGTTTCTTGACCCCAGTTCATGTCGGCACTAAAAAAACACACTGTCTGTCTGAAAGTCGATGATCCGAGGAAAGCCATGGGTTGATTTGCCAACCATTGGGGGGTCACCACAAAACATGTGCCGTGAATGGTTTTCTTGGGGGAAGCCATGGTTGTTCGCCATATTTAAGTGGTTAGAATATGATAGAATATGTTGTTTAGGTTTTTTTTCCTCCGTCATTGACTACATCAAAACTCAGACTCTCCAATTTTCATTAACATGGATATGGAAAGTTTATCATTTGTAGATAATTTTTCTGACCACAAAACCATGGTTGTTTACCATATCTAGGTTAGTTGTTGAGTTTGCATCCCATTTTTCATCAGCAAACATCTCATGAAAGTTTGCGAAGATTTATCCCAATAAGACGAGTGGTTTGTAGCCTGGCCCAAGCAACACCCCTATCTGGTTGGTGGTTTGGAACCATGGAATTTTATTTTCCATTTCATGTATGGGATGTCATCCTAACCCCATTGACGAACTCCATCATTTTTCAAGCTGGTAAACTCACATAACTATGGAAAATCACAATTTTTTTCCATAGCTTTTTGTATGTTTACCAGAGGGTAAAACCACCAAGCAGCCTATGTTTTGACGTGGAAATTCCTGGCCCATCCCCGTTGATTTGCTGAAAAGACCGGTTTGTTTGTTGATGAGCCAATGGTAATGGACATGAACCGAGCGACAAAAACCTCCATTAAGACATGGATTTTAGGTAATAAATTGTTTATACAAATGGATTTGAGTTACATAGTTTGATTAGCTGTATTTTTTGGTATCTATACAAATGATTTTTCCGAGCTATAAACCTCAATTTAGATAGGATCTCCCAGCCACCTTTGATTACCAAATTACGGCAAAACCACTTTTTGGGGTGCGGAGGAAATGTCGGTGTTTCAAAACATCTCCAGTAACTTGGCTTTGTAGTAGATATTAATCGAAGTATAGTCATAAAGTAGTGGTAGATATAAGATGATATAAGCTAAATAGACTATGGTTTATGGATGTTTATGGTAGATATAACTTAACTAATTATAACTTAACTAGCTAACCTAGCTTAAATCTTGATTTATGGTAGATATACTGGGTTTTTGAACCAAATGATCACTGGGGGCGGCAGCGCCCTTGACGTTTTTTGCGCAGGTCAAGGACGGCGTGGTCTGTGCTGACTTGGCGCTGGTGGCTGGCAGTGCGGTGGTCAACGAGCACTTGGGATTGGATCAGCACGGGATTTCATGGAAGAATGGGATATGGGGGTTTCCATAGTCAATGGGAATTTCAGGATCCTAAATTGGAGGTACCTACCATTAATATAAGGCCTATGTTTCAGGCCTATGTAAGGGAATATCCCAACAAAATATGGCCTTATATGGTACAGTACCTCCATTTTAGGATCCTGAAATTCCCATTGACGTAGTCGTGGGGGTACCCCAAGCTCGCTGGATGGTTTATATCATGGAAAATCCGAAAATTAAAGGGATGATGACTGGGGGTAGCCCTATGACTTAGGAAACTACCATATGGTGGTTGAATCATCCAAGAATGGGCACCAGTTGATTGAATCATCCAGGAATTTTCAGGCGATATGGTGGTTGCAAATGGGGAGAGAATGATATATAATTTATATAATGGGTGATTAAACGATGATTGAAACCTAAGAAACTACTGGTGGTTGCAAATGTGGCTGAGAATGTTTTATATTTCATGGGATACATTTTGAAGAACCCCTTTGTGCCGTGATCAATTTCTTTGGATTATATTCTGAAAGTGGGGATGGGAAAAGTCAATCCATTTTTAGGGGTTATATGTTTGGATTTCCATGAAAAGATAGATGACCATGAACCATATAAGTACCATGTTTTGACCCCAGCAGATATGGGGAGTTCAGGGTAAGCATTGGTGAAGAGTAGTTTAGTACTTCCCTTTTTGCAAAGATGGTGCCATAAATTCCCCAACTTCACTAGATTTTCTTTTGACATGGACCCTCCAAAAGTGGAGGTTTATATTCTATAGCATGGAGTTTACCACGCGACTCATTTTGTTGGGTAGTTTGGTGGTTATATATCGGCTACTGGTTTTGTATCCGAATTGGTTGCAGCTATTTTCCATTTCGGGGTACCCTTGCGTCTATAGAAAATGATGTTCCATATCGTTTCGTAGCCTAGTTCAAGACCATCCCAGATATACATACCCTATACATGTAACAGTCCTATAGAACCTGTCTAATTATACATGTATATTCATAGAAGATCCATGTCGATTTCTTCCCATGAACAGAACATATATCGTGGGGTAAACGTCGGACATGGAAAACTTATGGTTTCCCCTTGGGGAAATCATCAAAAAAGTCTATGTTAATGAGCAGAGAGTAATCTAATCTATCTACCTACCTAGCTAGCTAGCTATCTATCGGTTTATCTCTATATCTATCATTGGAATGGATGGACAAAAATCAGGACCTCCCGATATTTCATGGCATGGCAACAAGTAAAAACCCATGGTTTCCGGCATTTTCTGACCATCATCCGCGCCGAGGAGTATGTTGACAGGCGAGCCCATGCCCTTGCAAAAGGTGTCGCTGGAGCAGAATTCGGAGGCACTGTTCGACTATAAGAAACTTGGCTATGATTTATTTATGGATATTCAGATATTCAATCATATCTATTTGAAATAATGGGAATATAAATGGGAAAATCATCTATAAATCTAACAATGTTGGAGATCAATCCGCATGGAATTGCATCGTGATCTCACGTCGTATAGTATGAGAATTCGACGGAACCGTGATTGGTTTAAGATGATGAAAACTGGCGGATCTATTGGACGCATAATTTATGAATCTATTGGGTTTTTGTGGCTATGATGCTTATTGACTATCAGTCATTAACCATTGGGGATATTGATAAACCGGATATCGATAGATAACCATTGGTAAATCTGTGGGTTTGATGTGGGTAAACGATAGGGATGATAGGGTTTTAATCTTAGTAAAACAATCTGGTTGGTGGTTTGGAACATGAATTTAATGACTTTCCATATATTGGGGATAATCATCCCAACTGACGAACTCATATTTTTCAGAGGGGTAGGTCAACCACCAACCAGAACAATAATCAACCACTCATAGTTTGATGGTAGAATTGGGGATGGTGGATCCTATTGCTTAACAATGGGGCGAAGCCGCTACAGGTTTTAACTACGAAGGAACTGCTTTTCGGTCACCGCTGAACATAGCCATGTCATGGGAAAATGATGATGGTATTTAGGCGCTAAGCCTATTTTCAAACCCCATGGCTTATTTTTCACCTAAACATTACGTATAGCAAATTGCCCAGATCAATCCTTTTGAGTCGTATTTTATGAATCCCTTTACCCATGTGGTATTTATTTCATAATTACGGGCCATAGATGGATGGGTGGGTGGGTGGGTGGATGGATGGATGGATGGATGGATGGATAGACATACAGACAAATAAATAATTAGATAGATATATAGACGATACAATCAAAAACAACAGTCATGTTGGTGCACTTTATCTTAATCAGATGAATATGGAAAATGCATCTGGCATATACAGTAAATGTGGTAAGTGCACATATCACAATGGTTTTGCGTATGAACAAACATGTCAGACAAGTCAATTGGGAATACCAGTGTGCAGACGGCTTATATCATTTTGCTGAATGCGAGTCAATCACCCTATTTGACTATGAAAAAACACACTTCGCCACTGAAACTCTATAAGTCAAGGTATTTAGGCAACAAATGACAGGGTTTTTTTTTTGAATGACAGGTGCAACTCAAGTTAGAAAAAGCGGCCGGTGTTCATCGAAGCAGTTCATCCCGAATCTCTCAGGACGCACGGCAAGAAGCACGGTCTCTTTGCAGGTGCTGACCGGGCGCTTTCAGGGTCGGGTCAAAATGTCGGGCTGTCACATGTACCTGGTGAATTGAAGGGTTTGCTATGGAACATCACTATTATTTTTAAGAGGTACATGTGTTAAATCAGTGAAATCATCCATAAATGGACCATTTTCCAGTTCGCAAACTGTTACTCACTGTTAGTCATTACCAGAGGCTACATGATTGGATATCAAGCATCTTTGCGCAAAGCTGTTCAGCTGCTATGACCAACATCTTGATTCGCCACCCTTCAGGGGATGATCATGATGCAAGTTACGCACGCTTGTGATCTTTGGCAGTCTGCATGTCCTGGATTCCTGGGCTATCCGATCCTTATAGGTTAGTGGGGGAGAGTGACAAGTTCCCTTGAAGCCCCAGAAGCCGCCTTGCACACCGCCTCTTTGACGTGCTCAAAAAAAAAGCCCCGTCTGAGAGTCCTAGCCTAGTGAATTGGTAGGTAGTTGTTGTAAACCCGAAATATATTGGGATACTTTAGGGGTGTAGCCAAATACACACCCCGAACCAAAAAAGGATTGATGAACAGATCATGGTTACTGAGCCACCACAGAGGACCCCAGGTATGTTTGTTGGTTTATAGTTTATTTTCACCCATCCAACTGCACTGCATTACTATTAGACCCCAGTTATATTATATAATATTATATAGTGAAATCAACCAACATCAGTCATTAATATGTACCAGCAGACTGGGGTTTAATGGTCAGACGTGGTATAAATCTAGGACCTGGTGGACCAGTAACATCCCAGCATCTACCACAAAAAGCCGCTTGCCAAGTGGTGAATTTTTCACTCGCTCAGGGAGTGGTTTGGGTCGGATCCAAAAGGTTCGATGTGGTTTGGAACCATGGAATTTTTTGACTTTCCATACATTGGGAATTTCATGATCCCAACTGACTTTCAAATATTTTTCAGAGGTCAACCACCAACCAAATTCTTTTTTCAACATTTTTGATGCCTCAACCAGTTCAAGCCATTCGTTTTTCGCTAGCCGCGATGTGACAGATTGTTGTGTAACCCAAGAATCATAAGCATCAAGTTGGTTAAATATCCTACTGTCTCCCAAGTGATGTACCATTTTTATTGGTTTTATTATGAGGTTAATTCACCAATGTTCAGACACACTCATAGACCAACAGAAACCAAAATCACATACTATATATATAAAATATATACGTAATGATGTAATGTTTTTTAAATAACATTATGTATAATATTATATGTAATAATAATAATGTAATATATTATATGTAATAATAATAATGTAATATATTATATATAATATATATAATATATTATATATAATATATATATATATTATATATTATATATATTATATATTATATATTATATATTCTATATTATATATAGAATATATATTATATATAATATATTTATTATATTTTATATATTCTATATATAATATATAATATATATAATATATTTAATATATAATATATATAAGTTAGAGTAACGCACTGACGCACTTCGCATTTATATATACCCCCCTACGCTTTTACCATCATTTAAGAACAGGTGGATATTTTACCCCGTAATTTTTGGTATTTGAAGTGCGCCAGTGCTTCCTTATAGAATTTATAAAACCTATAACCTAAACCATAACAAACAACCAACAAAACAAAACTCAAACAACCTAAACAAAACAAACTATCCTAAAAATAACCTTACCAAGAAACAGAACAACCAACCAATACAAAGAAAACTCAATAGCAAAGAACAACATAAAAATCAATACAACAGACCACAATAAAAACTTTTCTTATGCTTTAATCATCCCATCTTACCCGTTTTCCATCATCATAATTCATCATAATTTCATCTTTACTCATCTTAATTCATCCTCATCATCATCATCATCATCATTTGAACTTTCATTGGTTTCTTGTTGTTCTTTTCCGCTTAAAAATGGCAAGCTGTCTATTATTGATTGAACAATAGTATGCCTTGTTGTAGTGGTTAGAATTTTCCCGTTCGTTCGTCCATTGCTCATTGCCCCGCCCTTTGCTACATCCTCACCGCACCCTTCTCGGTCTTGCTGTCGGGATTCTCAGATGGGATGGTATGGAAGTGCGAAGCCAGCAAGATATGCAGAAGGTTGATGCAATTGGAATTGAACAACTACTTATCGTAGCATGGTCTTTGTAGACCTGGATGCTCCGTAGTTGGGCTCAATCAGGGCCATTTTGCCAATTCGCGTTTTGCCACCCACTCCTCACTGGTACCTCCATTGTGGATTGCAACCAGGATATCGGGAGAACTGTCCATGCCAATGGGTTCAGATATGAACATGCGACTCTGGTTGCAGTTTGTGCTCTTGTTAGTTGCGAGACACTTCGCTCGAGGGCGGTCCGTGATGCCTGCACCTGCCAATGATGACGATGCCCAGGGATTGTTGCAGATTCCCGAGCACAAACTCAAAAAGCACTGCCTTCGCCCCAACGGCAGTGGACATTGGACTGCTCAGTGCTTTGAATGTTCCTATCCTCACAATTCGAGTAAGTTTCGCTTGTTTTGTGACTATTGCTGCTTCGTTTTTACTGATCCCAATATCACTCACAATGCTCTCACAGAAGTGAGACTGCCAATGGCGAATCCAGAAGGCACGGTTTCCCACCTGTGAAAGACTAAAAAAGAAAGGAAACTGCGAAAATCCACTATTCACAGTTTCCAGACTGTGAAACCACAGTTTCAGAACTGTGATGGTTCAAAGGCAGTGCGTTTCTGGATTCAAATTCAAGTTTTCGGTGATTATGCACAGGCATTTGGCGTGGCATTTTTTACATTCCGCTTTGCCTATTTCGCTTGTTTTGTGACTATTGTTGCTTCGTTTTTACTGATCCCAATATCACTCACAATGCTCTCACAGAAGTGAGACTGCCAATGGCGAATCCAGAAGGCACGGTTTCCCACCTGTGAAAGACTAAAAAAGAAAGAAAACTGCGAAAATCCAATATTCACAGTTTCCAGACTGTGAAACCACAGTTTCAAAACTGTGATGGTTCAAAGGCAGTGCGTTTCTGGATTCAAATTCAAGTTTTCGGTGATTATGCACAGGCATTTGGCGTGGCATTTTTACATTCCGCTTTGCCTTTTAAGGAGGCAAGCATGACAAAGACCGCAAATGCCCATCAAGAGAGGAAGACAAAAAGAATTCAAGCAGGTTTTGGGCAAGTGCTTGGTATTTGGAAGTCGCATGAATTCCTGCGTTAAAAACACACTTGTGTATCAATCAACACTCCCACTCCACCGGCTCAAACTGCCCATCCCGAGGTTGAAAAGACAAGCTACAGAATGTCAAGCAGAAGGTTGAACCAGAGCATGGAGGGGCATGACATTTGGTCATGAATTCAACCAGAAGCTGGAAGGAGTGAAACTACCAAACAATCTTCCAAACTCAACTCTTTGGGAGGGTTTATCCAATCCCTTGTGGATATATAAATACAACCTACCCACGTACCCCTCACACACACAACATATCATAAAATAATATTATCCTCGCACATTCACCCCCCCTTTCAAGATTTCAGGTCTTGAAACAGTCTGGCACTGCCGTGGATGGGAATGGGGACTGGGTTGAATATAAATATCATTCTATATCTATATTTATCTTATCTTTGACGAAGGCAACGCCACAACAGCTGACCCAGTTGCAGGCACAGTATTTTTGTGTGGCAAGGCGCAACTAACTAAAACATACAATATTTACAGCAGTCATAATTTCTTCAACTAATGCTTGAGGTATTCTATACAACTCCTTCTGTTTGAACAAAGTGTAGCCTTCTTTCCAGTTTTCCTTCTTCCCACTGAGTGCCCTCTGTGCTGTTTCTTTATGACGGTTTCCATCCATACTTCCACAATCTCTTTTACAAAGAGGTCTAGGTGTCCAAGTGTCCAGATTAGTCCAGAGCCTAGTGCGTTTCCGGTAATTAAAACCATACTTACAATAGTCAATATCAAAGAATGGCAAACCCTCCATAAATGGTTGCTTCTTCAAAAGCCCCGACTGGGGATTTTCTATGAACCAAATGCGCGGGTTAAAGTATTTGATTATCTCAAGCGCTTTCAAAACGATGGCATTAGCCTCATCAATTTTTCACGTTCCAACCGTTTTCGCAATGCTATACTCAATACAAGGGGGAGAAGCCCAAATCATACCGTAGTATTTCACAGGATATTTTTATATATATTTTGTATTTCCATTGTAGTATATCGCAGTTTATATCAGCCCCTTTTAAATCTAATTAGACAACATCCCATCCCATATCTTTCGCAGCAGTTCCCACACTACCAGTTCCGCTAAACAATTCAAGTAATTTCATATAATCTATATATGAAATTATTGATGAAACATACGCGTTTTTTTATCACTCCATCATTTTAAACACCTCACCATCCCTTTCAATCTTGTAAAACTCAAGTGTCTGCGACTTAGGCATTTTGATTTTGCCTTCATTCAGCATAGCCAGATACTGTTTCTGCTTTGTTTCATAAGTCCCAGCCGGTCTTCCCACCTGCTTTTTCTCAAAGATTTTATCCATCCTTTCTTTCTCAGCATCAGCATCATTATCATTACTTGATTTATTTTTCACTAGTATATCAAGTTTTTCTATTGCCTTGTTCATTAAGTCCATCAGTGTTTTGACATTCTTGTTATACCTAGTCATCTTGTTCAACATTTCAGCCATTTCAGGTTGTTTATCATCTAAATCACTCATTACTATATATTAATTATTTAGATATTTATTTATTTATCAGTTGAAAGTGTGTTATAATCACTCTTTAAATAGTTTCAATCCATATCATTTATTGCCATTTGCTTTTTACTACCACTACTACCCATTACATCACTTATCATTCTATTAGTGCTCTCAGTTTTTTTGTCTTCTGGGGTGACTTGCCTGTTCCACGAAAAACTAATGCTGTGGTCTTCACTCTCTAAAACTATCTCCCCGTTGTCATCCCTGCTGACATTCATTGTTTTATCATTTCTACTGAGTTTAAAACTACAAGGGTTACAAGAACATTTTATCCCTTTAGGGTCAATTGAAATTTCATTTCTCATTTGTAACTTACAGCCACACATAGGACAATCAAAGGTGATAAATGTGCTTGATAGTGTTTGTTCCTCATCCAGATTTATTGTTGTGGGTTCTTCATCTGATAGTTCAAAATCTTCAGGTATTGGTTGCTTCTTGATTTTACTACTCATCTGTGGTTTTACTTTTTTGGGAGGCATCTATATAATATTTAAGATAATTTATAATTATCTTCAGAAACTCTAATACCATCCTACATATCTGCTTTATTTTAGTATCTTTTACAATTGTAAATTTACTATTATCATCAATACTATCTTCAATCACATCTATTGTATTGATATAACTATCAAAAACTTCACAACTGCTCATCCTATATAATTAGAAGATATATTTTACTACTATCTAATTATATATGGATTTTTAGGCGCAAACAAAAATCCATAAGGGGCGGTAGGTAAATGTCAAAGAAAATGAACTGTGCTGATTGAAACATAGCATCAAACAAATTCAAGAGCAAAAAGGCTTCAAATCTTCTACTGCTTCTTGTCATAGCAAAAAGAGACCGTGTCGGGGAAACAGAGCAAGAGCCCAAGGGTGGATTTTTTATTTTTCTAATTAACATTCTTATGATGGGTAATAATGGCAGTCTGTTCCATATTCTACCGACCCCTATTCAGGTAAAATAAGATATGCAATTTACAATAAATATTAGAAATTAATTTCTAAATAATTTATATGAAAAAACTTGATGTTCCAATTATTAAACCTCATAAATCAGCAGAGTATGAGTTCAAACAATCAAAATACGATGTAGCACCAAGAATACCATTTTCTCAAATTGTTGTCGGACCGTCAGGGAGTGGTAAATCTATCTTACTACAGAATATGATTTTAGATATTTACAGAAATTGTTTTGAGAGGGTGTTTATATTTTCTGCTAGTATCCACGTTGATAGTGTCTGGCACCCAGTGAAAGAATACATTGAAAAAACACTAAAAGTAAATCCGAAGAAAGAGAAGGTTTATTTTGATGAGTTCCATAAAGAAGATTTGGAAGAGATACTTGAACAACAATACAAAATAAGTGAATATCAAAAGAAAAATAAATTCAAAAAACTGTTTGCTACATTGATTGTTGTTGATGATTTTGTTGATGCGGTTTCATTTTCAAAACACAACAGTATGCTCAATGCTCTTTACATCAGAGGAAGACATTTTGGGGTCAATATAGTGAGTTCAACGCAAAAATTCAATGGGCTTTCAACAATTATCAGGGTAAATAGTAGGCAATTATACTTTTTCAAGATGAGAAACTATAAGGAGATACAGACAATGATTGAAGAATTGTCAGCACTATTGATAAAGAAACACTTTTTGATGGACGATAAAAATATCAACAGTGCTAAAAAGACATTACTAGAAATTTATGAACTGGCAACTGAAGATAGGTTTAGTTTTTTATTTGTAAATTTGATGGAGAGTGATATTAATAGGGTTTTTATGATTAGATATGACAAGGCTTTACATATTCAATAATATTATTTTCAAGATAATATTATTAAATCAAACTTGCTAAATAATCTTGATGTTTTTTGGTCTTTAAATGCCTTGATTTATTGAAGAAAGAATAAACACTACCACATTCACATTCAATTTTGCTTTTCAGTTTCTCTATGTTTTGCTTGTAATGCTCCTTTGCGTATTCGGCATTTTTCTCTTTATTAGCATAGTAATGTTTCTTACGCGTCATCTTTTCGTTTTGTTTGACTTCATCAGGCATATTTTGTCTATACACCTTTCGTTTTTCATAAATGACATCTTTATTTTTGACAACATATTCTGCTTTGTATTTTTTCAAACGCTCTTTGTTTTCATTTAGCCAATCGTTTAATTCATTATATGGTAGTCTGTTATTTAGTGTGGCATTTAACTCTTCTATATACATTCTTTCTTGTCGTCGTGCTTCTAAATTATTTTCCATTTTTAAAGTATCTATTAAAATCATATCAAAGTTGTCCCATCCGCCATTAGCGCGAATAAATTGATATAATTTCTTTTCATAATCTACATTGTTATTATTATAACACAAATTCTTATGAGCAGATTTTCTGTTCTTAAAATTTAATGTGTGTCCTACATAACAATCTTTGATATTCAAGTCTTTACAGACTATCTTGTAAAAATGTGTTTTGCTATAATCCATCTTTTTAAGAGGCATTATAAGGTATTAAAATGTATTATAGATATGTCTTTAAATATATATCAAATCAATGAAGCATTACAAAATTGTAAGTTAGGTAGTTTGTATAAGATGTTGTTTTGTTTTTCCCTTTCCAGTTTTTCAACCCTATCTGATAAATTCTTTATTGTTTTAAGAACAATCTTATCTATCCTACTAATATCTAACTCTTCTTCATTAATTTTACTCAATTCTTGAATACAACCGTTTTCAACTGAACTTGGTTTATTGCCCATATTATAGGTTTATATTTTAATTATCTTTAGGTTTTGATTTTGCTTTTGCTTTTGCTTTACCTTTACCTTTCAATTCTTTTATCTCCTCCATCATTTCAAACATACAAGCCTCTAAATGCTCAATCTTTTGTTGTTGCTCCCTCACAGCACCCCATAATATGCCTGACAATTTGATATAACTTAACTTCTTAATACCTTCATTATCAGTCATAACAATATTCTCCCATTCGGGCGGTATTGCTTCCATAATCTCATCGGCAATAAATCCAAGATGGTTTTTAGTTATTCCAATTTCTTTTTCATCTTCCATTTTGAAAGTTTTAGGTTCAATTTGTTTAACTATGTCAGTAAAACTATGTTC
This sequence comes from Cladocopium goreaui, assembly GCA_947184155.2. Taxonomy (NCBI): domain Eukaryota; class Dinophyceae; order Suessiales; family Symbiodiniaceae; genus Cladocopium; species Cladocopium goreaui. Next base: position 30,659 of record CAMXCT020004323.1, read on the forward strand.
AATACTTTTGATGTCATATTTTTTAGTAAAATCGGATGTATCTACAAGGTCTCCCTCTAATGTATAAGGTGCTGGAACAGAAACTTTTGATGGCGTAATAAAAAATCTTATACTGTTATTAGCATAAAATCTTATGTCCCCGTTGGGGTCTTCATTGATTAACTTGAAATGATTAACACCTGCGGTATTTTCGTTAAATATATAATTATTCTTACCAGTTTCTTTGTGAAAGTATGCCCTTTTGTCTTGAATAACATATACATCTTTTGAAAAATTAACATCTTCATCTGCTTTTCTGTATCTCATATATTCTACTGAACCGTCATCTGTTGTATTACTGCCTTGAAAAACCATATCAGCACCAACATTTCTATGGATAAAATAGTCTCCATAAATATATTGAGACGACAACGCCCTACCTGTTGATACATCAATAATATTTTTAGTGCCATCTAATGAAAAGAAATTGACACCGCCCCTTTTAAATACTACATTAGTAGGAGTGGCACTATCAATCACATCAAACTTACCACTTTCAGCAACTAATGATACACCTGTATTTACTTCTACATTGCCATTTCTGAGATACATAAAATCTATGGTGTTCCTCCTAAAGCTGACATCAGCATTCCCGATACTATCATAAGTGTTTGATTTAGCACCTTTTGTTAGTTCCACTGCTTGTAGCGTTCCTTCAAACTTCATATATTCAACATCACCCCTTTTAAAGACCAAATCAACATCAGTAGCATTTTTTGTATTGATGACATCTGTTTGTAATTCAGTATGACATACAACATCAACATTAAAATACGCTTGTGTGGATGACAATTGATACTTTAAGTGTTGAGGAAACGGACTACCACCAACATAAAACCGATGTAATCCACCAGCACCAAAAATACAATAATCATAACCAGTATTACCACCTCCTAAATTAATAGAACGGATATAACCTTTACCAGTCCCTAAAGCAATTGACCCTCCAAGGACTAACTCTATACCTGAAAGAAAATAAGAAGTTCCATTAACCGTTAAGTCAAAACTTCCAAATTGAGCCCCTCCACCTATAACCAAATCGCCTTCTATTGTTTGTAATGCCTGACCGGTATATTTTACTAAATTACTGTCATCAACACCTCCACCTCCAATATCTGGACTTGTCGGTTTATGAAATGTAATTAAATTATTTTGTAGCGTCATAACCAAATTAGTTGTAGCATCCGGCACTGTGGGACTTCCAACATAAAATTTAATTTCTCCCGTGCTCTCATTCATTACATAATTCATTATTGTTGATGCGTTCTTGCTTTCAATATAATCACATAAAATATTATTAACACATTCTAAATTGTTTGAAAAGTATGAAGCACCATTAACAGTTAATATATTGCTTCCATTTTTAGCACCATTAACGGCAACAGTCCCCGCTACTTGTTGGTCGGTTTCTCCTGTCAGTTTTAGGCAATTTGAAGTGTCGCCTGATAAATCTAAATTGGTAGGTTTGTTAAATTCAACAATCCCGTTTTTCAATGTCATTATTAAATTGGTTGTTGTATCGGGGACTACTGGACTGCCTACATAGAATTTCATTTCTCCGGTGCTTTCGTTCATAATATGGTTTATGATTGTTGATGAATTTTTGCTTTCAAAATTATCACATACAATAAAATTTTCGCATTGAGTTTTAGTATTCAATACCGTCAGATTATCTTGAAGTTCAATCATACTGACATTGTTTCTTTTTATGATTAAATCCAACGGTGCTATGGTGTCTATTTCTTGGGTTTTAAGATTGCCTCCACATTGGATTAATTTACTTGCTACAATTTTAGTTTCAGAAACATCATATTGTATGTAAGTATCACTGTTGCTTTGAAAAAGTATATCATTGGTATTGAAGGCATTGAATGTATTTGACTGAATATTTGAACCTTTGATATAACCGCTACTATCTAATGATGCCACTAAATGATTACCGTTGATTTCACCATCCCCATTTACATAAAAGTCTCTGCTTGATGCTACACCGTTCAACATTATTTTTGATAGACCATCAATGTGTCCCAGCCTCAAAGTGCCTGACATATCCTGTGGATTGTTAATATTAAGCTTGTCATTCAGTAATGTATCTGTCTCTGATTTATTATATTTATTATTTAATAAAGCATCTGTCTCTGATTTATTGTATTTATTATTCAATAAAGCATCTGTCTCGGTTTTATTATAGTAGTTTGTTAAGTCAGTCGTGCCTGTTCCTCCACCTCCTCCATTGATGATTGCTGTATTGACATAATTTTCCGTTGCTAAATTTGATGTTCCCGTGATTTCTAACTTAATAAACTCTGTTGCTATAATTGTATTGCCACCATCTAATTGTAATGCCATATATTAATAATTAGATTTTTTATAATCTAATTATCAAATCTATCTTTTTTTAGTTTTACTTGAAAACATATTCATACATAAATTGTTGTATCTTTCTTGCTTTTGTTTTATGAATTGTTGTTGTAATACCAAATAGTGTTGAGCCATAGCATCAACTGGGTTGATGGGTTGAACTGGAACTGGTTGCTTTTTCTTTATTAAAGGTTGGGTTGGCACTTCTTCTTCATTATCGTCGCTATAATATATTTCAGGGGGAGGTTTAGAAGTTGGTTTAGGTTTAGGAGTTTGTTTTGCTTTGGGTTTTGCTTGTTTCTTGACCGGTGGTGGCTCTGGTGAGCATTTATGACTGTAGCGTAGATTTTTGTATGTCATTTGTCGGCTACAATCTGGACAGAATACTAAATCACTTGGTTTAGGCTTTGCTTTTGGTTTCAGTTTTATTTCTTCTTTAGGTTCTTCATTTACTTTTTCATTTGTTTGTTCAACAACTTCATTTACAATCTCTGGAGTTTCAACAGGTTTGGGTTCTTCTTCATTTGCTTCAAGTGCTGGTGGTTCCTCTTTTGCTTCTTCATTTTGTAAATCAACTACTTTAATAGACATATATAAAAGTGGATATATTTTTCTTAATATTTTCTTTTTCAAGATAATATTAAGAAAACTTATTCTTGAGGGTTGGTTTGACTTTGTAGGTATTGTTTATGCTTGTTTGATTTTTCGTGCCGTGCTTTACCACTCATACACAATACAACACCACAAGAACAAGTGTAAGGTGTTCTCAATTTCTCTCTTCGCTTTAAGTATGCCTTTTTCGCTTTCTCTTTGTATTTTTCTGGGTTCTGCTCTTTATCCTCCTTAAACTTTTGTAGTCTGTGTTCTTTGTTCTTTTGGTAATCCTGCTTTTTGTCCTCACATAATTTTTCATGGTTTTTTTCTCTATAATCTTTATTATACTGTTTTCTATGTTCTTTGTTCCTTTCTGTATATTCTTTGATTTTGTCTTTGTTATTTTTTCTGTATTCAACCGCATATTCCTTTATTTTGTCTTTATTGGTTTCTCTATACTCGTCAAATGTTCTTGATGGGACATTTCCATTTAATGTAGCATTTAATTGTTCCTTACATTTTCTTTCTTCACTTCTTGCTTCCATAGCATTTTCACATTTCAATGTTTTTATCCAAAGCATTTCCCAGTTTTCCCATCCTCCGTTTTCTCTCATGAATTTATAGACTGGTAAATTATGTCCTCCTCTGTTTGGATTATTACATCTATGTTTATGGTCGGATTTTCTTTTTACCCAGTCAGTGGTATGCCCTACATAGCAATCTGTTATGTTAAAATCTTTACACATCAGTTTGTAAAAATGTGTCTTGTCATAATTTATTTCTTTCAATGGCATTATATGGTATATAATGTCATTAAATCTTTAAATATACATTCTAATAATTTGGACTTGAGATAAGTAAAGCAAACTGAACATTTATATTGTATAAGTTCATTACTGTCCCTGTTTCATCAGTGATTTTGAAATCAAGTCTCTTCAAGTTTCTTCCTCCAATATCAATGTAGTCCTCTTGATGTGGTGCTGAATTGTCGTTAATCACACCTCCTAATTGAGAACTACAAAGCACCTTCCTTATGATAGAAGATGAATATGAATTGGGGGCAGAATATCTATAATCAGACAAAGAATTAGAAGTAATGAAAATGTAGCGGAAGGGAATAAGATTTAAATAACTGGATGTCCAAGTTGTCAATGGAGATGATGGAACAAAATTACTCAACAGGTAATTTATTGATACTGGTTTTTTACTATCATAGGAGACACTGCCAGTATCCCAAACACCGCCAACATAAGTAGAGAGTTCATCATCTGTTGGAATTTTTATTGAATAACTTAATCCTTCTTTGATTTTATATTCTACAGTTCTTGTTGCTTCATCATAAGAATAAACAAAAATTCCACCTGCTGATAAATCTGATGTATTGCTGTTCATACCCTCATTCAAATCAAAACATAACTGACTCCCGAAATAGACCTTGTTTCCAACATAAACACGGAAATTTTTAACAAGAGTATCACCATCAAAAACCATAACATACAAATATTCATAGAAGCCAACCTCTGTGCTTTTCCACACCGCTGGGATTGAAACATCTGTTATATACATTCTGGTATTTTCGGGTGTCTCAAAACTCTCATTTAACTCAATAGAAAAGTCAGCACTTGACCTTGATTGTTCAGTTCTGTATTTACTATCAACAAAAATCTTTTTATATGTTAATCTATTGCTCATCATTGTTAGTATATTATTAATTTAGATTTTTATAATATATTATATAAATGATAGGATTTATTGGTGGAGTAGCAAGAACAGCATTAGCACAAGTAGCAAGACAGTTTGGTAGAGAAGCAATGGAAAGAATAATGGCAGGTGAAGCAATAGAAAATGTATTATCAAGAGACCAAATGAAAGAATTAGCAAAGAAATTAGGTAGAGTAGCATTTAATGAGTTAATGAAACAGGGCAAAGATGCCATAATGGAAGATTACAATAAAAAGAACGCAGACTGGAACGCAAGAATGAACGACTTTACAAGAAATTTAGATGATGAATTCAGAAAGAATACAACCTTATATAAAGAAGTAAGAAACATCCAAAACAAAAACAAGATTGAAGATAGGAGAGGATTATGGAATGCTTATGACAGTCCTGATGGGTTATATAAAACTGGTTCTACATTATATATTGCTGGGACAGGTGGGAAAGATGGCTCATTAACAAGGGACATTATGGATGACTTATTATTAGTCCCAACCAGAAACATAAAAGCAAGTGAAAAATACCAAGATGTAGTGAAGTATTTGAAAGAAAACACTGATGTTAAGCGTCTTGTATCACACAGTTTAGCATCAGCAGTAGTCAATCAAATAAACAATGATATGCCTGAAAGATTTGCTACTACAACTTATGCCACACCAACCATAAAACCAAGAAGAAAAGGAAAACAAGACCCAAAGAGACTTGACCTGCGTAATCCTAATGATGTAGTGAGTTTGTTAAATGGATACGCTGAAACTTCAAACTGGAATGAAATAAACCCTTTATTAGCACATTCCTACATCAATTTTTCTCATCAAGGCAAATGGCATTTACACCCTACAACAAAAATTAGTAATGGCATCAATCCAAATCATCCAATAAAAATATAAACTATATTAATAATGTTTCATAAGATAGATTATAAACATCAACAAAAACCAATACTTCTAACAAAAGGACAATCAACCTATAATAAATTGGAGAAGGAGATGAATAAACCACCCAGTGATTATAATGCTATAAAAAGTTTAGTAGAAAATAATGGAAATAATATAGAAAAAATAAGCAATAATATTCAATCCAAAAATGTTAAGTTAATAGCACACAAGAAAAAATACAAATTAATGAAAAGTAGTTTTTATTTTCCTCATCAAAAGAAAAAATGATATAGAATATAAAATATCTAAACTTAAATATATAAGTTATGGATAATATTATTAGCGAAAGTTCCGATGTTATGATTAATAATCTTAACTTAACTTTGGATTACCCCAAACAAGTCAATACATCACTGATAGAAGACAAGTGAATTATTTTCCATCAGGGTCTAATGTATATGCCCCAAATGCTGGTAATAAGAACATAAGATTTTATATCAGCGGAGAGGCAAACCAATATTTAGATTTAAGTAGTGTCCGTCTATTTGCTTACTTACAAAATACTGACGGCACAAGGGCAAAGTTTTTACGACCTTTAGGTGGTCTTCATTCATTCTTTCAAAGATACAGGGCTACTGTAGGTGGTCAAATGGTTCAGGATATTGTTGAATATAACCGCCACTGTGAGTTATTTAAATCATTTAAGTCAAAGGATGTTAATGAAATGGATGACATTGAAAGTAGTGCTAATCCTTCTTATGATGATGACTACCATAAGTATGCTAATGGATTAGATAATTTCCTTCAAATTAACGGCACTGGTGATGGAACAAATTATTATCCAAACGGCGACCACAACGAGTATGGTAGAGTTGATTTTAGACATACAAGGCATTCATTATCAGGCATACCCGGCGCTAATTCAAAAGTCCGCCTCTCCCACAAGCCGGTATGTGGGTTAATGGAAAGTTCATATTACCTCCCACTTCGTTTTGCTCCTTTGGAATTAGAATTTACCATTGTAAGCGATGGCACTGAACCAGTTGTAGTCCCTCAAGGTAATGGAACAACACAAACCGACAAGAACGGCTACTACTTTCAAGACGGTAATACATCAACCAGTTGGGAAATTAACAATGTTATTATCCGCGCTGATGTAATCACATTGGATAATACAGTTGATAATAACATTACAAAACATTTATTGGAAGGTCAATCATTAAAATTAATTGTTCCCACAATATCATACTATCACTCAAACTTTTAACACAGGCGGTGGTGAAATTAATATGAATATTGTTAAGTCAGCGTCTAAATTAACAAATGCTTTTATTACTTTATACCGCACACCGAGAGGTGGGGAAATCTACTCAAACTATTTAGTGGATAATTACATATATAAGAGGTGGAACTATTTTTATAATCCTATGATATGGGGGCAGATTAACGACGGAGGAGACCCAGAAAACATACCAGCACAAGCAGGTAAAGGCTTTGCTGACAGCAGTAGAGCACTTACTTACCAACTTCAAATCGCTTCAAAGAAGTATCCAGAATTCGAAGTGAGTAGCTTATCTGAAGCCTTCTACTTTTTGAGGCGCACACTTCATTTTCTGAATGCTGACCAAAACAGTCTGAACATCAGTTATAAGCAATACAGAGAGAACAAATTTGTAATGGCATTTTCACTGGAGAAGATGCCTGATGTAAATTTTACTGGCACAAATACCAAGTCTGGGTCTTTGATTACTTTTAAAATCAAAGGAACAGAAGGAAGTTTAGCAACAGAAGAGCAAATACAGGAAATTTTTGTGTCGCTAATATCGGAGAGTGTAGTAGAATTGACAGAGAGTGGGACTTTAATTTATGATTGAAATGACTGAAAGATATTTAAAACAATATTTTCTTATATTAATATAAATTAATATGAGTAAATACCAGTTTGGAGTAATATACAAAATTACAAATACAAAAAACAGTGAAGTATATGTTGGTTCTACAACAATGGATATAGAAATTAGATTAGTAAAGCACAAATGCGATGCCAAAAAGCGTCCCCATATATCAAAATTTTATACATATATGAATGAGCAAGGTATAGATGAGTTTGATATTGAAGTAGTTGAAGAGTTCCCTTGTAATAGTAAAAAAGAATTGGAAAAAAGAGAGGGTGAAATAATCAGAGAAATAGGAACATTAAATTCAAGAATAGCAGGAAGAACAAACCAAGAATATAGGAATGAATTTAAAGACTATTTGCGAGAATTTGCCAGAGAGAATAAAAAGAAGTGGAGAATGGATAATAGAGAACACTATTTGGAGAAAGAAAATGGTTATAAGAAAAAATACCGTGAAAAATATAAGGAACAACTAAAAGAAAAGGCATCAGAAAGAGTTGAATGTGAATGTGGATGTAGTTATAGAAAAAGTGATAAATCACAACATCTACAAAGCAAGAAGCATTTAAAAGCATTAGGTCTGTTCAATGAAGAAGAATACAAACAAAGTAAAAGATATAACAAATTACAAAGCCAGTATGAAAATCAAAAAGGTAAAATTAATAAAGAAGAAATGAAAGAATACAAACAAAACTACTATCAAAACAAAAAAGATGAAATAAGACAAGAAGCAAAACAAAGAATTCTATGTGAATGTGGTAAAGAAGTATGTAAAGGTGCTTACACAAGACATCTTAAATCAAAGTTCCATAAAGATTATCTAAATAATATTAATATAGAAAATGTTTCAAGCACACAGGAAGAAACAAACAACACTGAACTACAGAAAGCAGATGAGCAAACCATCAGGCAAACCAACAGGGCACGGGATGTTTAAACACTATGACACTGCTTATATCAAATGGTTAAAACAAAAACTGGATGAAAGAGAAACAAGAGACAAATTATTAAGTTATAGAAATGATATAATTGAAGCAAATAAAAGAGTTAATTATAGAAACCAAATAGACAGAATTAATAATGAAATACAAAGAGATAATCTTAATCACAACTCATTAGAACATTTACAGCATCAAATAAATCAATTTAGAAATTTAAGTTTTACTTGATATAAACTATTTTTAATCTAAAATATTTTATATTATAATGGCAAAAGTGGATAAATACAGTATTTATGGATTGAAGCGACGCCCTACTTATGAAGAAATAATAGAGGTAATTGATGAGAGCAATGAAAAAATCACAGGCAAACTACCTGATAGGTCGGCAACAATGTTGAGAAACAGTCAGGAAGGCTCTTATTTTGATGGGGCAGATGCTATGGAACAACTGAAAGAAGAACAAGGCAGATTATTGTTAAGGCAAATGTCAGACATTTTATTAAGGCAAAATGTAAGAACAGCAGGTAGAACATACCACACTGAAAGACTACAACAACTACCCACAACATCACCGGTAATAGCACAACCAACACAACCAATGAATGTAGATGAAGAACTAACAACGCAAACAACACCAACAGTGCCATCTTCAAACACTCAACAAGCATCTCAACTAAACGCAGAACTTCAACAAAGAGGAGACAAAGCAATGAAAAGAAAGGAAGAAACAGCAGTAAATCATAGAGGAGAAGTATTTAAACAAAACAAGCAAACAATAACTGAACAGATACACCACATCAACCCACCAAGAAGCTTTGCTCCAATGAAACAGACCGGAGGTCTCTTAACGCCCAAAGGGCGGAAACCTGAAAGTTTCAACATAGCAACTGATGAAGAGATGCCACCAGTTCCAAAAGCGAAACCTAAAGCAAAGGCATCAGCATCTTCAAGCAGTTCTCAAACACTACCCGTTGTAGAGGTTATGGATGTATCAAGTTCAAGCAAAAGAGGTGCTAATCCTGAAACAACAATAGAACCAAGAGGTAAAGCGGGAAGACCCGCAACCAGCGGTGCGAGTGCTTCGCGACCCAAAAGTTTTAAAGCAGGAACTGAAAGAATGAATGCTGAAAAAAGAGATGGAAGCAGTCCAGAAGAAGAGCCTAAAATGAGAAAGAAGCGCAACAAAAAGAAAACAGAGTTAGAAATAGGAGGAGCGGAAGCAGATGATGAAATTGATGAACCTAAAGATAGTGGCAAGAGAAAGACAATACAGAAACCGGTAGGGGCATCCACAATAGGGGTTCAGAGGTTAAGAGAAGAATTTGTAAATGCTAAAAATAAGGATATGATTACAAAGGAACAGTATGAACAGTTTGATAGTGCTTACAAGACTTGGTTTGCTTCAAAAGGTAATGACGCAAAGAAAAAGCAGATGCTGAAACAAATGAGGGAGGTTTATAAACTACATCTATGGCAGAAGTTGAAGGATATGTATAAAGCACAATAATTGATATTAATTAAATCTTAATATCAATCATTTAACAGGAGCAATCAACATAATATTTTCACTATTGTATTTTCTGTTGTAATTGTAGTTCTTAACTTCGCCGTTTTCTTCTTTTACCTTTTTCTTTTCGTGGTAAAGTTGCCTATCCCGTTCCCGCTTCTTCTCAACAAATTCTGGGTCAGTCTCTCTTCTTTTTTTGTAGTATAACCTTTGATACAATGCCATTTGTTCCCTGATTTCATCTAATGTCAGTTCATCAATGTTTTTAGCCATTTGTTCTATCTATAATACTTAATATTTCTTTAAATGATTTTTATATAAATCCTTCTAAAACGAAAACTATTTAAAGAAAAGCCAGTTTAATATAATATATAAACTATATTATGACTAAAAAACTTATACGGGATTATCTCACCAGTTTAAGAAGAAGAAGAGACAATGCCATAGGCAAAGTGCCTAATGACATTCAAGCAAAAATCAACAATGTAGTAGATTTATTTGAAGACAGGAAGATTGTTATATACAACACCGCTTATAATTTGATTGATGGACTGATGGCAAAGACTGTTAAGGAAAGAGAGAAGGGGGTTAAGGCATACAACAAAGCAGTGGCAAAATATCAGGTAAAAGAGCCAGTAAGTGATAAACAACATGAGGCACTGAAAAAGGCAAGAGAAGTAAAGCAGGAAAAGAGAATAAACAGAATATTAACAAGAGTAAAGGAAATAAGACAACCCAGAGCAGGTGGGGTAATAACACAAAAAGCAAAAGAACAGTTTAGAGACAGGAAGGCATATTCAATTGAATATATGCTGTTTTCCAGAAACAAACTGACAGAGAGAGCATCAGTAAGTTTTAAAGTCAATGGTGTTCCTTACTACCCTATATTTCCAAGACCATTTTTTAGAACTGCTAATATCAAAGCAAATGAATTCATAGAAACCATGGTGAAGAGAAAAATTACACAAGAATTTGATAAACCTTTGTATAGAAAGATGTTCTCAATTATGAGGACAGATACTGATTTTGATGATATGATGGATGGGTATTTTATAGACTATACCCATGCCATCAGAATAGAAAGAATTGTAGATGTTAATGATATACCAGCAAGAGATTTGGACATTAGAGAAGAGAGATTGAGGAACGCGACAGAAAACATAAGCATATACCATACATATATTGAAACTGAAATAGATGCTGAATATCAGACTATCAAGGATGCCATACAAAATCAAAAGTATAGAGAGAATGAATGTTGGATAAATGCCCTCGTTGAAACTTATGAAGGGACTGAACTGATGAGAGAGAAGAGAAGCAACAAGACAGCAAAGACACTATCCAGAGGCAAAGTATTAGAACTACTGAATATGAAGGAAGACGAGTTTGTTGAACATGGGGCATCCATCAACCAAATGGATGTTGTATTTAGGCATTTTAATATCCCTGTCAAACTATACACTTTCACTAACGAAATCATTTACAAACATGAGCCCACAACCAGAGCACATACAAGAATAAGAACCTTTTTAGCATTGGTTAAGAACAACCACATTTACACCATCAATCATAATATAGAAAGTTTGAGACAGAAGCCACAGATAGAAGACTACATAGTTAGAGCACCTAACACCTATTATATTAATGATAAAGATAAAGCCATTAAATATAAAATGATTGAGGATGTTGATGAAATATTAAAACTGACAGAGGAGAGCGAATACAACCTTATACAAAAATACAACGATATGGCTAGGGTAGTCCATCAGTTGAAGACCGCAGGGTATGAACCAGATATAAAATATCAGGCAGGGATGATAAGTCAGGTTCAAGCAAGGTTCAGATTTAAGAAATTGAAAAAGACCATACACTACAAATTTGTAGCACAGAATTTATCAAAGTCAGGCGCTCATTGTCAAATATTGCTGGATACAGAAGATGAGTTCAACAGAATGACGGAAGCCATGTTTAAATTCAATAAAAGCATATTTCAAGAAAAACATAAGTCGAGATACAACGAAGAGATTTTAAAAATGCTGGATGAAACCAAAACAAGAGTGCCCATGGGGTATTTTGATAAAGATGCTTTGATGAAGGATTTAGCAGAGATTGATGAAAACAAGGCTTTCACCCGTGCGTTTGAATTGATTATGTTTATTCCTGTGATTACAGAGTTTGACATTTTGACACCTTATGAAGGTCAGGACATTTATTCAATGGATGGATTGACCATGTATTATGTAGAAGCATTTGAAGGAGACATATTTTTAAATGCTAATTTCAACTTGGTTTATGGATACAACCTGAAGAAGTATATGAAATACAATACTAATTACAAAATCCATTCCTTTTTTCAACCATCTAATAAATTTAAGGTTGCTTACAGCAAGTATGTGAAAGAATTGTATGAAACTTTTATTTGTGATGACCCAGTTGATGATAAGCAGTGTAAGAAAACTATTGCTAATGTCAATTTTGGTTTATTAGAAAAATCACATAGGACAAAGCAAATAAGCAAAATCTTTAACTCATTGAGGGAGTGTTGCTACAACCAGCATTTATACGGTGGTAAGGTCTATTCAGTATCAGAACAAGAGGACGAGGAGAAATATATTGATGGTGAGGTATTCAGTCATAAAAAAGACACTGGAAGGTCATATTACATTTTAAATGTAAGCGACAAGCAGAAACTAATTGATGGATTTAGACTGATTAAAGAAATGATTTTACAAAACCATAACTTTATCATGTTTGAAGCATACCAGAAGATGAAAGCAAAAGGTGTCAAGGTATATAGTGTCAAAAGTGATGCCTTCACCATTCATAAAGATGATATTGATAAGGTCGCAGGGCATCAATTTTTGGGAAAGAAAGTAAATGGCATTTTAGATATTGGAAAAGGTATTGGACAGTGGAAGGTAGAAGAAGGCAAACACATAAACTTTCCAACAGAAGAATATAAGTATAGGTACAACGAATATGTCAAAGTCATTAAGATGAACAATGAAACTATATACCCAGAAAATGAATGGGACAGAGAAAGCATTTGTAAATACATTCAGGATAGAACTGAGCCGGTGATTATATTAGGTAAATTTCCGGGCACAGGCAAGAGTGCCATAGGAGAATACTTTGCCCAAATGAATAAGACTGTTTTATTTGTTATGCCTAATAATAGGCAACTTCAAGAAAAGTTATGCGATGGATTGGAGGCAACAACTTACAACAAGTTCTTTTCCGTAGCGGTTGATGAAGAGAGAGGGAAGATGCCAAAATTTGATTATTCCCCTTACGATGTGATTGTTTTTGATGAAGTGTTTATGCTGGGGACTTTTTGGAAAAACAAGATTAGAATGTTTAATAAAGATAATCCTGACAAAATCAGAATATTAACAGGTGATACTAAACAACTACCCAGTCTGGAAGAAAGCACCAACTGTCAAGATGTTGAAGCGTATGCTCACCATTGTGTTGATGTCATTTGTCCATATAGGATTTTCCTATCAGTGTGTAAGAGGGTAGGAGCAAAAGATAGTGAAGAAGGAGATTTGAATAGAAAACTGTTAGATAATATATATGATGACTGGTGGGAACATAAACTGCCTTTGAAAGATATTATCCCTAAATACTTTGAGATTACTGATGACATCATGGCTTCAGAGTTCAACATTGCCTACACTAATGAAAGGTGTAGAAATGTTGGAAATGAAGTTAGACAGAGACTGGGAAAGAAGGGCAAGTATGAAATAGGAGAGGTTTTAATTTCAAAAACATATATGAAGACACCAAGGATAAATCAGAATATCAGATATGTTATTAAAAACATTGAAGGGGGGAAACTTACCCTACAGAATTTAACCAATGAGCATGATGTGTTCAGTCTGAATGTAGAACAGGTTGATGACAAATTCATATATTCTCACTGCGCTACATGCCATAGTTGTCAGGGTTCATCGGTTAAGGAAAGCATAGCTATTCATGAATGGGACACATTCAGAGCATCAAGAGAGTGGGTTTGGACGGCTCTAACGAGGTGTGTTGATTTTAGAAAAGTGAAATTTTACAGGAATAAGGACTTTGACAAAGTGATGGAAGAGAATATGTTTAAAAGGTATTTTGAAAACAAAATTGAAGGATACAAAAATCAAGATAGAAAGGCAGGTAGAGAAATTGATGAAGATGAATACATTGATGTTGAATGGTGCTTAAACAGGATGAAGGGCACTTGTCAGAATTGTAATACTTGGTTTGATTTTAAAAGGCATCATGGGAGGATACATAGTGATTTTACAGCACAAAGGCTAGACAACACCCAATCGCATGTAAAGGACAATATCACGCATTTTTGTAAGCAATGTAATTGTAGTAGCAGATAATTTTAGATGAAATACAGTTTTATACGAACAAGACTTAAAAGGATAGTATCTTTACATATTAGTGAGATAAATAATGACTACAAACATCACAGAGAAACTACAGATTGAAATGAGCAAATGTAATGCCTGTAGGTTATTTAATATCAAAGTCAAAAAAGCAAATACAATTCTACCTAATGATGTAATCATGAACATATTAAGTTATTTAAAATGTAAAAGCTGTATGAGAACATTAGAAATTATGAATACCAGAATGAGACCCGACTGGACAGAAACAGAGAAGAGCATTTGGTTTTTTACTCAATTAAACCGTTTTCCATTAATGAAAGTGATAAATGAAAAACACGCAAATAATAAGCCATACAATCCTGACTACCTTGTTAAAAAGATTACTTCATCAAACCAAAATGAATACAGTAGAATTACAGAAAATTATAGGTTTCTCTACTGTGTTCTCGGATTGCCTCTTGCTCATCAAGAGAGACTTTTTAGATATGTTGAGTTTATGTTTAGTGATAAATATAAGAAACTGAACTATTCTAACATATTTAATGATGAGTTCTTTAAAACCATGAAGAACTATTTAGAAAGAAAGTTTGATAGTCATAGAGTTCGGTTTCCATACAGATGATATTTTATATTGATGCCTTAAATCAATATAAAATATTTTTTTTTATCACATATATTATAATGAGTGATAATAAACAAAAAATAATCAATGATATTTATTTTGATAGAGCGGGTTTTGGTTCTAAACAGACTACCCTTAAAGATGCCAGAGAAAAAGATAGTAGCATCAAAATGTCAGATATTGAAGAGTTCTTTAGAAAAAATGTTGAGGTCAAAGCAAAGCAAAGAGGGTATAATTCTTTTGTAGCACCGTCTAATAATCATACATATCAGATTGATTTGTTTTTTATGGGTTATTATGATTTTGATGAGGAACAAAAATTCAGGGAGGGTTAGTGTGTATTGATGTTTTAAGTAAGTATGCCGTTGTTGTTCCAATTAAAACTAAAAATGGAGAAGATGTCCTTGAAGCAACTAAAGAAGCATTGAAAAAAATGGGTAAGAAAGCAAAAATAATCTATACGGATGACGAGAGAGCAATAGCAGGTGAGGATTTTAAAGAATATGTGGAAGGCGAAGGCATTGAATTATATAGAACTAGGGGTCATCCTGCTTTTGCCGAGCGTTTTATTAGGACATTCAAAGAAAAATTATTCAAAAGAGTTGAGGCAGATGAAAAGAAGGGGAAACATAATATACAATGGACGGACTACATAACGGAGATAATGCTTACTTACAATAATAAAGATGTCCATTCCGCTACAAATCAAACACCAAATGAAGCAAGAAAGAAAGACAATGAGTTTAAATCCAAAGTGAATGTGTCAATAAAAGCAAAGAAAGATAAATTGTATCCCGAACTGAAGGTGGGAGATAAGGTCAAGATTAAGAGAAAGAAGCTAATAACTGAAAAAGAGAGAACAAGTCATTTTTTGAAAGGTGAATATATTGTGGAAGAAATCTTTAAAAAACTAAATCAGACATATTATAAATTAACTGATTATCCTAGACCGTTGATGCGCTTTGAGTTGTTGAAAATTTAGGTTTAGGCGAAAAAAAACTTAAAAGGATATTACCTTATCATATTAGTGAAAAAATATGGATACGAAGAAGTGTAGCGTATGTAATGAGGAGAAAGCAATTAGTGAAGTCAGAAATGAAAACAAAAGTTGTAATATGTGTCGGGATAAAGCAAATGAACAGAAGAAAAAGTATCGGAAAAACAACCCTGAAAAAGTGGCACTACAAGCCAAAAAAAGACTTGACCGTGTCAGGGACGAAGTCATCACTTGCCCAATCTGTCAATACGATGTTAAAAAATACAAGTTCAAGCAACACGAAAATTCTGTGGGGCATCAGTATTTACTAGATATGTATGAAGCAGGGGAAGAAGTGGATAAACCAGATGAAATAGAGACTGATAGACAGGGCAGGGTATGGTATAAGTGTAGTGCTTGTAAGGAAACAATGCTCCAATGTATGTGGGGGTCTCACATAGCATCACCAAACCACGACGATTGTAAGGAAGAAGCAATGACAATCTCTTTCAATAGAGATATATTAGAGTCCCAGCATTTGCTTACTTATGACTACAATTGTTGCGACGAATAGGGATGACAAAACATAGTTTATGATATTAAATAAATATCATAAAGTATGATTTAGGTTTGGTTCATAGATTTTTTTTTTTTATATGGTCATTTGTTATGGTTTATGGTATAGTCTATTTTATGATTATTTGTATTGTGTAGGTTGTTTTGTTTTTATTTGTTTTATTTGTTTGTTATGTTTTATATTATTAGTTTTGTTATTTTCTATGAGGGAGCACTGGCGCACTTCAATATCAAAAATTTAGGGGGTAAATTATCCACCTGTTCTTAAATGATGGTAAAAGCGTAGGGGGGTATATATAAATGCGAAGTGCGTCAGTGCGTTCCTCTAACTATATAATATATAATA